>CM069241.1:13337474-13819228 GCA_035582765.1 Acer negundo | reverse complement strand
GGTTCCTATCGAAAACGAAATTAGCGCCCGCTGTGATACAGTCACCTCGCCCCCCTTTTGCAGCCAAGCTAGTCTATATGGTTTTGGATGTTTTTCTGTCGTCACCCCTAACTTTTGTACCGCTTCGACTGACACAATATTCTCACAACTCCCCCCGTCTATGACAAATCGACACACCTTACCAAGGATGGTACAAGTAGACTGAAATATGTTATTTCGCAGCCACTCTCCTTCTCCAATTCTCGGTGCCAAGCAGGTACGTCGCACCATCAACATCGTTCCGGTGACACCATCTACTAGTTCTTCACTCACTTCCTCCGCTCCTGATTGTGGTTCTTCAATTATTTCCGCATCTTCCTCATTAAATTCTGCCGGGTCAATAAATAATACCCTTTTTGCTGGTCTTGGACACTCAGACAGCCTGTGACCCGTTTCTCCACATCCAAAACACCGAAATCCGCCAGTGGTTGCCCTGGGAGTTTGAACGTTGTTTGTCGGGTTCCGTGGACCAGTATATGAACCACTGCTAGCACTAACACCTGGTCGACTTCCAGTATTTTCACTGGAACTACTTGCTCTGTTTCGACTGCTCATTCCTCCTCCGAAATTCAACGTCTGTCCACTATTAGATTTTCGCGACAATGTCTTCTCCAATTGTAAAGCCCTCTGATGCGCCTCAGTTACTGTCACGGGATCGAAAAGATTAACCATATCAAGGATTTGTGTACGCAACCCACCACAGTAGCGCGACACCAACTGATCTTGTGTCTCCTCTATATCTTTTCGCACCAACAACTCATAGAACTCGGTTGTATATTCATCAACAGACCTCATACCTTGACGCAGATTCTGCAACCTCTGGTACATCAATCTCGTAAAATTGTGAGGTAGAAACTCTTTACGCAACTTTTGTTTCATCTTCTCCCAGTCAGAAAGTTTGGGTTTTCCAGCGCGATTCCTAGTGAGTTTAAATTGTTGCCACCAAGCCGTGGCTCTACCCCGAAACCTCGTGGCCACCAATGCCACCCTCTCATTCGCAGGAACTCTTTTGAATTCCAGAATCTCGTCAGCGATTCCAATCCATTCCAAAAACTCTTCTGGCTGCATGCTTCCACGGAATTCCGGAACCTCAGTCCGCATCCCTGACTCCCATCGCCTGACATCTTCAGTTCTGTCATCAACCCTGTCATCAGTCACAGGCGCTCTCTGTCGACGTCGTGGTTGCGGATCCCCTTCCACTTCGTCACTACTTGTCTCAGGATGTAAGGCCTGAAACGGGTTTTGGTTGGCTCTTGACGCCGCAAGTTACGCCGTTAATTGCTCCACCTGTCGCTCCAACTGTATCACACGGTCACGTTCGATGGCTAGGTCTACAGGAATCTGGTCTGGTCGTCTTCTCGGCGCATGATGATGTCGTCCCGAACGAACACGGCTTTGATACCAACTGATGTAGCGGAAGCTCTGTCGAGAAAAACCTGCGTAAAACGATTAGAAACAACCTACTAAAGTTCCGTTGATTTGCGCACAAATACCGGAAAGTTAGGCTTCAATTCGTTGATTCACGATGAATACCGAAATTGGATTAATTAGAGAAAACTCTAAAATTTTATAAATCAAAAGCTGAATGGCCAATTCGGCCTACATCATTATTTAAAGCAAAATAAATCCTAAACCTAATCGAATTCCTTGGAAAGCAAGAAAAACGACTTAAAAACGGAAATTTACCAAAAAAGGCAAAAACGAAATTAAAGCAAATGCTAATTTACCGAGAACTTAAACACCTGCATCGTTTCATCTCGAATTGAACCCAAATTATCATAAAAGAAAATTTCCTCAAACGGCAAAAATTGCAACTTCAAGGCCTAAACGACGGAATTTGCCTAAAAAAGGACGTGCTTACGCAGCAAAGCTACGTAGTAGTTCCGGAAACGCCGAAACGCATCAGCTGTCAAAATTTCAAATCATTCTGATTCCGCCGCCCGGGTTTAGCCTTACTTGGTTTGTTTCAAATCCCACCCCTCTAAATAATCTAATGCCAGTTGATCCGCCGCATCACCATCTTACTGCGCTTTAAATTGATCCCAGCTTCTCTGAGCTTCTCAATATTGCGAAATGGGATCCAATCTCGATCAAATTCATCCTTATTACACTTCAATTTATCAAAGAGATAAACAGTCCAGTCGATGATGATCTCCATGAGGTCACGCTTTTCGTCTATTGGATTAAATGGTTGAATGAGCTTTTTCCGCAAAAGATCGAGAAGATGAACATGATTATGTTTAACGTCTTTCAAAATCTCGTCTTTGTTCTTGGACCACTCTTCTGGTGTTCTGAACCGATAGAAGATAAACTTGTAGATTGATTTCAGGAGCTCGTCCTTTTTTGAAGCGCATTGAATTATGAGCTGGAGGAGCTGGTAGGGAAGTTGGTTTTCCAGCAAGAACAAATCCTGCACTAGGAACTCTGCATAATCAGTTTTTATTCCCAAATTTTTTAATTGCGTCTCCGGACCTGCCTGAAAATCAGCGAAAATGTACATAACTGCATAATTGCACAACCATCCACCAGAAACATCCAGGCGAGTTCGTGATCTTTATCTTTATATTTTTTAGTTAATCCATCATCGTAGCAGTCCTTTAATCCCTTGACATACAGATCTTCTTTTATAACACCATTCTGTCGGAGGAAGTCGGCAGCTAAATTAACCTTGATCTTGGAATTGTGATGTGGGTGGTGGTAAGGACCGAATGAAAACACCTTTGGTTCAAAATACTTCAATTTTTCGTTGTTTCGGAACATGGATGGAACCTTTTATATCTTTGGTTTAGCATCAGCAGGTCGAATATTGTTAACCGCTTTTGAGGCTTTCTCGAAAGAAACGAACTGCTTCTTTTCTTCTTCACTGAATCTCTGATCACTGGATTCTTCATTCTGATCGAACTGCTTCTTTTCTTGTTCACTGAATCTCTGATCGATCTCAATGCGACACTCATCGCCCACATTATTGCCTCCACTTCTGTCACTGCTACCAACGCACGCTCCTCCACCTGACGCTTCTACAGACATTTTTCACTGCGATATTTCTATTTGTAAGGCTTATACCTTTTGTTTGCCGATGATAGCCTAGTGTTTGTTGAAGCAGACGTGACTGATTGTAGAAGTCTCTAAGCAGATTTTGGTGTCTTATGAAGCTGCCTCATATCAGTGTATAAATTTTGACAAGACAACCCTTTCTTTTAGTCCAAATACTTAGGTTGAGACCGGAAAAGAAGTGAAGAATGTTTTTAATAAGGAAGTGGTATCCAGTCATGATACATATTTAGGGCTGCCATCCTCTATTAGCAGAAACAAGAGGGAAATTTTTAGTAATATCAAGGATAGAGTGTGGAAAAAACTTCAAGGCTGGAAAGGTAGGTTATTTTCTTGTGGTGGTAAGGAGGTCTTATTGAAAGCTGTGGCTCAAGCTGTCCCAACTTATGCAATGAGCTGCTTCAAACTTTCTTCTTCTCTCGGCATGGAGCTTCAAAGGCTGTATGCTTATTTCTGGTGGGGAATGAATGAAAATTCGAAGAAGGCCCAATAGTTGGCTTGGGGAAAAATGTGTCAACCAAAAGATGTTGGAGGGATGGGTTTCCAAGCAGTAGAAGCCTTTAACAAAGCTATGCTTGCTAAACAAAGATGGCGAATTTTTTCAAGGTTATATCTCCACTACTTCCAAATAAGACTCATGTGGCAGATCTGTTATCTGAGGGAAGGTGGAATGAGGACCAGATTCGGATGAACTTTTTGGAGGATGAGGCTAATCTGATCCTGAGTTTGATGCTCCTCTATGGAATTTTGATATATTTTTTTTAAAAAAAGGATCTTTTCTGTAAAGAGTGCATACAAACTGGCCTTCGATTCTGGTAATGGTGATCCCTGTTCTAGATGTTTTACTGCCTTGGTGGAAAAAAACGTGGAGCTTAAATTTGCCCTTTAAAGTTAAAATTCTTTGTTGGAAGGCATGCAAAGGTATTCTCCCAACTTATTCTATCTTTTCAAAAGGAAGATTTTAGATTCCCCACTATGTTACTTGTGTAATAGGGAATCCGAAACTCCTGATCATGCACTTTGGGGTTGTAAAACTATCAAAACCCCTTGGGGGAGCTGCCCTTTTCTTCATAGCCTGTGCAGTTTCAAGGCAATGGATTTTTTTGACAGATTCATTTGGGTTTTTTCATCGGTTGGTGCGAAATGGGCGAATCAATTTGTTGTGGCAGCTTGGTTAGCTTGGAGAGCTAGGAATGTCAGGATGCACGGTAACGAGGTTTCTTTTAACTCAGATTTATGGTTGAGAGCTGAGTCTTTCATTGAGGACTTCAGTGGGGATACTTGTTGCTAGTGTTTCGATGGTGAAGGCTAGTCCTAAGGTTCATTGTTGGAGGCTTCCAAGCTTCCAGCTTCGGGGTGCAAAGTGAATGTTGATGTTGCTGTGAATGTTTGCGGAAGTGTCAGTAGCGTGGGGATTGTAGCTAGAAATGTCACAGGCAATCTGTTGTGGGCCGTTACCAAAATATTTAGGGGATATGTGAATGTGGAAGTGGCTCAGAGGCGTTGGCAATCCTTGAAGGTTTGCAGTTGACAGATTCTGATTCCAGATGTCCTGTGTTGGTGTTGTCTGTTGCTCTTGATGTAGTAAATCTTTGCAGGGGACTTTCTATTTCCAGAAATGAAGTTGATAATGTGGTTCAGAACATTAAAGATTTCTTGGACAACCATGGCAATTTTGAAGTTCAGTTTGCTCCCAGAAATTGTAACAAAGCAGTGCATGAGGTTGCTAAATGGGCTTTGTCTGGAATTAGAAATGTTGTTGATAGCTTTGATGTTCATAACTCTGTTTTATGGTCTTCCTTTTTTCCTAGTTGGCTTTGTATTTGATTAAAGACGATGTAGTTCCTGCTTTTGCTTAGCAATGAAGTTTTCTTTCAAAATATTTATATATATATATATATATATAGTTAAATATACGTGACACTGACACTGCCATGAAAGTTTGTACTTTATTAAGATTGGAATTTTGGTATATATTAAATCGGCATACTTTTGTTTGTAGCAGTGTTGCAAAAGTTCCCGACTTGTGCCGACTAGGCAAATCCTAAACCCTAGTCGGTGGTCCACCTCCCTAACTAGGTTGTTTATCGTTTAGTCGGTTTAGTCGGTCAAAATCAATGATTAATTGCTGTTGACCAACTAGGTTGAATTTTTTTTTTTAATTTACTTTTTGGAATTAAATTGAGTTTGTTAGATTTTGTCTATTTGTTTATAAATTTTGATTCTCAATATTGAGTTTTTTGGAATTTTATTTTCAATTTGAGGTTCATTATATAAAATAAACACTCAAGCTTGAGAGTGAAACGAAATAAGATTGGTTCGATGGTATACCTTTCACATTTATACCATGAGATTGTGTGTTCGACTTCGAGTCCTCCTCTTCTCAAAAAACTAAAAATTTATGTAAATATATACGTCAAAACAAAAAACTATACATAATCTATATATAATAAATTTTTTGGAAAGCTGATATCAATGTGGAATAATGCAATTCCCAAGTGAGATGAGAGGTCTCCTCACATTTTGTGGTTGAATGAATATATGTGAGCAAATATTTACAATAATTGGGTTTGAACTTTGAACCCTGTGGCTGTGCGACAGAGATTCATTTTGAAGTCTCCAACCACCAAAACAATTAACATGTTATTTCATGGTCCCTTTTAAATTATAAAGAATTAAAATAGTGCTTTTCAAAAATAAATAGTGAAATTATATTTTGTTTATAGTTTTAATTGAATCGTTGTGATACAAGTTAAAGAGCACAGCATTATTAAAAAAGTTTCCTGCTTTGGATTGCTCTGCACGATAACTACACAAAAAATGCAAGTAGCACACGACCTTTTAAAAATTGCTCATATTATGATCCAAGGAATTAACTTTTTATTTTCCAAATTCCACAACGTTTAATAAAATTATAACAACAGATCCTCCAAATTATCCCCAACATAATTATCTTGTGAGGAACTCAATAAGTAATCAATGATCTACTTGTAATTTGCAAAATTAATTTTGTGAAAAACAAGGAGCATGTATGGCTCAGAATATAAGATAAATTGATAGAACGGACAAGAAATTACTAGTGGTTTTTCTTGATCTCTTTTATGTTGGAGAGAGATGTGTGCTTTGAAAGATCTTATTGTTATACTGTTGGACGAATAACGTTCGCTTTTGAGTCCAGAATCAATTCAAGTCCAAGTTTGTGTTGATGATTGGACTAAGACGCAAAACAGACAACAAGAAATCGATCAAAAAACACTTTATGATTTCTCCAACAATGACCATACGTCCATTGCACTGGAATGGATGACAGCGATTAGTTACAGTCTCAACTCACACCACCAAACCAGCAATAAAATGTAAAAGAACTATGTGACTTTTGATTCCTCTAAATCCTAGGAGAATACGTAAGTAACTTAATTGTAGTAAAATTTAATTGCAAGACCAATTTAAATTTTTTAGTTTTATTTCAACTTGTTTTTTTAGTTTTTCATGTATTTATTTTATTTTAATTTTGGGTTACCCAATAAAGTGCATTTACATGTATAATAATTTTTTTTGTTAATGTATATTATAATTTTTATTTTAATAAAAAAGAACAGAATCGGACAAGAACCGGAACCCGAACCGCGGTCATCACCAATGTCATTCCTCGTTGCAAATGTATAGAAGATGAAATTGGCTAGAAAAGAAGTGGGCCTGTTAACAAGTCAACATCATGCCATCGCCAATATGAAAAACCAACAAATTAAATAATGGGATAAACTTTTCATTTGCTTCGGCGTTACCCAAGTGTTGTCCTTTTTAAAAGGAAATTGCTTGGGGACTGACGTCAATACCCAAGATACTGACCCTTCCAATGGAATGTTGCCACATGACTTTTTTTTTTTTTTAACTTTTTACATTTTTCTCCTTGTATTTTTCACAAATGAGCTACGTGGCAAAACCTTATTGGTTGGTCAGTACCCAAATGTTGTCCTTTTTGAAAGGAAATTGCTTGGGTATTAACTGGTTAGTACCCAAGATACTAACCCATCCAGGGTGTTGCCACGTGGCTTTTTTCTTTTAACTTTTTACATTTTTCTCCTTGCATTTTTCACAAATGAGCTACGTGGCAAAACCCTATTGGTTGGTCAGTACCCAAGTTGCCAAATGATATCCATTTTGAAAGGAAATTGCTTGGGTACTGACCTGTCAGTACTCAAGATACTGACCCCTCTAATAGGGTGTTGCTATGTGGTTTTTTTCTTTTAACTTTTTACGTTTTTCTCCTTGCATTTTACACAAATAGGCTACGTTGCAAAACCCTATTGGTTGGTCAGTACCCAAATGTTGTCATTTTTGAAAGGAAATTGTTTGGGTACTGACTAGTCAGTACCCAAGATACTGACTCATCCAATGGGGTGTTGCCACTAGGCTTTTTTCTTTTAACTTTTTACATTTTTCTCCTTACATTTTTCACAAATGGGCTACATGGCAAAACCCTATTGGTTGGTCAGTATTTTGGGTACTGACCAGTCAGTAACCAAGTGGCCAAGTGTTGTCCATTTTGAAAGGAAATTGCTTAGGTACTAACTGGTCAGTACTCAAGATACTAACCCCTCCCATAGGGTATTGCCATGTGGTTTTTTTCTTTTAACTTTTTACATTTTTCTCCTTACATTTTTCACAAATGGGCTACATGGCAAAACCCTATTGGTTGGTCAGTACCCAAGTGTTGTCCTTTTTGAAAGGAAATTGCTTAGGTACTGACTAGTCAGTACCCAAGATACTGACCCCTCCAATGGGGTGTTGTCACGTGACTTGTTTCTTTTAACTTTTTACATTTTTCTCCTTTCATTTTTCACAAATGGGCTACGTGGCAAAACCCTATTGGTTGGTCAATACCTAAATGTTGTCCTTTTTGAAAGGAAATTGCTTGGGTACTGACTGGTCAGTACCAAAGATACTGACCCCTTCAATGGGGTGTTGCCACGTGGCTTTTTTCTTTTAACTCTTTACATTTTTCTCCTTGCATTTTTCACAAATGGGCTACGTGGTAAAACCCTATTGGTTGGTCAGTACCCAAGTGTCGTCCTGAAAGGACATTTGAAACACAACTACTTACCCATGCGATGAATTTATGAGTGATTGTGAAAGTTGCAACACAGTTAAATCAGTCCAAACTCCAAGGAAGCTTCCACCGTCAACTAATGCTTGCAAGGAGCAAGGAGCATGTTATTTCTTCTCATACACATCATTCTTCTCTTTCTCACTCTCATATACTCTTTCTCACTCTCATATATGAGCATGTTATTTCTCTCAAAATCTTTATCAGGAGAAGATAAGAAACAAACATATGTGCTTGATGGTTCAAATTTCCGATAAGATATTAATGATGACATGTTAAAAATTATCAAACACCTGAGGATTGGACACTTATGCCAGTACGAAAAATACGCTGAATGCAAAATTCAGGTCCAGCTACAGTCTGTGCTTCTCCCAGCAACAAGCGGATGAGAAAATTACGTCCTCGTCAACAATTTGTAGGTCATAAGATGTTTGTATGAAGAGACTGACGGCTTCCACATAAGCTGGCCTAGTCTGTCATTCTATACACACCCAAAAAACCAAAAAAAGGATTCAGGAGTTGTATAGGTACAAAAATGATATTAAAAAGCTCAATGATTAGAAATTTCTTCGTATAAAAAATACTTACTGAGTATAGCAAATGCTTGTTTAATTTTCAGAAGATAAGAGCAATTTGAACAACCTTGAAACTAATAGCCAGAGTGAACAGATCCATTTTGAGAAGTTATAGAGAGGTGGACACTTGTCTCTTCTGAAAAATAACCAAAAGTATATGTGACTTCAAACTCAGCTGTTGATACCGCAATTCTTGCCACAACACTTCTCAAATAGCCTTCCTCTACATCCTCGCTTCTCAGCCCAATTGGTATACATCCGTAGAAGTTGCTCTTCCCATATCTGGATTTGGAAACAGTTAGTACCTTGTCTAAGAGAGAGGAACAAATAATAAAGCCTCATAGAAACCATACAGGACTATCATGCTCAGTGAATGCATTAACACTTTTACTAGATGATATCAAAAGAGCAGGGACATTAGTTAAATGTAATTCTGTTGCAAAAGAATCTTTTCCTACCATAATGAAAAGAACAAGAGGAAAACAAAAGAGCTGAAAAGCATACTCAATCAATATCTGTATATGGAAAAAATTTCAGAAGAAAAAGAAATTAATAACGATAAGTCTTGACAAAAGATCAACAATAAACGGTGGCTGGTTTGGATGAACAGTATAGCCCCAATACAGGATCAGATTGACTATAAAGATTTTAATACGAGGAACAAACTACAACTACAGGATTGCAATAGTAACTAGTAAGGCTGATATAAGTTGTTGAAAATGAGAAAGTGAACAAGTTGTCAAAGGTAAATTCAAATTGAAAAAATGCATGATTTTGGGAGAACCTCGGACCAGTTTACAAGCACATGGCCACATGGGGTAGAGGAAGTTTAACTATTTCCATCATCAGCACAAAATAAGCAGAGTACAACAGCACAATAAGCTATATAACAAAAAGCAATGGCATGCCGTGTGGCCCTTGTATGAAGTAATTAAGTGAAAAAATTATTGAACATGATAGCAACACAAACATTATACTCTTTGTAACGAGGATGCCATTTTAGTAAAGCCGTTAATAAAATTCTAAGAAAAAAATCTTGCACCAAGGACTAACAAGAATGACATTAACGTGTATTGTGTATATTGGGTTGCTGCCGAGCTAGAATAAGTCTAACTCAGAGCCAACCTGTTCATTTCTACTTCTTTTCTTGAAAGAAAACAGAACTCGTGAAGGACCTAAATCTGAATGTTGCATCAGATTTTGTTTTGACTAATGCGTTTAACTTCAAATTAAAATTAATCTCAAGAGCAGAACATAAAAATCAAACCTCAAGAAAGATGCCCTTTGATCCTGCTATAATATTTACACATGCTCCCTCAATGTCATATAGACCATAATGAAACTTGGACATCACATACTCATCCAAGAATTTATCAAAAGATGCATCATATGCTTGCTTGAAAAGCCCATACTTGATAGCATCCTTCTCAGATAACTCTGAAATCAGCTTTGCCTCTTCAGGCTGCAAAAAACAAGCATAAATAATCAATTTTTTTTCTTTTTTGAACAAAAACAAGAAAAGTTCATTAGACAAAAAGCATGCACAAAGAAGAGAAGGATAGACAGCCCTAGCTTTCAAAAACTGCCAAGGCCGTCGGCAAAAGAATACAAAAAACCCAAACAACAGGAAACTCTTTGAACTCAGTAGTTACAGAAGCCCAACCCAAAAATGGATTTTGTTCCACAAGATGTCAACCTCAGATTTTTTTATTCCTCTCTAACTGAATTACCCAAAAAATAGCCATCGTAGAACATTTCCAATAAGTTTGAGTCACCATAGCAAAAATAATCATATAAAATGCCATTTATCTTCATTTTCTAAAAAAAAGTCTAACACAGTTGAAAATGACTAAAAATCAGAAGAAAAGAAAAGAACAAAGAGAAGCTTATATTGTCTCCTAGAAGATGTCATTCCTAAAGAGCAACAACTTGTATGTGTGTGGGGACCGGATTATCATAATGAAACTATGAAAGTTGTTCTAAAGTCTATACCCTCTAAACCATTTGAGCTCTGAGGAAAAATAGGAAAAGATTATGTCTGTCAATCCCATTTCACTGGTCATCAGGTTATTGCCCCCAACAACTTACATGAGGTTGATCACTATATACATCGATAGTTCTCGTAATATTTATGGATAATTCATTTGTCATTCATTAAAGTTTCCTTAGTTAGCATAAAAATAGCATAATAATAGAGAAGGCCAAAACCAAAGTCCTGGGAAATACATTAGTTAAGTAAGAGATAATGTTCACATCACCTACCTGGCTGCAATTGAATAAAGAGATTTCCAACAATTACTTGATCCGGCAACAAATCATAACAACCATCAGCCCATAGACATGAGAAGAGTAAAAGAAAACAGCCAATTCTCAGTCCACATCTACAAATGAAGTACAATCAATATCCTGAAGAGTGATCTTCCCCAATAAAAGATCACTTATGTGATCAGAACAGAGAGGAATACACTTTCAATTCAAACCATCATGAATTGCACCCATGCACCGAACCCATTTCTCTTCATCCAACTGGTGTCAATTGTTTGTTTACCTGCTCTTGGAATTTGTCATAAGCATCCACAAGCTCTTCTGGCATTTGATCTCCAACGTGTCTCAAAGAAAGAAAATCACCTCTAGAGAGCATTCGATGCCAACTCCAACGCTCTTCTAAGGAACCCAAAAACTCTTGGACAACTTCATCAGCCCAAGTTTTAAAAATATCTCTTACTTCATTCTCAATTTGAAACTCAAATTTGAATACATTACTCTGCTTCTTAAAAACATGATTTAATATTTTTGAACCCAATTTCTTCCTGTTCCTCTCCCAAACATTTCTCAATTCCAAAGCTCTAACTTCTTTCTGCCTAAGGTACTTCTTTCTCGCTCTTACAGCTTTCTCAGACATAGGAGGATGTAAAACCGAGGGTGGGACAGCCTGCAGTTCCATCCCCAAGAAATCAATCTTCCCAGATACCGCACTATGAATTGCCATTTTCACTCTATCTACATTCAACTCCAAATTCTCTTCCAGAAATTTCAGAACCCGAGTCTTCAAATCCATTGTTAACGTTTTCGATCCTGAAGTGATCACCAATATCTCATCCAAGTACCTAATTGCATATATCTTCAATGGCTTGTAATAAACATTGGATTTTGAACAAAGCTCATTTGAATCAAACTTGGGATTCTTCTCATATATTTTAAGACGCATTTCTTGCAGTTCTCTATCGAACCCATTAAAGTAAATATTAATCAAAATTGAACACAAACCACATTCTTGAGGCAAACCCCTCCCTAGATAACAACAACCAAGTTCAATTCTCATTATTTTGAAATCAAACAATCTCTTTAGCAAATCAATCAGCACTGTATCCTTGATTTTCTCCCCCATAAACAAACACAACTTATCTACATTACGTTCATCGAACTCTTGACGATTAAAGGAAACAACAAACCACCAACTGGGATTCTCTTCAGAGTTTTTAAGGTACCTAATAGCAGTGTGCCTACCCATATTAACACGACCACCATAAGAAAATGTAGCAAAACGTTCATCATAAACAATTTCCAATACAAGTCTTATAGCTTCAATCAAGACCTTCAATTTCAAATTGGGCAAAACAAAAGACTCACCTTTACCACTGCTCATGTCGACACTACAAGATTGAATATCGAACCGATTTTCGAAAATCTGTTGACCCATTTCTTGGAATGAGAAGTGGTTCGACATGGAAGGAGAATGATTGGACATGGACAGAGAAGCTGTGAGGAGGACAGAGGGTAAAGCGACGACGTTTTGGATGAGGTTGGGGAAGTGGCCATGTGAACAGTTGCTTAAAACTAGAGTTTTGAGTTCGGTTTCTGTCAAGGGTTCTTCTCTTGCTGCAGAGTTGTAGTAGGAGTTGAATCTTGAAGAGAAAGTTGATGAAACTGGAAACCTCAGTTTCAATCTCGTCATTCTTTTCAAGCTCAAAAGCATTAGTTTGAACTTCAATGTGAGGAAGCTCCTCAAATGCTTGTGCACTATTGAACTCTTCTTCTAAAAAAATTGTTAAATATCATATTTGTAGGGCCCAGTCTAGCCCAATGAAAAAAAAATTATCTACAAAATTTCTAGATGTTATTCTTGTTGTTTAGTTTCTTTTTTAATATTTAATTAGAATTGTTTTGATTTTTTTTTTTTTTTTTTTTTGAGTATTTATTTGTTCATTTAGATCAACATACAGTAAATAGTTTTTATGGATATTAGATATCCAAACATGGAATTTTGCTGTAACTAATTTTAGTGCACAACTTATTTTTATCACAAAATTTTGCTATTGAATACGAAAGTTGGATTGAAATGTTTAAATAATTAGTAATAATCTAATGTTTTTAATATAAAATAGTTAGTATATAAGTTTAAGAGAAAACGTCGAAGTCTGCTAGGGTTTAATATAAAATAGTTACTAACTACTTTTATAGAAAAAGTCCTTTATAACGACAAAACTTTTCAAACTTATATTAGGACCGCGTTACTCTAAAAATTTAATATTTTTCTTATGCTTTCGTTAACCTGGCAAGACTTCCTGGTGTTTAACTAGCTAATTTAAATATAAAAATATAAAATAGAAAGCAAGATAAAAGATCTTACTTGAAAATATTCACAGCTTTATTGATTGCAAGAGAGGATTGAATATATTACAAGTGAAGAGTGAGGGGACAAGTGTTTGAAAGCTCTGGATTTTCGTGTGTTTTGCAAATGAGAACTTAATCCTATTTATACAAAAATATGCAAAGAGAAAGCCAAAAAGGTGGCTAACAATAATTAATTTTTACATAAAGTCTATCTTATCGGTTGCATGCTTTTTACTGTTCTTTACTGACTACTGTCTATAATATCTTTTTGTTGATCCTATCTTCTTTGTTGTTCTTCCTATCTTTAAGCTTTGTTGACGATCTTATCTTCTTTGCTTTTTACTATTTTTGTCATTTCCTACCGACACCTTTCTAATGATCTTGTGTTTATGTGTCTAGATTATGATAAGCTTTATCATCGAATTGCTCATCTATCTCTTCTTCGGTAAGAAATTCTCTTAATCTAGCTTCTTCCTCTTCTTGGATTTCACTTAAATAATCATCTGTCTCTGGACTTAGGAAAATCCATGGAATTGGATACTTTGTCATGACATCGTGACTCCTTATAAAGATGGACATGTGAGGAGTCTGTCCTATTAGCTTCGGCCAGAACGAATATACACATGTGAAGTGTTTTTGAGCTCTATATCTCTGAAGGTACTCACGACATATGTCTTCTTGACCATAGTCATGGGGGATGTCTTCACATATAAATTCAACAGGAGTATTATAAGGTATTATCACAATGGAGTGATAAGCCGGTAAATAGTTTGACAACCTAAAAGGCTGGTTGACAATACATTCACAAGGGACTGAATCAATGTCAAGACAAAAACCATGTTTTCCTCTAAACATCCTGATTGATTGTTGAAGTTTTTCAAGAAGAAAGGAGATTTTTAAAATATTTGTAGCATGGATACCATCAATGATACCATAGCTAAACAATTCTTCAATACTTACTTTGTCTGCAAAATTTGGGACTTCAAATTCTAAAGGAAAAATATTTAGGTTTATTTGTATAGAAACAAATTTGAACATAAATTTATTATTTAGCTTTTTCTCGTGTAGCCATGTAGTCATACCTTCAGGTAATCCTAAAAGCGAGAAACTTTTGGAATTTGATAAAACGCTTTAAATGTACATTTGAAGCTATACCAAAAATATTTTGCTTTATATCTATAGAAAGCTTTTCTACTGCTTTAATAAGATTTTTTGTTTGATCCCTCATTAGGGTAATATTTATAATATCAAGGGGCTTTTCTTCAGAATTTGCCTTCTCGTCCGCTTCTCTACTATTCTTTTGGCTTTCAATTTTTTTACTATTCTTTTGGTTTTCTTTACTAAATCTTTGAAGCTGTTCTGCTAACTGTTCAGTTTCTTCTAACTTTTGCTTTAGTACTGTATTTTCAGCTTGAAGTTTTTCTAAAAGGTCTTGCATAGTCTTTTTACAACTTTCTAACTCTTCAGTAATTATGTGATTTGCTTCATTTACTATTTTGAAATGATTCATGAAACTGATTACTTGGCTTCGATCATAAACAAGACCATTAAATTCTATAATTGGTTCAAAGCCATTTTGGTTTTGTCAAAACATGTTTAAAGATTTATTGGCTTTTTCTAATGAGTAAAAACCTTTAAAACTGGGATTTGGAAAATCTTTAACATGCGTAGCAGTTTCTTGCCATGTTGAATAAATTCCAATCTTTCTACCTCTATAAACTACATAACACGAAAACTTGTTATTTTCTACAAAATACTGACTTAAAATATTTAGTGAATTTAAAAATCCTTTGTTATCATTTCTAAAAAACCATATAGTGTTAAGTAAAGCTTGTTGAGGTTCTAAAAGCTTATCTTTCAACTAATTTAGAGGCTGAAAAGAAACTCCAGGGTTATAATTTATTGTAAAAGGTCTTATACTATGCCTTTTTATACTACTGCTTGGGACAGTAAAGCTTTTCTGAAAATTCTTTGAATTTTCTGCCATCCTGCATTCAAAATTAAACATTTATTAGTCTAGATAATATATCTGATATAGTATTATCCTTTCTATTAATATGTTCAAATTCTGCTTTGTATCCTCTACTGGTCAAGGTTTCTAAGAAATTAATCCATCTTTTACTTATAAAAGAATTTTTCTTTTCAAAAATTTTCTTTTGTAATTTTTTATAGAATTCTACTATATTATTACAATCTATCCTAATAGTAAATGATTCATTTTGTATATATATATATATATATATATATATATATATGAAAATTATTCAAAGTATTTATTATTCATAGTAGTTCTAATTCAATACTTGACTTTCTACTCTCAGGTTCAATAAACTTACCACTAGAATACATTGTTATTTCCTCTGTATCCTTTGGACTTCCTTTATTGGGCTTTTGTATAAGAATTTCAGTCCACCCTATGCTACTAGCATCTATTTGAATTATTTTATAATAACTATCTATTGGGAAAGCTATTGGTCCTAAATTCTTTACTATTGCTTTTATTCTTTGTATTAATTTTATATCTTCATTGTTAAAGTATTTTTGACCATTCTTGCTAAGTTTATTGTAGAGAGGCCTAACTAAGGTGCTTAGATTAGGAATAAATTTTCTACCATAATTTAATAATCCTAAATTTTTTGGTAATTCTTTAGTTTCTTCTAATTTATCCGAGAAATTTAATATTTTAGTAGTTATGTGCGATTGGAGTTCTATTTTTGCTTTATAATTGTTAATCCTAAAAATTCCATTTTATTTTTAAAAAGTTCTATCTTCTTTTTAGAAAGAATAATATTATTATTTTTACATAGGTCAAGAATTTTATGAACATGAGCTGTGTGAATGTATCTATTATTACTAAAAACAAGGATATCATCTATATATATACTATACAAAAATTGGAAAATTTCTTAAAAATTCTATCCATCCTAACTTAAAATAATTGAGGTGCATTTTTTAATTCGAATGGCATTACGAGCCACTCAAAATGTCCTTCAAAACAACTAAATGATGTCCAAGGGATGGATTCTTCATCTAGTTTTATTTGCTAAAATCCGTTTTTATAATCAAATTTAGAAAACTAAGTTGGTTTTTGAATACAATTTACTAATTCATCTTTGTTAGGAAGTTTATAACTATTTCTTAAAGTATTATCATTTAATAATTTGTAATTAATGATCATCCTACTCTTTCCTCTTTTTTGTTCACTATGGTTTCTGACTATAAATATTGGGCTCCTATGCCTACTAATACTTTCTCTTATTGCTCTTAGTTCTAAAAGTTCTTTAATATGTATTCTGCATTCTTTTCTTATCTTCTAAGCTATAGGCTAAGTCCTGGGTTATTATAGTAATGTCAAGGTTTATAATTTCTAATTTATATATATATATATATTTAGAATTTTCATTTATAGGGTTATCACAAATAATTTTTGTCTTTTCTAAGGCTTTTACTTTATTCTTAACATCTATGGGCCAACCCTTTTCTTCTGAGTTATCTTGGTTAGATTCTACTCTAGAGATTATAGAAAGATCTTCGGTATAGCTTTCCATTAGACATTCTTTTATTTCTTCATAACTCAAAACTTGATTAGGTTCTAATTCTAAATTTACTACCGACTCTTCTAGTAAAGAATCAAAATACTATAATTCTAATGGCTTTTCTATTTTATTTATTTTCTTAATATAAGAGATATTACTGGTCTCTAACTTAGGTTGTATAAAAGTAGATTTCTTAAAAAAGTTAACACCACTTGGTGTAATTAACATGCTTCCATTATTTCCTAATATAAAGTTTAATCTTAGAATAAATTTATATCTAGATTTTTGCTTCGTCACTAAATTCTGAGGTAAATTATGTATTTCACCATTAATCCTAATTGGTATATTGATAATACATTCTGTTATTTACAATAAAGATCCATTAAACTGTCTTAATCCGACATTTGTTTCTAACTTAGTTATAAATTCCTATGGAGCTAGGCTTTCATGTATAATGCACTTATTAACTCCCGTATCTATCATTGCTTTAGTATAAATTTGTTTTGATTTATAAAGTATTTCTACATTTATTACTATGAGTTCACTACCTACACGATTAACTTCTTCTTTTTCTATACACTTGTTACAATAATATAATTCTTTCTTTTTATAACCTTTATAAAATTCTTTATTACAATTTTTACAATTTTTTCCTAAAAAGGAAAAACTACTTCTTTTAACATATTAATATTATCTTATGTTCCTGATGTGTTATCTTCATACTATTTTTCAGATCCTGATTCTAAGCTAGATTCTTCGTTTTCATAAGCCATTAATACTTCGTAGTTTTCTTCATCTAATATGAATATAGTATCTTCATCTAATAATCCTTCTATACTAAAGACTTCTTCTAAGTCTTCTAAATAGTCTTCTAATTCTAATTCTAAAGTATTTACTTTATTATTTTTGGCTTCAGGACAATTGGGCTTGATATGTCCCATTTTCCCACACAAATAACACTTACAATCTTTATGATTTTTCTTCTTAAAAATTCTTTTACCTTTTTTAAAAGCCTTTTGAATTTTTCTCTTATTATCAACATAATTATAGAATTTTCTTTTATAAGGTTTGTAGGGTTTTTTGTACTTATCTTTTCTATATTTTTTATATTTCTAAATCCTTTCTTTATTATATCTATGTTTGTATTTTCTAGTCTTTTCATAGCCTAATGTGGGTACTTCATACAAATCTATACACATTCTACTAAATTGTTGTTGGGCCTGTTTTCTAAGTTTTTCTTCGTCACATAAATCTATAATTCTTTGTCTAATAAATTCTACTGCCGGTATTAAAGAAATTTGCCAAAATAATCATTCTTCTTTTCTACTTTTGAACCATTCAGTCAAATCTTTATAAAGTTTTTCTCATATCTTTCTAAGTAACTTTGTTACAAACTTCATTAATAACTCTTCATCATATGGTCGTCTTATTTGACTCCAATATTTATAGAAAAGGTCTACATAATAATCAAAATAATATAAATCACATATTTTTAACTGCTTTAAGCTTCTTATAGCTCTAATTTGCTTTTGTTCATCATCTACTTCTTCCATTGAGGATCCTAAAATACACTTTCTAATTGCATCTATAAAACTTAAAACTGTTATATTTATCTCGTATTCATCTAATTATGTTTTCCTTGTATCATCTTTCTTCATATACTCTCTCCATCCTAAATATATATGCTTTTCATTGTATCATAGCATACTTTCTAGATAAACTAACTTATACTTATAATCTACTATATTATTTAATGCTTCCATAGCATGTCTAATTAAATTTTCTTCCCATTTGTTAAACATACGCTTCCATTCACTAGGTCTATGTCCTTGTAAATTTAAAATTAATATATCTTTAGTTTCTGGCTCTTTTCTCCAGCTTTATAATTTAGTTTTAGCTTTATAGATTCTTTCAGTGTCTTTAATATCTCTATATTGTTCTTTTGTATCTTTTATTCCTCTATTTTCTAAATAATCATCGATCCTTGGTTTAGGAAAACCTTCCGTATCTGGAATATTTGTTCCACTTCCACTACCTGTTTCTAAAGTTCTGGGTTTATCTTCAGGTCTATCTTCTTCTCCTACAAATATTTCTTCCTCTAAGTAGGCTATATTTTGTAATTCACTTTTTAAATATTCAAAATTTAATTCCTTTAATAATATATCATCTACATCCTTGTCTTCTAGTTCTATATTATTACAAAGTTCTTCAAATACTTCTTCTTTTATATAAGTATGAGGGTTATCAAAAACTAAATCTACTATCTGATCCCTATTAGTGCTTAAGGCTTTGGCTTTATCTATATTCAGCTCTACTCTTAACATATTGACTTCATCTTCTGAATCTTCTTCGGTTATAACTACATTACTATGCTCTTTATAATTACTAAATTTTTGGAATGTTTGATCTTTATTATTGGTATAAATTCTGCTACTTTCTGGTAGATCTATTATTTGATTTTTTAATTCTGGTAATTTCCATTCTAATCCTTGTAATTCGCTTTTATTAAGTCTTTTAGGAACTTGCATTTGTACATATTCACTATGAAAATGTTCAACTATGATTTTATTAATAAACTTAAACTTTTTGTGATATTTATTATAACATCTTCCTAAAACAAATATTTTTATCCTAAGATTTTTATATTCTGCATTCATATTAAATCCCTTTGTTTGAATGCTTAATTTAATCTTACTACAAAATTCTTTTATATCTATGTCTATATTAGGAAGACAACCTACTACTGCTACTTTGTTCCTAAGGTTTACTTCCGCAGTTGCTAGCTAGGCTTGTTCATGATCATTAAATCTTTCATCATAAAGATAGAGATGGGCTTTAGTATCTAATCCGGCTCTAGTCCGACTGAGTATTCCTATGATTACTACTCCTAAATATATTGATGTATAACCATTTTTCTTTATTTATTTAGCACTTTGAGGGCTTATTAATGTAATTTCTTGTCAATTGTTAGCAACTCCGTTTGTAAATTCATCTTTATATATGTACAAAATGCTTTTAAAGCTATCTAATATTCCTTCTTGATAAAAATTCTTTTTTCTAACTTGCCTAAATCCAACTTCTACAGTCTATTAACATCTTCTTCTTGTATTAAATCTTATGTTCTTTCTATTATTTCTTTTCCTTTATTACTACAATTTAGGATGTTCCTAACTTTATTAGCTAGTGGTGGTCTTATACTAGAGGTTCTTGCTAGTTCCATTTTTAAAGAGATTTACTTTTGGACTTAGGATATCTTTCTACTTTTGGTTGGCTGGGGAAAGGATGTGCTTCTAGCTTTTTCTCTATCGATTCTATTTTCCTAACTACCCAAGTTATATAATTTGGATCTAATTGTGTATGTGTAATCTTATTGATATTTTTCTCTAATTCTTCACTTCTTTCTAAAGCTTTGACTAATAGCTTTATTATAGTGTTACACTGTCATTGGGTAACTATATTGCTTTCTAAATTAAAATTTTTATCATTAATGCTTACCGGTAAATTATTAGGGGTCTCTGTTGTTAATTCTTTAATAATTGTTTCTAAATGGTTCATTCAGTAAGTCTTTTTATTTTTAGTCTTAACTCTTGTTGAGTCTGTTTTATATTTTCTATTTCTAAACTAAGACTTTTAACTAAACTTCTTATCTCTAATTCTACTAGTTTAGGAGTCTTTCGTTCTATTAGATTAGTTAATTCTAATATTTCCCTTTTACTAGGAAACCTTTTTATAGTGTTATTAAATTCACTTATTAATTCTTTGATATAATCTAAATTCTTTCTTAACGTATTTATCTTACTTTTTTCGAAGAAACTTTCTATATTTGTAATATTCTTATTGGTCTTATCTATATTTTCTTCTAAGTTTTGTCCTAGATTGATTATTAAATCTACAATAAAGTTTTGTTGACTGTTACTAGTGTGTGGTACGTGCTTGTATTGATTTTCTAGGTGCTCTATGTTACAATTGATTTTAATATTATTATGTAGGTTTACCTTTGTCTTTTTCAATCCTGCTATTTCTAGGTCTAAAAATTCTAGTCTTTTAAAGTTCATAAGTAGGGTAAAATTCTTCTAAATTCTTTTATTCTTATATCTAAAAGTTCTAAAAATCTTTTAGTGATCATGAACAAGCCCAGCTAATAAGCAATGATAGACACAGAAGCTAATAAGTGCATTATACATGAAAGCTTAGCCCTAGAAGAATTTAATCCGTGTGAAGCTGATCAAGTCTATTTCCTTCCCTTCCAGTAAGATTGAAAAGTCATTACAAACACGCCATTGCACTCTCACACCATTAAAGTTGTGTTTAGGTTAACAAAATCCCAAATTATTTGTAATACCTAAAATAAAATAAAAATAAAAATAAAAATAAAAACTTCCTAATTTTTTGAAATGTATTAAATTCTTACTCCTTTTTTCTTGAGAGCAACTTTGTTCACTCCCTTCACTAGAGGTCTACCTCAAGTGTTGACATGTGTCCCAAACTTAACTAAGCCACTTGCATCATTATTGCACATGTATCTTAATGGTGAAGTCAAGTGGAGAGATCAAATGGATTGGGTCAAGTGGATTGGTGTTATAGGCGGTGGAATTGTCTTAACTTAGTGGGAAACAAATGATAATAAGTATTAACCCACGTGTGTAGAAGATTTGGGTACACGGTGGAAAGCCACGATTACAACAGAGATGGCAATAATGCATTCACTCTAAGGTTATAATATAGAAGAAGAAAGAGTGCAACTTTACTCTCACTCATCTAACTAGAGGTAACCATTAACCCCCACCTCAAGTATTGACACGTGTTCCAAACTTAAAAAAAAGTTCAAAGTTAACTCAAAGTTTAGGACACTTGTCAACACTTGAGGTGGAGGGTAATTGTTACCTCTAGTTAAATGGGTAAGTAAAGTTGCATTCTTTCTTCTTCTATATTATAACCTTAGAGCGACTGCATTATTGCCATCTGTGTTGTAATTGTGGCTTTCCACAGTGTACCCAAATCTTCTACACACGTGGGTTAATACTTATTATCATTTGTTACCCACTAAGTTAAGACAATTTCGCCGCATATAACACCAATCCACTTGACCCAATCCATTCGATCTCTCCACTTGACTTCACCGTTAAGATACGGGTGCAATAGTGATGCAAGTGGCTTAGTGCTGGCCTATATATATTTGTCTCACTATTTGTAAACGAGCCAGAAAAATCAATACAAAATTAGACTTAATATTTTTCTTGCTCTCTTATCTCTCTCGCCACTCTCAGTTCTCTCGTATCTTTTCTTTATTTGTTAAGTCTCTCTTGTCTCTCACACTTTATTTATTTATTATTTCATTTCATTTACAACTCGTTATCAGCACAATCGTATGTAAGTAAAAAGTATCTTCAAGTACTTACTGCTCGATATTGTCATCATTTTAAAATTATTTATTCCTTTACAAATCCTTCTTACAAGACAGATTACATCACTTTCCTTACACTAGGGGCATTTTTGTCTTTTCCAATAGAACCCCATTTTTATAAATAATAATAATAATAATAATAATAATAATAATATATTAGGATAAGAAAAGGTCGGTCAATGATTTACCACTCACACATATAACCTATAGAATGGGTTTAACAGGCTCTTAGTCTGTCCACCTTCCCAATCCAATTATTGTAATATTGAAAAGAAAAAAAAAAAAAAAATTAATTACCTTTCTTTGAATCAGCTTGATAAGCCAAAGCAGTGATAACAGCTTGAATAATACTGGAAGCAACTGCGAGAAGTGCTCCGATGAAAGCAAGCAGACTCCAGCGCCCTTTAAAATATTGGTGAATGTCATGACAGACTTTACGTAGCCACATCAACCCTTTGTTGTCAAAGTAGTTACCAATATCCCTCTTCACTTTATAATATTTGAAATTTGGGAATAAGTGTGTGCTTATTTCGTTGAACAGCTTAACCACCTCTTCATCACTGCCAAGTTGATTCTGAAGTATGTTCTTCTCTCGCAACTCCTCCACGTCTTGGGTTCGATCGATGAGCTCATCCATGAAGTACATATAAGTTGAGACTTCAGATCCATTCTGAAAATCAGGACACATCTCGAAACCTAACATGTTCAGGAACATTGTTACTGTCGATTCCTCCACAATGATGGGAGGCAGCTTTAATGTGCCGCCACTGAAACTGATGTCTCTCACACAACCTGTCTTACTGCGCTTTAAATTGATCCCAGCTTTTCTAAGCTTCTCGATATTGCGATGTGGGACTGGGAACCAATCTCGATCAGATCCATTCCTATTACACTTCAATTTATTAAAGAGATACACAGTCCAGTCGATGATGATCTCTATGAGGTCACGCTTTTCAGCTTTTTGATGAAGTGGTTGGATGAGCATTTTCCGCAAAAGATCGAGAAGATGAACATGAGGATCTTTAAGATCCGCCAAAATCTCATCTTTGTTCTTGTACCACTCTTCTGGTGTTCTGAGTCGATAGAAGATGAACTTGTAGATTGATTCCAGGAGCTCGTCCTCTTTCGAAGCGTGTTTGTCCTCTTTTGAACTTGTAGATTGTTCTTGGTTCTCTTTTGTCTTTTGATGTTTTGAAGCGCGTCCAATTATAAGCTGGAGGAGCTGGAAGGGAAGTTGATTTTCCAGCAAGAACAAATCCTGTGCTAGGAACTCCTCATAATCAAAATTTATTTGCAAATTTCTAAATTGTGTATCCTCATTTGCCAGAAAATTAACAGAAATGTACATAAACTGTAGAATTGCACAACCATCCACCAAAAACATCCAGGCAAGTTCGTGAACTTTATAGTCTTTAGTTAAGTCATCAACGTAGCAGTCTTTTAATTCCTTGATCTGGTTCCTAATATCTCTGTACAGATCTTCTTTTTCAACACCATTCTGTTTGAGAAAGTCGTCAGCTAAAATAACCTTGATCTGTTTTGCCATCTCGAGAGTACGATGTTTGTGGTAGTAAGGACCGAATGAAAACACTTTTGGTTCAAAATACTTTTTAAATTTATCGTTATTTCGAAGCATGGATGGAACCTTTTGTATCTTTGGTTTAGCATTAGCACGTAGGCCTGTCTTCTTAACCACCTCTATGACTTCATTGAAAGAATTGAACTGCTTCATTTCTTCTTCACTGAATTCTTCATTCTGATCTATCACAAGGTGACACTCATGGCCCACATTATTGCTTCCACTTCTGTAACTGCTGCCAACACTCGCTCCTCCATCTGACGCCTCCACAGACATTTTTCACTGCGATATTTCTATTTGTAATTAGGCTTATACATATTCTGTGACTATTCAACTTACTTAAATATATGTGCACTGCCATGAAAGTTTGTACTTTATTAAGATTGAAAGTGTTAACATGTGCCAAGTGCCCTTAGTGTATAGTTTAACAACTATAATTTATTTATAATATGAAATCCAGCATGATTATTTTGTTTCTACCTATGTATTTATTGAGTTTACAATTATAAATCAATGAATTGGGATAGAATTGAGGATAGGGTTAGGTTTTAGAATTTAATTTTTAGAAAAATAGGTTGGAAAATGAAGGGTTGTTTAATTACTATTGAGAATTTAAAATTGTAGAAAATGATGAAAAGATGAAGATAATTAAATGAGATTTTATATATTATTTTTTGATTATAATCATATAGCAGGAGAACCAATGGAATTATTGTTCCACTTCACTATTAATTTATAACTTTAACACTTTATCGATTCAATCTTTTTTTTATTATCAACCGTTACATTTTTAATAAATATAATAATAAAATTGGAATGTGTTGTTGTATTGATTTTTTTAGGAATATCAAAATAATTTTAAATATTTATTAATTTAATCATATATTAAATTATTTTAATAAGAAAAATGTCAAAAGATAAATATTTTTTAATCATCTTAAAAATAAAGAAAAATTTATATGTATGTTTTTTGGTAAATTTACATTGTATTTTTAATATCTTAATTTTTTTTTTATTTTAAATGAGCCAGCCCACCCTAGCCATGCAGTTTAATATGACTAGATGATGGAGTGACCGTCACCTATGTGGAACAATATATATATATATATATATATACGGTGTCGTTCCTATCAGGACATCCTTATATAACTTTATCAGGATATTAAATGTGAAACACTCATTTATAAAAGTGATTTGACAAGTGCATACATATCAAGTCAAAGTATATAAAACGAGTGACTCATATTCAATATCCTTATATAATTGTATCAGAGCGTCCTCATAGGAAAATTTCCGTATATATATATATATATATATATATATATATATGCTCTGATAACAAAACTTAGAACTAGGTAGTAAAATAGAATGCACAAAATAAAATATAGAAAACTTAAAAACATAAAAGGAATCCAAAGATTTATGAACAAATATTGGCACAATATAATGTCACACTCCTGGTCTAGAAAAATAAACTGATAGATAAATACGTCAAAAGATATATTGGTTCAAAGAACTTACAATTACAATTGACTTTATTGATGATGAAACACTGAAGTGTTTGTACAGAAGAGGAAGGTTTACAGAGAATATTTTAAAACTAGAAAATTGAAAAGATTAACCAGAGTTAATAGATTAAAGTAAACTTGGTTAACTCGATTATAGTTAAACTTTAATTATTACTGAGCAAATAATTGTCTTCTGTTATTGTGTCTGGAACAATGAATTGTCTGCTTTGTCATGCGCGTACAAATTAATTACAATTAAAACTTAAATGTTAATTTATTTCAAATTTATTTTATTTATTTTTAAAAATAATTTATTTTATTAAAAAATATAATTTAATAATTTTTTAACCAAATTTAATTTAAAATATTTTTTACTTTCTTTGAATTAATTAAAATGATTTTATTTATTTTAATATAATTTTATACTTGACTCTCACAAAAAACAAAAAACCAATTTATCTAACCTCATATTATATCAAATAAGAGACACTCTTATTTTATTCCGATCCACGCTACATCAAACACATCATAATACTAATTTAGTCCACTCCAATCCAATCCTATAAAAAATAGTCTAATCTTTTCTAATCCAATCTCTCACACCCTAAGAGAATAATATGTTAGAATAAATTCCTTGTACATATCAATTTAGGTCTATTTACTTGTTTGTACATATCAGTTTAGGTTATTTACTTGTTTTGAAATTGTATTCCATATTCAGGAAATATCCTATTTCTTAGATTGCTTAGTCTGTTTGAGTGGAAAACATTCACCAAAATCTCTACAATTCTATATGGTATCAGAGCGATACAATCCTCTCTAATTTTTTTTTTCTCTTTTCTTTCCAACATCTGAAACACGATCACAATGTCCACGCTAACAGACCCACCTGCCGATTCTCTCATAGCCACGACTTTCGAAACAAACCCACACATCACCTCTCCCTCGCCTACTCCAGATATTATCAATGTCACACTTGTCAGCTCTACAGCGCTTCGTTCCAATGAGGTTCACCCGATCACCATCAATATTGCTGCTCAAGCTTCGTTCAAACTCACCACCACCAACTACATGTCCTGGAAATTACAATTCCAAACCCTTTTTTATGGATACGACCTTGTAGGTTACATAGACGGCTCAAAACCCTCTCCACCAGCCACACTCACCGTGAATACAGTGACCTCTCCGAATCCTGCCTACAACATCTGGTTTCATTAAGATCAACTCATTCTCAATGCCTTGATTGACTCTCTCTCTCTCCCACGATTATTTCCTTTGTCGCCAGAGCCAAGACTCTATGGAAGCCTGGAACATACTTGCCAACATGTATGCCAAACCATCTCGTGGACGCATCAAACAAATCAAATCTCTTCTCAAAAATTCCATCAAAGGTACACAAAACATTACTGATTTTCTTCATTCTGAAAAGGCTCGTGCAGATGAACTTGCCCTGCTTGGCGTACCAATAGATGATGAAGACCTCACGGAAAGGATTTTGGATGACCTAAATGATGATTACAAGGAACTGGTTCGTGCGGTTCAAGCTCGAGACACTCAAATCACGTTTAATGAACTTCATGAAAAGCTTCTGACCTTTGAAGTCTCTGCTCTCAACAACAAGAAGGACTCAACACCGCTCCCAGCCACTACCAATCCAACTACCAAATCTCACAATTCTTGGCATCCACAGTATACCTCCAACAACACCTGGTGTCCACAATCATCTACCAATACGAGCTGGCGCCCGTTGCCCAACTTTGCCAGCCGTCCGCCGGCTACTCATGGTCCCAATACCGCAAACCGTGGAAATCAGTACACTCCACGTCCATACCTTGGCAGGTGACAGATGTGTGGCATCCAAGGCCACTCGGTAAAAAGATGCTCCTCCTGTCAGATGATACCAATCCAAACTCCTGGTTTAGGTATAACACATCTTTTCGCCAACTCACCGCCACCTTGGCAGCCCCGTGCTCACTTCGTTACCAATGCTCCTTCCACCAATCTGTCCTGGTTATTGGATAGTGGCGCCCCACATCATGTCACAGCAGATTTGGGTAACCTTTATCTACATGCACCTTACAGCGGCTCCGATGATGTCCTGGTCGGTGATGGTACAGGTCTTTCCATCACACACTGGTTCCGCATCACCTCACACTCACAATAATTATTTTGCTTTAAATAATGTTCTCTGTGTTCTTGACATGAAAAAGAATTTGGTATCAATTTCACAATTTTGCAACACTAATAATGTATCAGTTGAGTTCTTATCTTATTGTTTTCATGTAAAGGATCTTCGTATAGGGGCAATTCTTCTAAGAGGCACATCCAAGGATAGCGTATATGAGTGGCCAACTGACAATTCCGTGTCCTCCCTAGTTCCAGCCTTCTCCAGCACCAAAACCACTTCATCAAATTGGCATCATAGATTAGGTCATCCGGCTTATCCGATTTTACAGCTTATTGTTTCAAAGTTTAATTTAAATTTGTCATCTTTTTTGTCAAAAGAGTCAGTCTGTAATGTCTGTCATTGCAATAAAAGAAACATGCAATCTTTTTCCACCTCATCTCTTATCTCATCGCATCCACTTAAAATTATTTTTTCTGATGTTTGGACATCTCCTGTTCTTTCACATGATGGTTTTAAATACTATGTTATCTTGATTGATCATCTTACCAAATACATATGGTTTTATCAGTTAAAAAGAAAATCTGATGTTAAAGAAACTTTCATACGCTTTAGAGCCATAGTCGAAAATTATTTTAAACATAAAATCATCACACTTTACTCAGATAACGGTGGGGAATACTTGTCACTTAAGGATTATCTTGCGACTAATGGTATCTCCCACCTCACCGCCCCACCCCATACACCTGAACACAATAAATACTCAGAAGGTGGTCACCGACACATTGTCGAAACTGGTCTCGCATTATTGTCTCATGCCTACCTTCCTCTATAGTTTTGGTCTAATGTTTTTGCCACTGCTGTATATTTAATCAATTGAATGCCCACTGCAACACTTACTCACTCATCACCTTATGAGATAATTTTTGGGAACTCTCCCAATTACTCTAAACTCAAGATTTTCGGTTGTCTGTGCTATCCATGGCTTCGGCCGTATTCATCCCACAAACTCAATCCACACTCTAGTCCATGTGTATTTCTTGGGTATTATTTGTCACAAAGTGTCTACTTGTGCTTTAATCCGTCTACTACCAGAATATATGTCTCGCGTCATGTACAATTTGTGGAATCGGTCTTCCCTTACAAGTCCCTCAATGTCACTCTTCCACGTCCAAATTCCACCACCACAGCCTCTTGGGTTCCTCTAGTTCTTACGGTCACAGTTTCTAGTCCCTGTCAACTGGTCACTCCCGCTGCTATGCCACCTCTAGAAATACCACCGTGTGCTGACTCCTACATGTCTCTACAAGCTTATCGAAATCAGGTCTCCTAATCGCCAACTGATACTGCATCAGCTCATTCATCTGTCGTGGTCACTGTTCCTAGTTTAGAGGCTACTGCAATTGTCGCAGCTGACACATCAAATATATCGAGTATTATTTCCTTTTCTTATCCTATTACTACACCGATTGATACTATTGTTGCCCCTCTATTGGCCTCTTCCCAGCGGCCGACTCATGCTACCTCAACATCTAAGTCACTAATCGAGCACCCCATGATTACTAGAGCTAAGAACAACATTCGCAAACCTATCCAGAAGCTCAATCTACACACACAACTCAACTCATCGGCTGATTTTGAGCCCACTTCAGTTACACAAGCCTTAAAGGATCCAAATTGGCATAAGGCCATGTCTGAAAAATGCAATGCTCTAGTTCATAATGGCACTTGGGAGCTGGTCCAGCCAGACTCATCCACCAACATCGTTGGCTGCAAATGGATTTTTCGAATCAAAAGAAAATCCGATGGTTTTGTTAACAGGTTTAAGGCTTGCCTGGTGGCCAAAGGCTTTAATCAAAGACCTATGGTAGATTATTTTGAAACTTTCAATCCAGTAATCAAACCCACAACAGTGAGACTAGTCCTCAGCATTGTCGTCAGTCACGGCTAGTCCCTGCGACAACTTGACATCAATAATGCCTTTCTACAAGGTCGACTCACTGAAACTGTCTACATGGCTCAGTCTCCAGGCTTCATTGACTCTGATCATCCAACACATGTGTGTAAGCTGCGTAAAGTTATCTATGGTCTGAAACAAGCACCATGTGCATAGTACCATAACCTGCGTCTGGATTTAAGAATTCATATGATGACACCTCTTTGTTTGTACTCAAAACCGGCGGTAATCTCCTATACCTTTTCATTTATGTTGACAATATTATTCTTACAGGCAATTGTGCAGCCCAAGTCGAACAATTCGTTGATAGTCTTGCTTGTCGGTTCTCCTTGAAAGACCTTGGTTCTCTTTCGTATTTCCTTGGCGTTGAAGTACTCCCTCACAAGCATGGAATTTTACTATCACAGAGACGCTACATCATGGACATTCTTGCTCGTCACAACATGTCCGGCGCCAAGCCAGTCCAAACTCCTCTGCCGACCAGTCCTCCAATCAATCTTCACTCAGGCACGCCTCTAAGTGATCCCTCTCCTTACCGCACGGTGGTTGGTAGTCTCCAATACCTATCCCTCAGTCGTCTTGACGTCTCTTATGCGGTCAACAAATTGTCTCAATTCATGCACCAACCGACAACTGAGCATTGGGAGCTAGCCAAAAGAGTCATGTGATACCTATGTGGAACTCTAGATAAAGGTATTCTCCTCTATCGTGATTCCCCGGTATCTCTTCATGCTTTTTCAAACACGGATTGGACTGGAAATAAAGATGATTATTCGTCAACAAGTGCCTATGTTGTATATCTTGGTCGTAACCCTATCTCATGGAGCTCAAAGAAACAAAATACCATTGCCAGGTCGTCCACAGAGGCGGAATATCGTACTGTTGCCTCCACGGCAGCTGAACTTAATTGGCTGTGTTTCCTCTTAACTGATCTTGGTCTTACCTTGTCAACGGTCCCAGTTATTTATTGTGATAATGTTAGTGCTACTCAACTATGTTCTAATCCAATTTTTCACTCACGGATAAAACATTTTGCAATAGACTTTCACTTTATCCATGATCAGGTTTAGTCTGGCTCTCTACGAGTAGCACATGTCTCCTCCAAAGATCAGGCTTGCGGATGCTCTAACGAAGCCCCTTCCGGGCTTTACATTTCAGGCACTCAAGTACAAGATTGGCCTCTCTAGCCGTGGCCTATCTTGAGGGGGCATGTTAGAATAAATTTCTTGTACATATTAGTGTAGGTCTATTTACTTGTTTGTACATATCAGTTTAGGTTATTTACTTGTTTTGAAATTGTATTCCTTATTCAGAAAATATCCTATTTCTTAGATTGCTTAGTCTGTTTAGGATTCTATTCTTCTTGTATATATTGATTCATCATTCAATGAAAAGAGTGTGGAAAACATTCACCAAAATCTCTACAATTCTATATAATATACATGATTTACAATCAATTCTTGTGCAAACATGGAACTGAGTATCTCTATTTTTAACATTCTCTAATCAAGTTGGTTGGTTCAACAAGTGTTTAGCTATCCCTTTCAAGTTTTAAATAAGAATCTATAAATCTCATCACAATCACTAGAGAATGAGAAAAACCCAAATTTCAGGAATCTGTTTCCATTGTTTCAAAGTGATTCGAGAATTAGAAATCTAAATTAATATTTTATTAATATTAAATAAATATAATATATTCATAAACTTTTACTTAGTTTTTTCTTTTGTTTTATATGAGATATGTTTTTTTGAAGTTGGATATATGTGAACTGACGTCTGAATTTTCAAGAAAAAAAAAAGACTAAAGTCTGAAGATATCATCAGGTGTATAATGTTAAGATCTTCTACTTCTTTGACTATCAGTAATTCAGGTTTGAGTCTGAAATATTAAAAAATAAAAATAAGATTTTTTCCAGAAAATTCAAACCTGAGCGGATACCGGAAATGGACCACCACTGGTTGGTGAGCTGCGCATGGGCCACGCTCGGCGGATTCAGGTTAGAATAGGAGATGGGTACGTAGAGAGAGAAGAGGAAGTGGAAGTGGAAGAGGGTCTGGAGAGAAAAGAGAGAAACTTTGACTATTTGAGCTAGATGTGGTGTCGGCAGGAGAGAAATAAATCATTGAATAAAGGACAGGGTTGGGTTTTAGAATTTTTAAAATAGGTTGAAAAATGAAGGGTTTAATTACTATTGAGAATTTAAATTCGTAGAAAATAATGAAAAGACATCAGATAAAGTACTCAAAGTCTTTGTCTTAATTTGTATTTAACCAATCAAAATAGAATATATATCTATATTTATTTTTATTTTTATTTTCAATTTCTTCTATAAATATTAGATACAAATTGAAATACCATTTTTAAATAGCTAATTTAAATCCTTAGAGAAAGATGAAGATAATTAAATGAATTTATATATTCTTTATCGGTTATAGTCATAGAATGTAATTATTGTTCCACTTCACTACTAATTTGCAACTTAGCACCCAATCAATTCAATTTTTTTTAGTATCAACCGTTACATTTTTAATATATATAACAATAAAATTGGAATGTGTTGTTGTATTGAATTTTTTTAGGAATATCGAAAGAATTTTAAATATTTATTAATTTAATCATATATTAAATTAGTTTAATATGAAAAATGTCAAAAGATAAATAATTTTTAATCATATTAAAAATAAAGATAAATTTATATATATATATATGTTTTTGGTAAATTTACATTGTATTTTTTTAATATATATATATTTTTTTTAAATAAGCTAGCCCACCCTAGCCATGCATAGTTATGTCTCGTTTGAGTGTAAAATCATTATATAATTATACAGTTCAATATGGTTCAATGATGGAAGCATTCATTTAATTCAGTAATATCTAGGTTCGAGTGATTGTCACCGAATATATATATATATATATATATGTATATGTGTGTGCGCGCGCGTACGTGCATGCACTCTTATACCAAAACGTAGAACTAGCTAGTAAAATAGTATGCACATAACAAAATACAGAAAACTTAAAAACATAGTTGATATCATCAGGTGGATAATGTTAATATCTTCTACTTCTTTGACTATTAGTAATTCAGTATCAGGTTTGAGTCTGAAATATTAAAAAACCAAAATTAAATTTTTCTCCAGAAAAAGCAAATCTTAGCGGATACCGGTAATGGACCACCACTGGTTGAGATTGTAGGCTTGAACGGATGATGGGAGGAGACCGATTGGGCCACGCTCGGCGCATTCCAGTTGGAATAGGAGATGGGTGCGTATAGAGAGAAGAGAGAAACTTGAGTATTTGAGGTAAGATGTGGTGTCGGCAGGAGAGAAATAAATCATTGAATTATTACAAACCTAACTAATTATTGTCTCTTAGTAGGTGGAATGGAACAATGTGTATAGCCATTGATCGCTTGGGACCCTTTATCTGCATGGTCCACATCTAGAATCATACACACATCACAATATAATTATTATTCCACTTCACTGCTAATTTATAACTTAACATCTAATCGATTCAAATTTTTTTTTTTTTTTTTTTTTTTTTTTATCAATCGTTAGAGCATTACATCCACCCAAACACAAGATGGGTTTTATTTTTAAAAAATGGGTCTTCTCATTTAGGTTATCTGATCATCTCTATATAGGTCTTATTTTTCCATAATGGAACTAAATTAGAAAGATAAATCATTTTTTTCCAAACAATAATTACTTTTCTTTAAAATATATATATATTAATAAATAAATTATATAATATATTTAAAATATCAATACTATTAATAATTATTTAACAAATTATAATTAATTAAAAATAAAACAATTAATTAATTTAAAATTATTACAACCGAATTACATCAACAATAAAAATAAATATGATCGACTACCACTACAACCGCCATCACCATTTTTTTCTCATTATATCCCTTTGTTGCTATATTAGCTAAATTCTTGCTTCATCTAAGGGCAACGAGTTTGGATCGTAAAACATAATTTTTTATTCAAAAAAAAATTCATCTATTATAAGTTGTTTTTCCCTCTATGTAAGGTCTTCTGCTGCACATTTACGATGAGCTCTTTTGGAGCATGTTTGGAGAAATTATGGTAATGAGACATAATACAGGTATTAAAAAATAAAATGTTATTTTATATGACAAGTCAAGTATTCATAATTCAGGTCTAGTAAAATTAATTAAAAAAATTAATGTTTTCATTAATATAAAATTTTAAAATTAAAATAAAATTTATTTATATTTTTTATTATATATATAATTATTGGAATTAATAATTATATATTTAAATTTAAATAATTTATATATATACGGCCCCGTTCTAGTCGGTGCGTACTGATGTAACTACATCAGTACCTAACTATATCAATACCTAACTACATCAATACCAATGTATATGGACCACTAATTATAAAGAAGTTTTGATAAGTGCAACTTTGAGTCAAAGCATGTAAATCCAATGGTCCACACCCAATACACTGATGAAGTTATATCAATGCGCACTGATTTGAACATATATATATATAAGCCAATTATGAGTTATTGAGAACCAAACTCGAATCATTGGGCAAGACCAAAATTGAGTTTCATATTTGGAACTCAATTTGGGTCTAGTTTGGTGGCCCCACAAAAGGTTCTTGTTTTTTAGGTCTCATCTGTGTCTCATTGTGCCCCCCAAACTAAATCCACTTAAAAGTGGGTCTTGTGAAATGGGTCTTGTGAAATGGGTCTTATAAAATGGGTCTTATTTGAGCCTCATTGGGATGCTCTTATATTTTTAATAAATGCAACAGTAAAATTGGAATATGTTATTGTATTGATTTTTTTTAAGAATACCGAAATAATTTTAAATATTTATTAATTTAGTCATATATTAAATTAGTTTAATAAGAAGAAGGTCAAAAGATAAATAATTTTTAATCATATTAAAAAATAAAGATAAATTTATATGTATGTTTTTGGTAAATTTACATTGTATTTTTTTAATATCTTTTTTTTTTTTTTTTTAATGAGCTAGCCCACCCTAGTCATGCATAGTTATGTCTCTTATGAGTGTAATGTTAGTATATAATTATATAGTTCAATATGGCTCGATGATGGAGGGTGTTCATTTAATCCAAGAATATCTAGGTTCGAGTGACCGTCACCTATGTGATAAAATATATATATATATATATATATCATTCGGTTCAGCAATGTCCCAGCTCATAAATTATTGTTTTTTATTTTCTTAATGTTTTTTAAATGAGCTAGCCCACCCTAACCATGCATAGTTACATCTCTTCTGAGTGTAATATTATTATATAATTATACGGTTCAATATGACTCGATGATAGAGGGCTTTCATTTAATCCGGTAATATCTAGGTTCGAATGACCGCTACCTATGTGAGATATATATATATATATATATATATCATTTCGTTCAACAATGTCCCAGCTCATAAATTATTATTTTAATGTTAGTTCATATATTAAAAAATTTTAAGCTTATAAATTTATCTACCCCTTTTAACATTCAATTGTTAGGTCAAATTTTATTGCTCAAAGCTCTTTTTCATGTATTCTCATTTCACCACATACTTCCTCAAAATAATAATATTAATTAATATCATGGAGATAGATATATCTTGAGAGTAACTCTTCCTAAAGTAGTTTTGAAATATATAAAAATTTCATAGATTAAATTTCATAGATTGTTATTGTATCTAATTAAGATATTGGAATAATAATTTTTTTTTTATCTATATGACTATATCTAAACTCCTTACACTAATTATTTCTCTTATATATCAGTGTCATCCTAAGATTATGAATATTGATTTTTAAAAACCAATATAAGTTACACTTTTACTTTGAAATAAATAAATAAATTACACTTTTCAATTTTTATTCAAACACTCAAAACTTTTATCTCAAAATTGTTAAATATATATATATATATATACACATGTCATTTCAAATGTCAATATCAATATAGTTTACGGTATTTATGAGTCTTATCGGTATTTGGGGTTTATGAGTCTGGTGACAATGATCTATTTATTATTTTTTTTTCTAACTTTCGATTTTTATAGAAGGTTAAATTAGAATTTAATAATTAGTAAATACTCGAGATCTATAAGGAAACGAGATAAGGTTGGTTCGGTAGTATGCCTCTCATACTTACACTATAAGATTGTGTCTCCCCCTCTTAGAAACCCATAATTTATGTAATATATACTTCAAAACAATAAACTATACATAATCTACATATAATAATATATATTTTTTAAGCTGCTATCAATGTGAATAAATGTAATCCACACGTATGAGGAGTTTTGTGGTTGAATGGATAAATGTGAGCAAATATTTATAATAATAGGGTTTGAACCATGTGGTAGAGCTTCATTTTGAAGTCTTCGACCACCGATACAATGGACATATCATTTCATGATCCTTTTTAAATTATAAAGAATTAAAATAGTGCTTGTCAAAATTAAATAGGGAAAATTATATTTTGTTTATAGTTTGAATTGAATCGTTGTGATAAAAGTTAAAGAGCATAGCATTATTAAAAAAATATTATAACCAATATTAATATATAATTAAAAGCATTTTATTGTATAAAAATATCTTTAAATTTCATTGTCGTATATTATTAAAAGGTAATAGGGACTCAACAATGAGTAGGCATGTGCTTTTTGTACTGATTTTTTCTTGATCAAGATCCAATTAGCACTTCATCTTCTTTTTTTTTTTTTTTTTTACAGTAAAGAAGAACTTATGAATTAAAATAAACAAACTAATGAAGCAGTCAAGCAGCCACACATTTAAAATGTGCAACTACGTTTACTAAATTATGGGGAGATATTACTTGGTGTTCAATGTATAAATCGTTGTTAACAACGGTTTGGTTTTATATAATTGTCCAAATATTTATCCAAATGACGTAACATTTGAATTGTTAAGAACATATCACAACTCACATTATCAAATACCATATCATCATAAACATGATTTTGGACGAACACAATTTTGATATCTTTTTTGATTGTTTGACAAAACTTAATAATAGGTTTTATAGAGTTTGGCTACCGTACTTAGGAAAAAGTGTTGTTATTATACCATCCATCTTTTGAAAACAATTTTATGGTTAACTTTGACGTGAAAGAGTTATTTTTAAAATCACTGATACTAGACAACCCAAATATGTCATTTAAATTTCAATCCAAATAAGTGATTTTTTCATTTAATAATACTAGTCAACCAAAAAGTGGGTGTTGTTATGATACCACCTATTTTTTAAGAGCAATTTTATAGTTAATTCTAACGCGAAAGAGTTATTTTCAAAATCAATGATACTAGACAACTCAAATATTTCATTTAAATTTCAATCCAAATAATGTGGCAAATGGTTTTTTCATTCACTAATGCTAGTCAACCAAAAAATTTAGCCCAAAAACCAACATGACATGTTAAGTAATTTGTCATTGTCATATCATTCATCACATCACCCTATGATTTGTTTGATCATGACAACTTATTTGTCACATTATTTAGGTTGAATTTTGGGTTAATTTTTTGGATTGTATAGTATTACTCTTTTTCATTAACAACATCATTCTATATTTTGAGTGGTGATGACAATTCACTTGATTATCATATCATTTTGGTTAATTATTTAGGTTGTATACACCCATAGAAATATAGTAGCGAAAACCGATTTTTTTTTATTTAAGAAAAAAAAAGAGCATTAAAAAGGTTGCTAGATGTCTACTCATGATCCTTCCGAAAAACTCTTTTAAAATTATTTTTAAAGATAATTTGTCCCAACTACCTTTATGATTTTAGATATTTTCTCCCCCATAAACAAACATAACTTATCTACATTAAGTTCATCGAACTCTCGACGATTAAAGGAAACAACAAACCACCAACTGGGATTCTCTACAGAGTTTTTAAGGTACCTAATAGCAGTGTGCCTACCCATATTAACACGACCACCATAAGAAAATGTAACAAAACGTTCATCATAAACAATTTCCAATACAAGTCTTATAGCTTCAATCAAGACCTTCAATTTCAAATTGGGCAAAACAAAAGACTCACCTTTACCACCGCTCATGTCGACACTACAAGATTGAATATCGAAGCGGTTTTCGAAAAGCTGTTGACCCATTTCTAGGAATGAGAAGTGGTTCGACATGGAAGGAGAGTGATTGCACATGGACATGGATAGAGAAGCTGTGAGGGAGGACAGAGGGTAAAGCGACGACGTTTTGGATTAGGTTGGAGAAGTGGCCATGTGAATAGTTGCTTAAAACTAGAGTTTTGAGTTGGGTTTTTGTCAAGGGTTCTTCTCTTGCTGCTCTTGCTGCAGAGTTGTAGTAGGAGTTGAATCTGAAGAGAAAGTTGATGAAACTGGAAACCTCACTTTCAATCTTGTCATTCTTTTCAAGTTCATAAGCATTTGTTCCAACTTCAATGTGAGCAAGCTCTTCAAATGCTTATGAGCTATTGAACTCTTCTTCTAAAAATTGTTCTCTTCAATTGGTTTGGGCCTAACATAGATTTGTTAAATATCATATTTCTAGCCCAATGAAAAAATATATATATAATGTTAAAATTTTTGTCTAAAAGATTACTGGATGTTATTCACTTATTCTTGTTGTTTAGTTTTTTTTTTAATATTTAATTAGAATTGTTTTGATTTTTTTTTTTTTTTTTTTTTGAGTATTCATTTAGAACAACATACAGTGAATAGTTTTTATGGATGTTGATATCCAAACATGGAATTTTGTTGTAACTAATTTATGGATCTCGATTCTCTCCTCACCTTTTCTCTCATATTGTTATCACCTTTATAATCTATTGACACGTGTCTAATATAACAAATCAACGGTCAATATTATTTATATTAATTTTTATGTTTTACTCAACCAAAACATAGAATTAATCCAGGACATTGATAAACATAGGCATATACTTATGTTTAATTATTAATTAATAACTGTTATTTAACAAACTTTATAATTTTTTAACAATTATAATAGTTTTTGGATATTAGAAAAACATTAGAATTACAATTTAAATTAAAAAAAATAAAAAAATTCTAACTCTTTAGAATTACTATTATTGATTCTTGAATTAATAACCATACATTTTAGTCTATATTATTTTAGAGTAATGCTAGACCTCCTGCTAATTTTATATTTTAACTTATATTCCAACTAATGATGTGTCAATTGACAAATGAATACATATTAATTATGATGCATTTCACTTACCACGTTTATATGGATTAAATTATCTAAGTTACAAGTTGGAATATTAGTTGAAATATTTAGCATTGTTCTTATTGTTATTGTGTTTTCATTATTATTCAAAAATCATCTTAAATGTTTTTTAACGAATGCACAAAATTAAGATAATTAATATCAATAAAAATATATAAAATTTTCAACAATTATTGTTTTTTTTTTTTTTTGTTTTAATGTTTTAATATATAAATAACATTTTTAATTAATGTTTTCTTTAACATAATCTATATGATATATGTCGTTTTAACTAATTATTCCCCCCTCCAATTACTGATTTTTTTTTTTAATGTTTTAATAATATAAATAACATTTTTAATTAATGTTTTCTTTAACATAACCTATAGGATATATGTCGTTTTAACTAAGGGGAAACTACACCCGCACCCTTGAGGTTTGACACAGATACAACCAGATGGAAACGTTTCCATATTCTACTTAAAGCTAGACCTGGCAAGGTTCCGGTTCGAATCGTGGAACCGGAACCGAAACCGAAACCGAAATCGAAAAATTGGTTCCGGTTCAGGAACCGTAACCGGAATAGGGGGAGGCCGGTTCCGGTTCCGGTTCCGGTTCCAAGGTTCGAACCGGATTGGAACCGGCGGTTCCGGTTCCGGTTTGAACCAGCCGTTCCAAGTTTTTTTTTTTTTTTTAAAAAAAAATTAAAAAAATAACACTTTATTTATAAAAATAAAATGTTTAAAAGAGAAATAACATTAAAGAGTATTGAACCATGGTCCATAACTCTTGTACAAGTATATATATTTTATTTTACATTCTCCTCATTTTTTTATAGGTTAGGCATCTCACCACGTTTCTTCTTTATCTAATGTGGGATGTGAGATTTTCTTATCCTTTCTATTTTAGTTGTGATTTTCTTATACTTTCTATTCTAGTTAGGATTTTCTTCTCTTATTACATACAATATCTAATATATGATATAGAAAACTATCCTTTGCCGGAGAATAAATAATTTGTTTAAAATCAAAAGCAGAAGACTTTCAGAGAGTTGAAGATCCAATACGCTCAGCCGCTTTCCCGCAAAGAGATAAGATATACAAAGAGTTTAGTTTCAGCAGCTCGTGATGCTGGAAATGACAATGAGAGGTTAGGCATATATAGCTTATGTTAATTTGTGAATTCATATATATATATATATATATATATATATATAACTTCCATTGTTACATTTATTTATCTTTTTTACATTCAATTTCTTTCTCTCTAGTATCAATTTGTTTCTTTTAATTATAATATTATGTTCGGATTGCACTTTGATTTCTGTTTGGAACTCCTATCAATTGTTTTTCATGCCCATTAGCTTTGAAATTTTTGCTTGCTTCGTCAATTATAGATTTGTTAGTTGGACATCGATTAATTTCTGTTTGGACATAGATTTGTTAGTTGGACATCGTCAGTTATCAATTGAAAGTGCTTGAATGAAAAACCATCTATATACAAGAACAAAAGCATGTTTTTTAATCCAAAAGCTCATTTTCAATTCATAGCTTGTCACAATTATGTAATAAGAGAAGAAAATCACAAGTAGAAATCTAGAATAGAAAGGAATATAAGAAAATCTCACATCCCACATCGGATAAATAAGAAATGTGTAAAGATGCCTAACTTATATAAAAACGAGAAGAATGCAAAGGAAAATATACTTACTTAGTTACTTGGACACGTGTTATGGGCCACGGCCCAATACTTCACAATGTCCTTTTTAACATATTTTTTTTACAAGTAATAAGAGAAGAAAATCACAAGTAGAAATCTAGAATAGAAAGGAATATAAGAAAATCTCACATCCCACATCGGATAAATAAGAAATGTGTAAAGATGCCTAACTTATATAAAAACGAGAAGAATGCAAAGGAAAATATACTTACTTAGTTACTTGGACACGTGTTATGGGTCACGGCCCAATACTTCACAATGTCCTTTTTAACATATTTTTTTTACAAGTAATAAGAGAAGAAAATCACAACTAGAAATCTAGAATAGAAAGGAATATAAGAAAATCTCACATCCCACATCGGATAAATAAGAAATGTGTAAAGATGCCTAACTTATATAAAAACGAGAAGAATGCAAAGGAAAATATACTTACTTAGTTACTTGGACACGTGTTATGGGCCACGGCCCAATACTTCACAATGTCCTTTTTAACATATTTTTTTTAATTATAAATTAAACGTTATTTTTTTGTATGGGTCACGGCCCAATACTTCACAATGTCCTTTTTAACATATTTTTTTTAATCATAAATTAAACGTTATTTTTTTGTAAAAATAAATAAAAATAAATAAATTTCCGGTTCAAAACCGCCGGTTCCTCTAGAACCGGAACCGGAACCGGAACCGCCGGTTCGGAACCGAAACCGGAATCTTGCCACCATTACTTGAAGCCCCCTACATTTAACCATTCCGTTAAAGCTGACTAATTTGATTTATAAAATGTCCATAATACCCTTGATTTTTTCCTTCTCTTCTATGATCTTCTTCCCCGGTGAGCTTGAACCATCACCAATCCACTCAGAAACCGCCCTAAACCAGTCATCAATCACCCAAAAACAACCCTGAAGTCGCCACCAAACCCAACCCAAAACCGCCACTGAAACCACCTAGAAATCACCGTTGATACCACCAAAAACCGAAACCAAAACCAAATCGAAATCAAATCGACCCAAAACCAAATCGAAACCTAATCTTGGGGGTTTTTTGCAAGTGACATGGTGGTTTGGCGTGTGAGAGACGGTAGTTTGGTGTTTGTTTGTGAATCAGGTGGTGGTGGCGGCGTGGATTTGGTTTGTTTGGTGGAGGTGGTGGTGTTGTCGATCGGTGTGGATCTGTGTGGGTTTGGTTGACAATCGATGTGGATATAGTGGAGGTGGTGAGTTCAGCAGCAGCAAAACCCTTCTCTATTTTTTGTTTTGTTTTGTTTTGTAAATGGAAGTCAAAAAGACCAAATCGACCTCTGCCGTTAAATCTCAATGGAAGTCTGTTAAGTATTTAGGGTGTCTTTGTTTAATAATCAAACTGGCCTATGTTACTATGTAGCTGTCTTTCACCCAAACTTCAATGGAGTGAGTGTAATTTCCCTTTTAACTAATTATAATCTTGGCTTCGTCCCGATGAGGACAAAGTGAGGTGGGGAGATAATACAAATCCATGTTGCCAGGACAAAGTGAGGTGGGAAGATAATAAAAATCCATGTTGAAAAGGACTTGTTGAAAATATTGTTTCAAATTCTATTTTAGTTGGCATTTACCCTGTTAATACATTATAGTATAAATTCGATGGATAATAATACATGAGACTATATGTTTACAAAAAAAAAAAAAAAAAAAAAACCCTTTAAATCAGAATCATGCATAGCAGATCATATGGCAAAATAAATAATCGACTGTGTTTGGGATTGATTTGCTTAAGCAAAAATCCATTTATAGCTTAACTTAATAATTAGCTTAACAAAAAATTGGTAGGTGTTTGGTAAATTAAATTTTAAAATTGTTTTAGCTTTTGAATTGATGGAAAATATATTTGACAAAATGACTAGAATAGACATTATTAAAGAATATGGAAAAAAAAAATCAAATCATATAATAATAATATACTAAAAATTAAATATATAAAATACGAAATATAATTACAACAAATCTAAATTTTAAAATAATTATATATAAAAATAAAAAAATAAAAAAAAAAAAAACTAAACAAAATAGAAGTTCAAATTGTCGGAGGTGGAATCCACCTCTGGCAATAGAGACATCGGTGTCGTTTGACGTCGACGATGCTAGCATCGTCGTTGCCGAAGGTGGACTGGTCCACCTCTGACGTCGGGAGAAGGCATGAGCCTCCTCCAAGCATTGGAATCTTCTAACGCCGGAAGAGTCGACTTCCTTGGAGGAGGATTAATTTGAATCCAGCTACGCCGACACCAGATTTGGAGTCGCCATAATGGATAAGGCTTCGTAAGAACGAAGGATCCGTGAGAATGAAGGATCGGTCCGTGAGAATGGAGGAGGCTCCTCAATCCTCCTCCGTTGTCAAAGTAGAAATTGGTCTCCTCTAGCGATGTTGGCGTCACCGGAGGAATCAACATCTCCTCTGGCCTCCAACTCTTATGGTGGCCACCACCACTAGTAGGCCACTAGTGAGTGGTGGCCACCACCACCACTGTTAGATTTTTATTTTTTATTTTTTATTTTCTACTTTTTTATAAATATTAATTTTAGTCTTTAAAATATTATTAATGAATATATGGGAATTATGGTCATTCTACTAATATAGTAAGCGTTTTGTTGACATTTCAAATGCGATAGCTTCTATAATAATCAGTTTTCAAAAGAGACCCCTACCAGGGATGGAGCTAGAAATTGTTTCCAGTGGGGGCATCGTAAAATATAATGAGTTATACAATGTATTTCAGAAGGTATTTAAAAATAATAATACAAAAAAATACCGTTAATGCGTATTTATTTATCAATTGACACCGTAATTGGAATACAAGTTGATTTATAGAGTTGAAATGTTTACAATTACTCTAAAAATAATGTAGTAAAATCTTATGGCCCTTTATTCAAGATTCAATAATAATGTTTATTGTTTAGGAGTTAGAAAACTAATTAAAATTTAAATTGTACTAATTGTATTTTTCTAACATCTAAAAACTATTTTAATTTTAAAAAAAAATATAAAGGTTTGTTTGATAAAATATCGTAATAGTTAAACATAAATGTACGTATATATGTTTTTAAAATATTATAATAATTTGGGGTTTGGAGAGGGAGAGGCTCGAACCCACAGTCCCTTGGTATGGGTGTGAGGACATACAAATAAGTCAACCCCATCTTGTTTGATATATTTATATGTTTGGTTGATATGTTTTAATTATATGAATTAACACACTGATTATTTAAAAATAAATAACATATCAAAAGTATAAGGGGTAATTATCCTAGTAGCCATCAACTTTTGCCACTATTATCTAAATGGCCATCAGATAAGGAATTAGTTTAGAAATGACCATTTTTGACAAACAATGTTACACTAATGGTCATTCCGTTATAACATCGTTAACTTTGTCTAAGAATGTTACACTAATAACCATCAATTTGTTCACTTGGTATCAAAATGACTATTATAATCATTATCAAAATGGTCATTTCTAAACCAATTCCTCATTTGGTGGTCATTTTGATAGTGGTGGTAAAAGTCGATGGTCACCAGAGTAATTACCCTAAAGTATAATATGGTTTTAGGGTGATGAGTAATTACCCTAAAGTATAATATGGTTTTAGGGTGATGAGTAATTACCCTAAAGCATCCTCCATACCAGGGGAACCTATACGGTACTTCTGAAGCCTCGGACGGGGTATACCCTCCTCCGAAGAAAACCTGATGCTAAAGTGGCATTAGTTGCCCACCAGGTATAGACCGCATAAGGATCAGGATACCTTAATAGGATACATGATACCTCGACTCACCATACAAAGGAAACCAGGTGCTAAAATGGTCATAGTTGCCTACCAGGAAAAGATCTCGCAAGGATCAGGAAACCTGATAGGAAACCAGATTCCTTGTTTCATCATAGTTGCCTACCAGGTACAAAGTCGCCTGAGAATTGAGACACACGGTTCCTCAATTTGCCCTAAAAGAAATTAATATGGTAAGAGAATAAAATTATTTGAATGAGAATAATATTAATTGAAATATAACATATATGTTATGATCGATTTTCATTTATATTTAAGATACATCGAAATAAATACTATATATAAAATAAAAGATATTTTTTACGTGATTTGATGGAAAAAATATTATATATCCTGTTTATAGAAAAATAAGAAATAAAATTAGGGTAAAAACATAAAAAAATTAAGAATTAAGGATATAACAAAAATTATCATATAGGTAAATTTGTAAATTTTTAAAAGTTCAGGCGGGGCAATGGGCCCCTCTCGTCCTATGCTACATCTGTCTCTGACCCCTATCAACTTCTTAAAAATCGATTATTAAAAAAACAAATTATGAAATAAATTGATTATGGAGTGTTTACCAAACATATCATGGATTATATATTATAAAATAAGTGATTTTTTTTTAAGTCTAAACAACCCCAAACGTGAACATCATAGAAAACAAAAATGAGAGACAGAAAATTCATTGTAGGTTGTCTTGAGATGGACAAAAATAATAATAATAAATGATAGCAACTTGTCCTACTTGTTGTCTTGAGGTGGTAACATTTTTCAATAAATAGTTCCATCTTTGGCTGTAGAATAATCTAACACGCGACTTCATCCAAATTAATGGTCCCAAAATCTCTCTATTATAAATAAATAAATATAGCTAATGGTCTCTCATCTCAATGAGCCTTCCGCCTCCAAAGTTCGAGACCCATGGCATGCACTAATATATGTGCAATTTTTCTTGGTCCACCTCTTGCATGGAAGCTGCCCTTTGGATGTGTGTGTATTCATCCCAACTTTATGTGGGTATCCTCTCCCCGTTTGTGGGAGCAGTGGTCTGGGTCGTGTTTATAGTCGAGTCTATCCTCGTTGAGTCCCAATTGTTGTAATCCTATAATATATATATATATATATATATATATATAGAAAATCTCTCTATTAATTTAATCTCTCTATTAATTTAATTGCTCTTTTCATGGTCCCTTCATATTGGATCCATCTTCCCCCTTTATTTATTTTTTCTTTTGGCAAAGGGTCTGTCGTATATGTCGAAATCTAATATTACATATATGGTCAAAATATCTACTATTGAGAAAAATCTCCACACAAATCATTTTGTTCACAATAATAATAATCGAACTATACCGGTGGAGAAAATGGAGTCAAGTTGGTTAGCTAGGTTAAAATGTCTATCAAGTTGGTTAGGTTAAAATATGTATACCATGCACATCACCTCTCAGTAGTTAGTGCAAATGGTAGTGCACATCTATTTATTTCAATTTTCGTGATGGGGGCTTATCATGTGTATTTATAAGCACATGTGATGAGTTTTATATTCATTATTGTTGAAGTAGATATCTTTTATTATTATAAAAGTAGATATTCAAACCGTAACATGTAATATTTCGATTTTGACAGATTCTAACAAATTATCTACTTGCTCGGTATCATAAATTATTGTAATAATACATATATATATATATATATATATATGTCCACCCTTATTTTTTACTATCAACCAATTACCAATTATTTCACATTCTTTCCAAAAAAAAAAAAATGTATTTCACATTTTCACCTAGAAATTTCAACCATCTATATATTAGTAGATACTATCAAACTTCATTTAATTGTATGGATCCAATTCAATTACTAATATATATATATATATATATATATAAAAGTATTACAAAAACTATTACAATAAGACGGTTGGGACCTGTCGAAAAAAAATAGTACATATATATATGGTTACTTGGATATCTACTCTTATAACGGAAGATAACTACTTCCACAAACCGAGAAGAAAATTTCACACATTTGCTTATAAAATATGTATGGTGTGATTTAAACCCTCAATCACTAATGTGAATGGAATATACACTACCATCTATGATAAAAGTGATGTGTATAACTAATAATTTTTCTGATAGCGTTACAATGGTGTAAACTTAATTAAATCTTACTATATATTTAAGGGAAAATCATATTTTAATCTTTGTAGTTTGCCTTAATCTGTATTTAGTCCACGGTTTTTTGGTATTGTAATTTTTAGTCCATCATTTCACTGACAATACGTATTTTAGTCTCCACCGTCCAATTCTGTTAGGAGTGTACCATTTTAAACTTGGTATTTTAAAATGTATTTCATAGTGGTATGCTTTACGTATTTTATGGTATTTTAAATTTGTATTTCATAGCGGTATGCTTTACGAGTTAATGTTGGCTAAACAAGTGCTATTTTATTATTTTTCTTTTTCATTTTCCAAGGACAAAACAGGGAAATGTAGGTGTATAGTGTGTTATAGACGTCTCACGCGTCTAGCATGGTGAATTCTAAGAAATTTGGGATTATGTTTGTCTCCTTGTTTAGTTTGTTTAAGTTTGTTGCTTGTTGTCTTGCTTTTTAAACTAGACTTGTTGCTATTTATTATGTTTTTGTGGATGCAATTTGTTGTTGAATAAAGTTTGGTGAGAATTTTAACGAAGAAGATAAGATGGAGTTTTCCAGAATTTTTTTTTTTATTTTTAAGAAGAGTTTTCCAGATTTTGGATGAAGAAGATTGATGAGATGGATGATAAAAATGATGAGATGAGTTTTCCAGATTTCACTTTTTTTAGTTGGTTTTATTATTTCATTTAATTAAATGTATTTAATATACATATATTATTTTATTTTAATGTATTTTATTAGTTAGGGTAAAATTGTAAATTTCTATTAGATAGATTTTGTCCATAAAAGACAAAAATAAGGATATTAAAGTCTTTTCAGAAGAAGCAACATTCATCGGGGGCAGCAGAGTCATTTTACACGTCTGACATTTCAGATTCCGTCCTTTTAACGAATTCTATCACAGAATGATTAAAAGTTATAATTCCAAAAAACCATAGACTAAACACAGATTAAGACAAACTACGGGGACTAAAAGGCAATTCCCCCTATATTTAAAATTGAAGAGCATCATATGTGATTGGTATAAATTATAATTGATTTTATAAGCTAACCAACTCAGCAAAAACTGGGAAAAGGAACATAATCTTTTGACAAATGTGAAGTGTAAAGTGGCCATTTTTTTTTTCCAACATAAATTAAGAAAGTAAGAAAGATTTCTTACCAGACTGCAACTACATGAGTGTTGCTTATGTGAACATAACAACTTTTTAAGAATAATCGGCCTAAATATTCAAAAGTCACTCATTCTCTTAATTTCGTTTGCCTTTAATAAAAAGAATACAAGTTTGGTTGCCAAACACCATTTTTTTTAATTTTTTTTTTTTTTTAAGAAGAGTTCATTAATATCCGCAGATAAATCCGATGCTAATTTTATTTATTTATTTATTTATTTTTAAGGATTACAAAGACAATGCTAACTTAACAAGACTATGAGCTACTAAATTAGCAGACCTACTAACAAAAAAAACACAATCTACTGGATAGATAACATCCTGAATCACCAACCCAATCTCAAGAACCATTAGACTCCAGAGTGAAGGGTTGTAATCTCTCTTCCTTAGCTAACCGAATGCCCCAATTGGTTGCCAAACACATTATTAATAAAAAAAAGTATTGCAAATTTGATTATTTCATTATATCTCTCTCACACACATATATAGTCCCGACGTGATTAGTGCGTAAGATTATAATTTTATGAGGATATTAAATGTGAGCCAGCCATTATGAAGAAGCTTTGACAAATGCATATAAATTTGAGTTAAAGCGTGTAAAACTAGTAGTTCACATTCAATATCATCATAAAGTTATATCATAAAGTTATATTAGTACGTACTGACTTTAAATATATATATATATATATATCATATAGTAAAATGTCAATTGATACACATTAATTAATTGACTCCTAAATTTTTAAGTAGAAATAAAAAAAATTACTTAGGGTTCGATCAAAATCAAATAAAAATATTTTGGCTGGTTTTAGTTAGTAAAAAATTCGCGGAAGATTTTTTATCTAATTCTGAAAACGTAAGGTCAAAAAAAAAAGGGTGATCATTTATTTAAAACGTACCGCAGTCATTTATTTATTTGGTTAAACCTCAAAGGGTTTTTCAATACAACGAGATTTGATTACAATGTTATAGTTGGTTATTAAAGATCCAGAATCTTCTGTAAAATAAAATAAAATAAAATAAAAAATGGTTTAAAGTTTACCAGCGAAAATGAAGCAAAGATTTACTAATGACCTCTTACTTTGGTGGTTGGAATCTCCAAGGAGGTCGCACCACCAAGGTTCAAGTTTTGGTAGGTATATAATTGTCTTACATTTCGTTATTAAATTCCAAATTGTGGGGAGTCCTCTCTCGATATAGTGAGAGTTGCCCTCTCTCCAGTTGTGAGAGTTGTAATCTAATTGTAACCTCTTCCCGATAGTGGGAATAATATTCCGAACTATGCTAATCTCGCCAGATTCCAATAGTAATTGTACTTAAAACTAATAATAATAATAATAAAAAAAAAGAAGAAAAGATTTTCTAGAGTGGAATTGAAGGCAAAAGGAAGTTTCCAGGAAAGATTCAACTGAAAAGGGTGTGATATGATGCTCCACAGCTAACTTCGGAGAAAACACCTTTTTAAATCATATTATAATATTATATTGACAATATTACTTTATTTAAAACAAGATTCAATTTTATTTTTATAATTATTGTTTATAATATCAATGTCATTTTCAATTTATAAAGCAGAAAGTGATTTGTGTTTTGTTGTTTAGTAGTGCTTTGCATGTTCCATGACTTTTCTCTACTTCCAAACAAATTCGATTTTTTTATTAAAAAATTTATATAATTCATTTGGGATCAAAATAGTTGAAATACTTTTTGAAAGAAAGAAACGCCTTAAATATGTTTTCTATGAAAAACTTTATATGAATGCATCTATAATATTGTATTTTGACACTTAAGGAGCATTTATCTTTAGGTCTGAAATATGAAAATATATGAATTTAACCTAAAGTCACAAGTCTGAATAAATAAATCTTAATAACATGATTGTTTTTCTAATTTTATGATATACTATTAGTTTATTTCATATAGAAGTATTTAATATTATTAATTTATTTAAATCTTTATAATATATTTACTTTAAATTAATATTAAGAAAAAATTATGAAACTATTATTTTAATAAATTTATTAAATTAAATTAATGTTTTTATTTAAAAACAAATCAGCTAAGATGAATATCTTTCATATCCGATTGAATGATACTCCTACCAAGGTAAATCGCGCACGTTGTGCCTAATCTCACTAATTATGTAGTGATTAGTTAATTTGGTAGAGATTTAACATCGAAGGAGATCAACTCAAAATATGTCAAAAGTTCATTTGATAATGCGTAAAGAACCTCAATCTGATGTGCCACATATGCACTTGACCGTTGGAGGATTAAAGATGACCACCATTAATGAACGCTTCTAACAACGTTAACATATTATTGTTTATACAGGATATTCGAGTAACTGAAAAACTACTTGATCAACACAAGTATTTCTCACTAACCATTTGCTTGTGAGTTACCAGAGGAAGGCTTTATATCAAGTTTTGTTAAAATTGATCGATCGATGCTGCTTATGTAATGTTTTAACTCTTAAACTTGTCCAATAACGAAATTTTATGTCGACAATATTATTATTATAATTTGTGTGATTCTCAAAGGGTATTTTTAAAAATAAAGTGTCAAAGTTTGTCAGCCATATCATATTTAAATAAAAGTCAAGTTTTTACAATTTTTTTCATTTAAGATGTTTTTTTTACTCTTTCCCACTTTAAATCCCTATAAATAATAATAATAATAATAATAATAATAATAATTTATTTTAATAAAATAATAAATTTATTTGTATGTTTTTGGTAAATTTACATTGTATTTTTTAATATCTTAATTTTTTATATATTTTTTTTAAATGAGCTAGCCCACCCTAGCCTATCGCCCCTATATAGTTATGTCCCTGCTGAATGCAATATTATTATATAGTTATAAGGTCCAATATGGTTCGGTAATCGATGGTGGAAGACGCTCATTTAATCCGGTTATATTTAGGTTCGAATGGCCGCCACCTATTTGGTATAATAAATATTTAAAAAAAAAAAAAAATCCCATTCGGTTCAACAATATACCTGTCCATATATTTATATATATAATTAATTAAATAATTAAGGTTTAAGCTTATAAACTTAACCACCTTTTTAATATTCAATTGTTAGGTCAAATATTATTGCTCAACGTTCTTTTTTTTAATCTAAATTCTCATTTCTCCGCCTATTTCCTCAAACTAATAATAATTAATATTATGGAAATAGATATATCATAGAAACTCTTCAATGAAGTAGTTTTGAAATATAAAAAAAAAAAAAAAAATTAATAATATATATATATTTTTTAAAGAGGGATTAGATTTCATAGATTGTTATATATATTGTATCTAAGATATTGGAAGAATAAAATTTTTATCTTTATCTAAACTCTTTACACCAATTATTTCTCTTATCAATTGTCATCCTAAGATTAAGAATACCGATTTTTAAAAACCAATATAAGTTACACTTTTACTTTGAAAAAAAATATTACACTTTTCAATTTTTATTCAAACACTCATAACTTTTATCTCAAAACTGTTAAAACAAATTATATATATGTCATTTCAAAATTTCAATATCAATATATTTTATAGTATTTATGAGTCTTATTAGTAGTTATGAGTCATATCACAGTGATCTTCTTTTTTTTTCTCACTTCTGATTTTTCTAGAACCTTAGAATTATAATTTAATAATTAGTAAACACCTAAGATCTATAGTTAGAAAAGATGAGGTTGGTTCGATAGTATACCTTTTACATCAATACCACGAGGTGTGTATTCGAATCCTCTAAAAAAACCCATAATTTATGTAATATATACTTCAAAACAAAAAACTATACATAGTCTATATATAATAACTTTTTATTTTTGGAAAGCTGATATCAATGTGGGTTAAGATCTACCAAGACCTGACAATATTACTAAATTAGCCTCTATGAGCATGGTTCAAAATGCAATTCTCACGTAAGCTGATATCAATGTGGGTTAAGAGGTCTCCTCACACTTTATGGTTGAATGGATAAATGTGAACATATATTTATAATAACAGTATTTGAACCTGTGAGGCTGTGATAGAACTTCATTTTGAAGTCTACAACCACTAAGACAATGAACATATCATTTCACGGTCCTTTATAAATTATAAAGAATAAAAATAGTGCTTGTCAAAAATAAATAGTGAAAATTATATTTAGTTTATAGTTTGAATTGAATAGTTGTAACAGAAGTTAAAGAGCGTAGCATTATTCTTTTAAAAAATATATTATAACCATTATTAATATATAATTAAAAGCATTCCATTGTTGGATATTATTAAAAGTTAATAGCGACTCAGCAATGAGTAGGCAAGTGCTTTTTGTACTAATTTTTCTTGATCAAGATCCAATTAGCACTTCATCTTCCTTTTTTTTACAATAAAGAAGAACTTATGAATTAAAATAAACAAATTATGCAAGCTGAATGAAGCAGTCAAGCTGCCACACATTTAAAATGTGCATCTACGTTTACTAAATTATGGGGAAAAATTACTTGGTGTTTAATGTATAAATCATTGTTAACAACGGTTGGTTTTCAATATTTGCCTAAATATTTGTCCAAATGACATGACATGTGAGTTTTCAATAGCATATCACTTGCACAATAATTTATAGAATCTTGACAACTCACGTAACATATTATGAACATGATTTTAGATGAACACGGTTTTGATATCTTTTGTGATTGTTTGACAAAACTCAATAAGAGTTTTTGTAGGGTTTAGCTACGGTACTCATAAAAAAGTGATGGTACGAATCCAGAATTTGGATCATCTGTTTATTTTTTTTTCTGATCCTGTATAATCTTATGGCACATAAACATTTTAACGAATAAGTGATTAAGATGTAAATAATTTTCACAATCACTCAACAACCAACCACATTTTTTAAAAAAGTGAGGGAATAAAAAAAAATCCAAATCCATGATACCAACCACTTTGTCTAGAACAATTTTATGGTATACTCCACGTGGTTACTTAAATATTAAAGTAATTTTCAAAATTAACTCAAAACTAACTTGAGTTGTTTCTAAATAAATAAAAAAAAAAAAAAAAAAAAAGGGTGTTATCATACCCGTATATAGGTATATCTATGTGTCTACTCATGTTTCTGACTTTCTTCCGAAAAGCTCTTTTTAAATTATTTTAAAAGATAATTTATCTTAATTACCTTTTAAGATTTTAGATATTGTATCGTGATTCGTAAACCACTGCACCCCTTGAATACTAAACACTGTGCAATTTTTTGTATATTTTTACTTGAGAAATTGCAGGCCATATCCGTGTGAACCTGATCAAGTCTATTTCCTTCCCTCCCAGTAAGATTGAAAAGTCATTACAAATACACCATTAAAGTTGTGTTTAGGTTAACAAAATCACAAATTATTTGTAATACCTATTCAAATCGTTTGAAATATATTAAATTCTTACTCCTTTTTTTCTTCTATTATAACCTCAGTTATTGCTATCTGAAATTATTTTTTGATGACAATGTTATTTATTTATTATTATTTTTTTTTAAGATAAGGTTGGCATGATATTGTGGGTAAATTGTTTTTTAAGATAAGGTAGGCATGAAATTGTGGATAAATTGTTATATATATATATATAAGTTTTACGTATTAAGACAAAGAATGTGGACCAGATTTACATATTTTAATTTAAAATGTATATTTTAAATACAGTCAAGTCAAATCATTTAAATCAAATGGTTTACATGTAAGGAATTGATATCGATTCGAATAGATAATAAATATATATATATATATATATATTCATAATAGTACGTATATAACTTACATCGGTACGTTACTGTAGACCACTAAATTTACATGTTTTGATTCGGTGTGTATATACTTATCGGTACTTATCGGTACTTCTCTATAATTAGTGGTCCAAATACAACGTACTGATATAAGTTATCTCGATACACACCAATCAGAACTGGACTATATATATTCCCAATCAGAACTGGACTATATATATTTGAAAATTTTTCTATAATGATGCCTTGATAGAATTATATAAAGACATTGAATATAAACTTGTTTTATTTGACTTGGTATACATACACTTATCAAATCATTTTTATAAATAAATAAACCGACCATTTAATATATATATATTAACATTAATATATTATTATATTTTAGGAATAAATTGTATCGACTCATCGGGCAGTTCAAAGTCAAAAAAATCGGTGCCCGTTATTAATTATTTAGATAATTTTGGTATTCTCATTGCTACCATTCATAGTGCTCGTCGTGTTTATCAAAATAATCATCACTCCACTTGTAATTCTTCTACATCCGAAACTATCATAATCACGATTGCACCACTGGACGGGGCCGTTCGATTAAAAAACAATTTAAACAGATCACGATCAACACATATAAAAAAAAGAAGGTAAAAATAGAAAATTAAAATGACTTTTCATTTTTTTATATCGTCAAGATTCAAGAGCAAACACCATCACATGTCGACCATTAACATTCACATCAACATCAACGATAACAATCATGATCATCTGTGCAGCTCCATCATACTCAAAAAGTCCTCGAAGCACACGAAACCGTCTCCGTTTTTATCAACCACCTCTATCATGCGCCGGCACTCGTCTAACGTGCACCGCTCGTCACCCAAATCGCTAAACACACTCTGCAACTCCTCCGCCGTTATCTTACCGTCCTGATCCGTGTCAAAAACGTTAAACGTCTCTCTCAGCTCGGTCTCGGCTGCCGGCTCTTGAGATCCGGCAACCTGGTTCATCAAGACGTCGACGGGTATACAGCCATCGCCGTCGCGATCAACCTCGCTAAGCATGAGCGAGAGCTCCTCTCCGGTGGGAGGATGTGCTCCGAGCCGCCTGAGAAGCGTCTCCAGCTGGGTTCTGGAGACGATACCATCGTTGTCTTTGTCTAACAATCTAAGTGCCTGAGACAAGTCGGAGAGGAGATCTGTGGAAATATCAGACCAGTCACCGGATGCTTGAGGCAAAACGCTGGTGGGTGTTGCAGGTTTATAGGTTTTAGAAGTGGGTTTATTATTATTGGCGGAAGATGACGAGTCTGTGGAGGATGCCGACGAACCAGAGCTAAATGAAGAAGGGTCTGATCGTGACACCTCATATTTATCTTTCTTGGATCCAAAGATACGTTTGGGGCTGAGCTTGTTGATTTTGTTAATAAGCTTCATGGTTGGAAAATGAGAAGAAGAAGAAGAAGAGAAAATACTGACAAGAGAAAATTGGGTTTGGTTTGATGAGAAACAGAGTGGAAACTGAGGTGGTTAAATGGAGGGAGGAATGGCACTGCAGGTACCTCCATGGCAACTTCCACGAAGCTTCCTGTTAATAACTTTTTAATCTATCATATTTATAATTTTGATGTATGTAGTGATATTTTCGTAATTTAACTTTACAGTTGTAGAAAGGCTGTTTTTTTTTTTTTTTTTTTTTTTTTCTCTTTCCGGTTTGAAGAAAAGCTGGAAAGGTGCTTTTATTATGAAAGTGATTTCTTTTTTTTTTTTTTTTTTATGTGGGGACGTTTTCGGGATCCTGTGGTTTTAGTTTGACACGTGGCGTTTTTCTGTTGTATCGGATTCTGCGATCTACTCGCTCTTTATGATTTTAGAGTTCATATTTGTTGATAGGGAAGTAAGCATTATCCCCTCTCAAACATATGATATGTTATGTGTTTATTGAGGGTAGAATTATTTAAAATTATAGAATATTTATACAAATTTACCCTTTCACGGATCAGGGAGGAAAAAAAAAAAAAGCCCCCAATTATTATATATAATGAAATTTTTTTATAAAATTAATAAAAATTAACATTTTATGTTTTTTGAGATGTAAAAATTTTAATCAAACTTTCTTCGACTAATAATTGTTTTAAAATAAAAAATAAACTATAGAATCTTATTACTACAACTAAATTGCAATTGAAAATTTTCTTCTTACAATATAATATATAATAGATATACAACACAATTGGTAAGTAGTAACCAAATGAAAATTAACCACTTGATTTATTAGACAAGTAGAAAAAATTAAAACAGAAACTAAATTTTTAAATTTAAATTTTATCTGTTGGAACCTCTTCAGCTCTTCTTAAAGATAAATAAATAATATAAATAATATATTTAAAGAATGATAACTTCTACACTGTAAGAACAAAAACTTTTAGCAAAAAAGAGTTATATTTGCAGTGATGTACTTGATTGTTGTAGATAAATGAAAATGGTTTTTTTATTTTATTTTTTATTTTTTATAAATATATATAGATAATTTTTAAACAGTAAAAAAAATAAATTGGGAGAAGTTTAAGAGAATTTTTAATAATAAAATTTTTTTTTTTTAATGGGATAATAAAAATGCTTGAAAAGTGGATCATGGATATTCTGATACTCAATAATGATTTCTAACGGTTATCTATTTAATAAATAATTTATAATATTATTAATATTATCCTATTTTCTAGGTTTTTTTTTTTTTAAACCCTATTTTCTAGGTAGTAATAATTACAAATAATAACAATAATAAGAATAATAAGAATAATAATAATAATAATAATAATAAAAAAGAGGCCTATCAATTTCTTTTGTTGTGGTTATTCAATTTTTTTATTAATAATATTATTAAAATTTATAATAAATGAGGCCCCTAAATTTTTATCTTTTTTTAAGGTCCTAAGCTGGTGATTTGGTTGCTTTGCCTAATAGCCGACATTGTCATGAACCAATATCATGTTCTTAAAAGGGGGTATATACTGTATATGCAATCTATGGCCTTTTTTTTTTTTTTTTTTTACCTTTGTATATTAATAATGTGATTTTTTTTTTTAATATTATAATAATTCTAGATTTGAGAGGGGATAAACTTAAACCGATAATCTTATTACAGAGGTGTGAGGAAAACCATTAGATCAACCTTATATTATCTTAATAATGTGATAATTCATAAATTGATACATGTTAATTAATAATAATTTATCTTGTTTTGACGTATCATATGAGTCTAATGGTCAAATCCTTTATTGAGATGTAAATTCGATATAAAGTTGATGTACGAGTGTTATAATTGAAATTGAAGTTTAATGTATTCTTTATTTTTTTTAAATAACACATACGATAATGTTGAATATGGTCCCAACTGAATAAGCACTTTATCATTGAATTGAGAAGTAGCTTAATATTCTTTAAAGTAGTTTGGCAATTATTTGTTCAAATTTTGGATTCCCAAGCTGCCGTTTAATGGTAGATTCTCCTAACTGTTGGGGCCCCATTTTGTTATAATCTCGATTTTCTTCTCTATTTTCTTTACTTTTGTTTTCTTCGGAATTGTTATATGTGTAATTCAATTGGATAATACGTCGCTAAAAATAGCGGATAATACAAAAGTATAGTAATGCCACATTATCAAAAGTCAACCGATCAAACATAATAGTGTTGATCAGGAACACATCATCAAAACTAGCCACGTCACCAGGACGGTCGAGCCAGACAACCAGATATACACGCCGAGTAAACCTACTTAATTAAGGCGTCTTAATGAATGAGGATCCTATTCACCGAAGATCTTTACTTAGCAAGATCTTCTAAGCAAATTATGGAATACAATCTCATCAAGATATGCCCTATGAAGTATAGATCCACTCGCATTCAGATACAGGATCTCAGAATCAAACGCCCTATAAATCAAGATCAAACCGTGTATGTACGGTCTTGATATCTAGACCAATAATTATGATATATTTACTAACTTATCATTACATGGAAGAGAGCTCCAATTTGAATACCCCAACCTATACATATCTTGACGATTTGAAGGTAGAGATCAGAGATGGCTATCATTTTCGTCTTTGACCTAATAATGTCCACTAAATTAGTTTAATATAATTGAGTTGGAATTTGGAAAGATTGAACGAATTGGTAAATTGTAGGGAAGTTACTAAGCATTTGGTATGGAGACTTTCTAGTTTCTATGCACATTCAATGGATAGTACGTGAAATGTTTGGTTCAATTGATTTATTTTATTTTTTGAAGTGTGGTTCAGTTATTGAGATAACATATTTCTTACGATATTTCTCAGAAGATTTGGGGGATCTGACAACAAGAGCTTCAGTCATGAGATGGTTGGTTCCTCATTTAACCATTGACTCATTTTCTAGGTAGAACAAATAGCCAAAAAAAAAAAAAAAAAAAGAGGAAATTGCTTGGGACTCATTTTCTAGGGAAAAAAAAAAAAAAAAAAAATTACTTAGGTATTAAACCCAACAATGGGGTGTTGCCACGTGGTTAAATGAGAAAATAAAATTCATTAAAAATAAAATTTCATTCAATAGAGAAAATGAAGAATTCATTTGATTCACTATAATTTCAGTCTCATACACATTAAATACTACTTGTCAAACTGTATAGGTATACCAAAATCCCCTACACAAGTATACCAAATTGAATTTCTTCTTCATTTTTTAATGATTGCTTACTCCATTTTTCTGATGGAATATAGTTTTTGAAACCAATTAACCAAATGGATGATCAATACACATGTTATAGAAAAAGTGAGACAATTATAATGGTCACTTTGATACCAATTGACCAAATGAATGGCCACTCGAATAATTTTGGAGGAAAATGATTATAATGGTCATTTTGATACCAAATGAACAAATTGATTGTCATTAGTGTTACATTCCTAGACAAAGTTAACGGTGTTATAACAGAATGGTCATTAGTGTAACATTGTTTACCAAAAATGATAATTTCTAAACTAATTTCTTATCTGGTGGCCATTTTGAAAGTGGCGGTAAAAGTCATGACTACCAGGATAATTACCCCTATATAAAAATAGTAATATTATGCTTTTCAAATTCTTATTCCAAATTCTTACTATAATAATGGAATTGATCTACGAATGCTCCACCAAACTCCAACTAACTCTAAAAGAAAGGAGCGACTTATTTTTGTTTTTATGTCTGAATAATATTTTTATCATAAATACATCTTTAATGTTATTAAAATTAAAATTATTAATCTGGTGTTAGTGCCACAAATTCAGGTGTTAGAAATTTTAAAAATACAAATAAAAATAGTTTTATAAACGTTATTTTAAAACATGTATGGTAATAATATTTCTATAAAATACTAAACGATATAAAAATTTGGAACATTTATGAAAAAGAGTAACGTTAAAAGAAAATATAGTCTATTTTTGTTCACCTTCTAAAGATAGGGGTAAACATTACCCCTATCTTGCATGGAGAACATATATCTACGTAGAAGTAAATTTATTAAAATACAATTATCTTTTGGATAAATTTATTCCCTCTATAAACACATATCATCTATATAGGAGGGGGTTATGCTTACCTCCCTCGATGATGGAGGTAACTAAAAATGTTCTAAGAAAGTAAGGTGAGAGGAACGATTCAGGAAGCAAAAATTCCACAAATTGTGCAACTTGTCATTGTGACTTGTGATTTGTGATTTGTGATTTGTGACAGCCTTGACTTCATGTTGCGCCGACTGGACTGACTATATTTAACCGCACACGCAAAAAACATAATCAGTTTTTATTTTTATTTTTTTATTAAACAACTGGCACAGACGCACATAACTTTGAATCTTTGATTCATATTCATGTTCAAATGTTCAATTAAACAGTTTGGCATACATAATTAAATACTTATCTATTGGTGTCTTCAGAGTTATAGTTCAACTGATAGAAGAACGAGCTTAAAACTAGCGGTTTAAATCCTGTGAAAGAAAAAAAACAGATATGACTCAAATGAGGTTGATCTAGTCAAAAGTTTATAACAAAATGAAATTTTACAAAATTTAATTCGTTTTTTATTTTATTTTATTTTTGGCTTATATCTTAAGAGTTGGGTTAGTGCAATATTCTTTTTCCAAATTGTGTGAGTGGGAGTGTGGACATGAAAATAGAAAAGTCAAGTATAGCAATTAGTGCCCACTGGATTAGGAGCGGCTCAAAAGGTCTGACAACTCATGCCCAGTGGGTTTCCTCTCAATTTTCGGTGGGAATTTTCTTTTCTATGGACACTATAATATTATGGGTAAATTACCCTGGTATATATATTTATATATATTGATTACGACAACCATCGACATTAGCAAGACGAGGGATTTAACAACAGAGTCTGGAATTACAACTCCAACAAAGGGGAGAGTGCAGCCACATAAATAGTGGAAAAATTGCCATATATATACACCAGGGGCAGGATTCGAACCTTGGTGGCGAGAGTCTTGAAGAGACTTTAGACCACCAAGGCATAGGGCCCTTGTGTCCCTAGTATATTAGAGCATCTCCAACCATGCTTTTTAAATTTTTGCTAAATTTTTGCTATTTTAGCTAAAAAAACTATTTTAGCAAGCAACTTTTCAGATATCACTCCAACCATTCTTCCTATTATAGGCATTAGTCAGTAATATTTTAATATTTTTTAAATTTAAAATATAAATAAATTTATTTTGTTTTAAATGGTAAAATAAGAGAGAGAAGATGATGCGAGAGAAGATTGATGTTAGAGATAATAAAAAATTAAGAAAGAGAAGATAGGGAGCTCCCTACATTTAGGGAGCCACTAAGAGGCTCTCAAAAATAGAGAGCCATTTAGGGAGCCCGTTGGAGTGCTCAAAACCAAAATTGACTCCTTATTTTAGTTAAGAAGTTGTTTTAAGGAGTTCTTTGGAGATGCTCTCACACACCATGCAGCAACAACTCAAATTTTAGAAATTAACCGGGTAAATGAATTTTTTTTACTATCCAACCATATTCAATGATGATACTATAATATTATATTAATACATGGAAAGGAAGATAAATTATGGGTTTTGACTCCCTTCCTATTAATATGAGATTGAATATTTTTTTTGAAAGCTTTTATTATTTGTAGGATTCAAATCACTAACCTGAGAGTCATTTACCTAAATCCAAAATTTATCTATCTACCGGTTGACCTACACCTCGGTTGGCAGGTTTTGACTCCTTTTAATTAGTCTTTTTTTTTTTTCAATCCTTATTTTCTTGTAACTTTAATTTAATGCTAATAACCCGGTTTCCATCATCAATCAACTATAAAAAAACAAACAGACTCAACAAAAGTTGCTATTCCACCGAAAGTTCTTCTATGTACTTGGTCAATCATTGCACCAAAATGACAATTACAATGAAACTTTCCATTAATTTTTAAGTCTGTGTAACATTACATTAATTTGGTCTTAAACGATCTTCTAAATGGTTAAATTAAATTATTTCTTTTTATCAAAAATCCACTTTACATATTGATTAAATAATATTTGAAAAAAAAATACTAATTAAAACTAAGAAAACCATTAACTCTATTAGAAAAGTGGAGTTGAGAAATCAATTAAAATAAGGTAAATTGCACAAACATACCCCGATATTATACTTTAATGTACGTATATGCAACTTTTGTTCAAATATACATAAATATACCCTGGTATTAGTTGACTTCTGTCAACTCTAACGGTTGACCACCAGTTTAATGCAAATTGACTAGATTACCCTTAATTTAATATTTTATCTTTTTATTTTTATTCCTTAAATTTTAGCATTTTAATATTTGAAATAAATTATTAAAAAAAGAAAACAAATCATGATACCCATCTCATGTTTCATCAGTCTTATCGGCTACATCATCACTCATCACAATCCATTTTCAATCTGAAACAAAATCTATTGCTAGATTTTTTCTCACAAAAATTAATTCTAGAAATAGTTAGACAAAGATTGCAACTCTTTAATAACGAGCAAACCAAAATGAATTTGTTTCTCTTTCAAATTAAAAAATGAATTTGTTTCATCTAAAACAATCATCAAAACACTTATCAACATACTATTTCTTGAAGAAATAAATCCTGACATAAGAAACAACTACAAACACATACTTGAGCCTCGAGGGAAGATGATATACATATACAAATTGGCAAGGGAATATATTTTGTGGAAAACGGTACTGTTCTTAGTAAGTTCAAAGAGGCCGTAAGCGGTGTGTTCGGCGGTAGTACGATCGGCTTCGTCAAAAGAGTGAGCGGAGTCGAGTGGTGACATGGGTATGAATATCTTAAAATAGATCTTGGTTAGTGTGGTCGGATTAGACGTTGGAGAGCTTCCGATCTAGTTTTTGTTCATCGAATTCTTGCTCTAGCTTTCGCTATAAGATCGATGCGATGAGTCTAGATTTTTTTTTTCTTCTTCCAGAGATGGAGCCATCTTCACCAGATCTTCTTCTTTTTTATTTATTTTTATTTATTTATTTATGATGGGGTAGATCAGATGATTAGATCTCTTCCATCCAATTATATATATAATTTTTATTAAATAATTGGAAAGTCAAATGTAGGAATTTATCTTTGAGCAGTTAAGTCTTTACAGAGAAAAACTAACGCAGGGTATGTTTGTGTGTATTTGCACAAAAGTTGCATATACATACAATTAGGTATAATAACAGGGCATGGTTATGCAATTTACCCATTAAAATATATACAATTCTCTTGCCTTCATCACATGGTTTTTTTTTTTTTTTTTTTTCCTAACAACGTGGGCCATATAAAATTTGATCACGGACCTCACCTTTTTTATTAGTAAATAAAAATAAAAATATTGTTTGGTCGGCAATAGCCATCGAAAGTTAACAAGATAAGAAAGAAAAACAAAGGAAATTGAAGTGTACATTACATTAAGTTAACAAATAGAAGGCTTAACCTTGAGGGGGTGCCTCGGTGGTCCAGGGATGAGCTGTAAACTCAGATATATTGGTTCAAACCTTGGCAACTCCCTTGAGGCCAGCCCCTAGGGTGTTAGCTTAGTCGATGGAAGGACGAGTTCGGAATACAGGTAACTCCCAGATCAGCGGTTTAAATCCTATCTAGGTGAATGTGAATTCTGATTTACCCGTTTGAATTCTTATGGGACCGAGGGTGTGGATCGGGGTTTCCTATCTGTCATACTCCTCAATAACCAACAAACATGCTACTGTGAGTCATGCATTTAGAGGGAGGAGCCGAGGGTGTGGGCCGGGGTTTTCTGTCTGTACTATTCCTCAACAACCAACAAACAAGCCACTGCGAGTCACATATTTAGGGGAGGACGGACAGATAGGTCTTTCGGCAAAAAGTCCGAGATCCTCCATATATATATATATATATATATATATATAAAAAAAAAAAAAAAACAAACAAACAAAACAAAAAAAAAGCTTCCCAGAAGACAGGGTCCCTCTTGGGAGTTGGGAGAGCTTTTTAAACAACACACGAGACCATTTCGTAAAGCTGTTTACTTTTAATTCCATGGACATATATATATATATATATAAATAAATATTCAAAACAGTGTGCACTGATATAACTTTATTAGTGCGTTGGATGTGAACTATTGAATTTACATATTTTGATTTAAAGTATATGCACTTGTCAAAACTTCTCCATAATCAATGGTCCATATGCATTGGTACTGATGTAGTAATATCAGTGCGTACTGATTTGAGCGAGATCGTGTATATATATATATATATTAGCCAAACAACCAGAACCACCCAAGATTAATAAACATAACATGACACATGTTCTTTTTGCTTGACACATGTTCTTTATGCTTAACACATTAATTATCAGTGTCACATGTCTCTCAGCTTTCACTGTTTGTTAATCTAATCTGGGACCTACCAAGATAAAACACTACAAACATGGTCCAGATACCTATGTTATAATTGGAAGAAGTCGGCTCTTAACACTTATTCCATCTATACACTGTACACAATTGTCCAACACTGTACACATTGGACAATGGGTTGGTAATATGTTACTATGTTCACATCTATCAAGGAAAAAAAAAAAAAAACAGAGAAGGTAGGTTCAGATATTGTTTTCAAAGTTTCAAAGTTGGTTGCTAGGAATTGTCACCAACCTGTTGAGAATGGAAGGTTGGTTTACTTTCTCTACTAGCTATAGCAACAAAGCCTGACTGACTTAGCATTCCTTCAAAATATAAGTTTCACCAAAATGACTAAACAAATAGTCAGGCTATTCTATTAGTCATGTTAATTAAGCTATTCTGGATTCGTAAAAATTATATTCAATCAAATACGTACAAGACAATTAGCTTAACTGGTAAGATCTTTTATTGATAAATTAATAACGAGATCTTGATTTTCATTGAACTATAAGATAAAAGACTACAAGTATGAATGTTTCCTGCAAAACCATTTACACAGCAAAACAACATTTTTCATTTTTGGCTAGGTAAACAAAGATCTGAGCAAAAGTACCGAATCGCTAAGAGCGCCCCCTCTGTTATTTTTTCAAAGAAAAAAAGATGTTTCCAAGCTCCCTCACCAATTTAGTTTATTATAACATAAAGCTTCTTGTATTTGAACATTACCCGTTTCGTAAATTTCACTTTTGGTTGCCGCCTGCAACTACCCGTTTCGATTTGTACAATTAACCATCAACTACACTCAGATAACTATGACTGTGTGCCAGAATAATCTCTGCTGCAGTTAGGATCTGGAGAAGTGTCATTTTGAGAATTTGCTGTAGTGGAAATATCATCACCTAATTCAGAGTCTGAGCTAGCATCTATCTCCTTTTCTGGACAATCAATTTGCTCTTCAGCTACTTCACTGTTGTAATTTTCCATATCCTGACTCCTATTTGACAATGCTAATTCTTCCTTCTTTACAACATTAAACACAATACCATTATTAAATCTCTCAGGCTGCAACAAATCACCTTCAGATACCATAATGCTAGAGCTATTTGAAGAGGTTCTATTGCCCAATTCCCTATGATCAAACTCATTTTCTGAACTCTTATCCGATGCTGTCCTTGGGCTATTATGACTGAATGGATCCCTGCCACCCATATGAAACACAGGAGAGCTGGGATGAGTCATCAAACCTTTTGCCAGTTCAGTTTCAACATCCAAATGCTGGACAAATTCAATGAACTTATTTGCAGAAGTAGTCCTCATCAAGGGTCCACCAGATCTAGTCCATGAATTTATATCTACACTTTCAGATTCACTATCACTTACATCATGTATATTCCGGTGGGTCCGCATACTCCTACCTGGAGATGGAGCTCCTGAAGATCCACCCGCTCCTTGATGCAATGAGACAGCAATATCATTAACAAAGTCTTCAAGAGAGCCTGTTGAGTTTTCTCGTGCAATACAGTTCCAAGAAGGAATTCTTCTAGAGGCACTAAATTTGACTGTGGTTGGATGGCCATGTGAGGCTGCTGCAGCTCTCTCAGCACTCCTTTTGAGTCTACGCATGTGGTTTAGAATTGCGACACACTCATCAAGAGCGAGCTCAATGCCACAGTTTGCTTTTATGGCTGAAAGCTTCTCCCATGTGCATCTTCTCCCTTGGTTGGATGCCTTTTGAAGCTCCAGATGAGTTGGATTTTGTATAATTTTCAAGTACTGGCATGACGAGAAAAAAAAATCAGTTAGTCAAAGTACAAAAGTAAAGTTATATCAATTCACAAGTTTCATTCCTCCAACCAACAATGTACAGTCAGAAGAGCTAGAACTACAAGAAATAACAAAAAATATCACATAAATTTCAGATATTAATATTTAAATTTAATCATTATTATGTGAATCTCCGTGACTGAAAATAAACGACACTTCAAAACTTTTAGATTCTATGTCAATACAATTCAACATGAGAATTGATATTTAATTGACGCCCACTTCCATTTACCTGTGAAACTGTGGCAGGCATAACAACAGTAACATCACCTTCCCAATCTTGAGCAAAAAGCCTGGCAAGTCCACCAAGTGGAAAACCCAGTTCAAGTACCTGATTGCATCTGTGCTTCACCTCCATCTCAACGAGATGAGCAAGCTACAAAGTTAAACACATTCATTAATCATAAGAGCTTTGAAAAAAAAAAAATAGAATAAAGGACCAGTACACAACTCCATAAGATTTACAAATTCCAATTCTAAAGGCCTAACTAACTACAATGACCCTACTTCTGAGCTATCTGTTTCAGTGCCAAAAAGACCATGAAATTCTGTAATGCATATTACTTGTATATTTGGATGGTTTGACTGCCACATTAAAGGATTGATTTGTTCTTTGTAAGTGGTTTAGGGCTTACCAAACATAATGATTTCCCCTTTTTGGCTAAAAGTTTCTTTATATTGCCATGAGAACTTTAAACACATTATTCTTCTAACGTTTTACATTTATGTTTATATCTTCCTCGAGATACTCCCCTTGGTGTTCCAATGCCTTATATTAAAACTACTGCCCTAGGCCATTGTCCTATGTTCTTGAAGATGTATTTTCAAGTTGCAGAAACTTTTGTAACCAAAGCTTAGTGTTTCACTCTTAAAATTGTAGTATTCATTCCCTAGCAAAACGTCCGGGATTATAAAACCAAAGTTAGAAAAGCTATATGAATCAGTTACTAGAAGATCTTTGAAAAGTTTCAAAGCACTGGAATTATATTCTGCCAACATGAAGTCTAAATTAATATAGTAGGACCCTCAGGTTGCTACTATATTCATGATATAAAACAAATATCTCTACTTTCTAAATGTTTATGGGTTTTAGTCCCAAATCAATTGGAAATACAACCAAAAATATAGAACATTTTATGGCATAAACAACTACTTCAATGGTAACTTTTCGGCAAGAAAAGAAATAGTCTTCAATTTCAAAGAATGGTCTGAATGTATTTAAGGGTATTTTGATCCAGTACTCAACAGTCTGGAAATCATAGATGTCAACTCAAATTTAGATCAACGGAGCCACATAAATACATTCTAATCTGTACCAAAAAAAAAAACTTGATCTTTAAATTATGTTTAAGGAAATAATTATAAAAGCCCAAAACCAGAAAAAGTCATCAGGAACAATGCTATTTGAATTCTATGACCCTTTTGACCTAATTCATTCAAATTCACTCTAAAATCATAACTAGCGGCTGAAAAATGTGCAAACTTCATCATCCATACTCATGTACATTAATTCTTAATTTTTGTTTGCTTCACAGTAAAGAATACTTAAATCATGACAAGAAAAATAACAAGAATTAAAACTTAAGAAAGCAAAGGAGTCTTTGCACATGCTAACCAAGGTACAAGACAGTAAAGAATGATACAAGTTAAAATTTCAGGGTTACACATACATACCTTTGCTGCAAAGTTACCACCATAAACTCTCACAAAATCCTTCAGCCGTAATAATGGTGCAATGTGAGGATTTGCTTGACTCACAATGAAATGATTGACATTAAAGAGCTCCTTCAGTTGCATCATAGGCAAATCAATCTCCAAGCTACCATCCCTCCATCGGCGTGCTGATGTGCCCGAGCCCTCCTCAGGACCCAAATTAAAGGGTGGATGATAAGGAACAATTTCTCCACTTCGATCCTTGGCCATCAGTTCCTGGGCTTCAAAAAGGCCAGGAAAGGCACAAGAAGCAGTTACTGCACTCCATATTACAACATGAGGTGAAGTCAAGTAGTTAAGGCACCTAGGTGGTTCATGCTTCCTCGGGGAGCAAACCGTTATTCCAAGAATTCGACCTGACATGTCATAGGCTTCTTGAAATGTAAGATTACTTGTAACTTGCCTTAGCATCCATTGAAGCTGCCTGATATCATGAACAGCACCTTGTGTCATTACCCTCTTCACAACCGTAAAAATTCCACCCAACTGATCAAAAAATTGCAAGGAGTGCCAAGAATCCTCAAAAAAGCTTTGCAGCTCCGGCCATGACCTAGTGGCCAGAACAGAACACATAATGGATCCCACACTAGAACCAGCAATAATTCGAGGCAAAAGCTTATGCTCTACCAGTGTTTTAACCACACCCACGTGAAAGGCTCCAAGAGAAGCACCCCCACTCAAAAGCAGCGCTGTTCTCCCAAAGGCATGTCTTGTTTCATGCATGAATGCAAGCCTCTCTTCCATTGAGAGCTCCTCAGAATCTGAGTCACAAACCATCCTAAGTTGAGTTGAGACCTCGTCGATATATTCCTTTATGAGTTTGGGCACTTGAAGCCTACCCTTGTGAAGCTCAGGATTACACATATTACCGAGGTTTCTGATAAGATCAGCTCTCATGAAAAAGATTATATCTCTCAGAGATCCTTCTTGGCGACGGTGGCTGAGCTCTTGAAGCTTGTTCCTCACCAGTTCTTCATCATAAAGGATGCATTCATTCATCTTTGGAGTTTCCCTATCGAGCATCTTAGCAGCATGAGCCCATTCCTCATATGTCACAGCTGCTGTCATCATGTTCCTCCAAAATTTCCTCCGATAGGCCATCTCAGCCCTCTGTTTTACATTTGTATATCGTTTCAGCAAAAATGCAATGATTGTCACCATTGCCAATATGCCTTGGGGATTCCGAGGATGCAACCATGATATCATGGGTGCCATAGCGTTCCTAAATCTATAGATAACATTTACTAAGACATGAAAGAGATGATGCCTCAATTGTGACATTGATTTGCAGAATAAGACTCTGAAAGCAATTGTCCGACCAATGATTGTTGATGGTCCAATTCTAAAGGGAACAACATTGGCCTCATTACTTATATCCATATCTTGGTTAAACGAAAGGTCTACGTTAGGGTTAGGATTGTATCTATTGTCAAAGCTCCTATCGTAAACTAGGCTCTAGAAGTCATCAAGAAACCGAATTTCACAATAGTATAAGGATGCAAAAGGAGTTGAGCTGAAACTTAAATCAGAATAATATCAGGGCTCTCAAAAGTAATGATTAATGGAATATGGATAACAAACAAAATAAAATAAAATGACAAATTCGATATGTTTGCAAATTTAAATTGGATATCCCTCAAATAAGTAAGAAAATCATTACAACAGCAATTAAATCGGTATCACTTTGTAACTGTATCTAAAGAAAAATAAGTGAGCTTTTTGAGCAATCTATTAAATTGAACTAAAAACATTTCCAATTGCAAATATCACATCACATGATCACAAGATATGGATAAAAGTAAGAGATGTCGTCAAGCTCTTAATCCTCAAGTGAGCTCAACAAATCCAAGATATATTTTTTGAAGACTTCAATTCAAAACTCAAAATCCCAACTATAATACCACCCATCAAATCAACCACCCAAATGGATCCTTCAATTCAATCAGATTCCCAGATCAGCAGTATATACCAAAAGCCAATAAATCTTAGAAACCAAACAAGAATAGTCCCTACCACAATATTAAAAAAAAAAAAAAAAAAAAAAAAACCCAATAATATTCAGAAACCAAAAACACAAAAAACCGCCTCAAAAACCTTACAGTAAATAAAAAAAAAAATCAATCAATCAAGAATCCAACTGGGGTTCCCAATTCAACGCGCAAGATCCTAAATATAGACCAAAGAAAACCCAGAAACGAAAACGCCGGAAAATTAAGCAAAAACGTGGATGCTAAAAATAGAAAGACAAATGGTCCGTGAAGATTGAAGAGGCTGCTAATCAACCATTAAATGAAGAACCAAATCGTGGAATGCATTGGGATGCGAGAAAGAGATAAAAACATACTCATACCGACGTGGAGATGATGTTGCGGATTTGAACCGGTTCTGCTGATTTTGTTTTTATTTTTGGATAGAGTAGCGTATTTGATTTGAACAAGATAAGATTACAAATTGAAGATTGGGAAATAAAGACAAATTTGATGACTGTTTAGAAGTTTCTATTTATGGAAATTAAAATGAAAGGGATTTTGAGAACACAAAAAGGAAAGTTTATATTAAAGAGAGATAGATGGATAGATGTTGAGTGAAATCAAAAACATCCTTATTTGTTGCTTAAAAGGATTGAAGTGTTAGGTGTTTGATGAATGGAATGATGTTAAAATTTGAAACCTATGTTGTTTTGTGCTTCAATATATTTATTTTTATTTTTAGTGAGGAGAAAAAGGATTATGTGTCCAATAATCATAGAAATATTATGACGAGATAGAGTATTAGAGTTGACATAATGATGTGCCACACATAATCAAACAATTGAAGTTGTTTTGACTTTTGATTAAGAAATATAAATAGTTTTCTATATATATATATATATATATATAAAGAAAAAAATTATAAATATCAATTTCATTAAAAATTGTAGTTATTTAGATTGACGTGGAAAAGACAATAACATAACATTTCATGGGTGGTGAGTAAGAAAGAACAAGACTATAAAAATCTTATGGGTGGATTTATTTAGTCGTGTGTTGTTTTACATATATATATATATAATAATAATTTTAAGAATGGAAAATATTTATGTGTAGTAATCTATATTCATGGACTCTCAATTACTTTTAAACATGCAATGTTATAAATAATCTTACGAATATAACATATTCACTACAAGAAAATATTACATTTATTGACAGTTTTTAACTGTCAAGAGGCATTGTGGTATATCATCTACCCTGTAATGTTTTTGCCTCCAAATATTTCATTATCACCGCAAATGAATGCCACTATTGTTAATACCAACTTATATCACTTTTCCGATAATAGTAAATGGTTCATTGGCTTCATTCATTGCAATTACCTTTTCTTCTAATTACCTTGCCTCATTTATGCCACTAACTCATTGATTATTTATCTTAGTTACAGGCATTGTGGCATTGTGAAAAAGAAAAAGAAAATACATAAAAAATGCAATTCAATATATTTATATAATTAACTTTATCTTTAACTTCCAACTACATGCATTAGATAATAATGTGATATATTTGTCAATGATTCTCTGTTTAGATTTAAGTTTTGACATTTTCTTGATTATAACCTTTAGTTTCTGGTAAAGTGATTGAATTGGAAGTAGAGGAACAAAATATGTGTTGTTGGTTACAGAGACAGATTCAAATGCATAGAGTTGATAAACTGGCTTTAAATGCCTTGTGATTATGCAACAGAGAGCTCCAATGAATACCTTTTTTGTAAGTTTTTATGGTATGTTATTCTTACGATTTTGTTTCATTTCCTTTTTCAATCCGTTGATTCTGTTATATGTTTCTATAAGTTGTATTAATTTTCATAACCTGCCTATGAGTTTGTTAACCGGCTTGCTTCGGTTTGTTTTCTATATTGTTGACTTTACAACATTTAGGCCCTCTACTCTTAAATCAGATTGGTGTATATTCATCACATCCATTGTAGAAATGCAAATGGAAAATCATATTTGATATTCCCTTCTTGTTGTCTGTTAACTTTTCCTTGTGAGTGTATCAAAATCTAGAATTAGACAGAGTAGAAGTGCAAAAAGCTACTTTGGTAATGAAAATATGGGATTCCAATGGAAAAAGTTACTTACTAGTATGATATGCATAAAGTGAGGTTTTAGTTTGTTTTGGTAGTTTTGTAAAATACCCTTGAATTCTCTCAACATTTCTTTGTTCACAAAGCTTTATTACTGTTGGACACTATAACCTTGATAGTTAAAGAACCCGTTAGTTATGATCCTCAGTATGCGGCCTTTATAGGGTATTCGAGTCTTTGACCAACCCTTAGGATATTCGAGTCTCTAACCAAAGGTCTTACCTCTCAACTGAAAGTTAAAAGTAGAAAAAGGTGAGGCTAGAACAATACTGCTATCTAAACTCTCTTGTTGCTCATTTTGGGTTGCATACTCAACCCAATGTTCATGTAGCACGTCGTTGGAGAACGAACTTTTAGTATAAACTCAAATGTCTATTTTGAAAAAAAAAATTTAACTTTAAAGGTCTTTTACTTCTCAACTGAATGATAAAGTAAAATTTAAAAGCTAAGGTCAGAACAATAACGCTATATATACTCTCTTATTGCTCTCTAGAAGTTTGGTGTATTCATATTCATTCCTTTTGCTAGCTATCTTTCAACTATTTTTACTACAATGCAGATCATTTGGGTTTAGAAGAAATTCAAACTTACCTCAAGAATTTGTAGGCAAAGAGAAAAACCAGTTGTAGGTTTGCTGTTGTTATATGTAATCAGTAATTAAACATATAATTGTTCTGTATATATAATAGAGAAAAGAAAAGTATGATGACGAGAAGTGGTAGATGGAGCCAGGGCTGGCACATGGGGGCAGCAAACCCAGCATTTTGTTAGGGCCCTCAACTGATCCAAATTTCTTCTTCTTCTTTGGGGCCCAATTCCAAATATTTTCTGCTTTCATTTATTTAGTTTCCTTTTAGAACCAATAAACTAATTCAATTAATAAAAAAAAACTTTAAAGGCATAATATTCTGAGACCATTAGACATCACTGCACTATTAATATATATATATATATATATATATATTTATATATAACTTGCTATTCTGCTAAACAAATTACGAATCAAAATTCAAAACTTTCACCCTGCTCTCTCTTTTCTTCTCTCTACCTCTCTCTTTTCTTCTTGAAGCTGTTGCCATTTGATTGTTTGAAGAATCAAATGTATGATTTTTGTTTTTAATTAATTTCTACATGTTCATTTTGAGTTTTTGACTCATCTTTTAATTATTTATTTTATTTACAAATTAGTAAATTACAATTTACAATAGTATTGGTATCCACTAATTTTAGGCTTTAGTGGCTTTAGTGATCTCAGTTATCCACTAATATAATTAAAAATAAAAGTTACAATTAGAATCATTAGACAATATATAATCTATTAATTATTTTGGGTTGGGTTTGGTTGGTGGGGGCGTTGTCCCCTGTTTTTGCTTTGCGTTTCCTGTTTGTATGGGTGGTTTTTTAGGTGCCTGGTTGCTTGCTTCTTTGGGTGCTGCTTTGTTTTAGCTGTTTTGTCTAGGCTGTACTGGTTTTTGTCTTGTTTTTTTGGCTTTCTTGCAAGCTTGTGTTTTTGTTGGTTTCCGTTGTTGTTGTGCTCTTGTTATCAATAAAGTTTACCGTTCAAAATAAAATAAAATTATATATGTGTGTCAGTATGTGAATGTGTTATTGTTTTAATGTATGTCAGTATGTGTTATTGTGTTATTGTGTGTTTAGATTTAAGTTTTATCTAACAGATTTTATAATATAGTTATGACGTGTCAGCGAAAACATGACTTTGGAAGCCATAAAAGAAAGGCGAAAGAAAGAAGATATATAGTGATACAATCTTTTGCGGGTTCTATGGATAGGTACGTAAAAAGAAAACCTAATCAATCTGAGAATGTGAATGTGAATGTGGATATGAATACTAGTTTGCATGAGAATGATAATGCACATGATTTGAATGAGAACGGGCATGTAGATGGGTTGAACGAAAATATTGATGATTTTAATGACAATATAGAAGATTTGAATTATTTGAATGAGAACGAGCATGTAGATGGGTTAAACGAAAATATTGATGATTTGAATGATAATATAAAAGATTTGAATGAGAACGTGGATGACTTGAATGATAAGGCATATGATTTGTGTGATCCTGGAAATTGGAAAATCAATATATCTCAAAAAGAAAGAGATTTGATGGTAGAAATGGGTCCCGTAAGAGTTACTAATTTCGTATATCTTGCTGAAAAAAATAGAAATTTTAACGATAAATATTACACTCGCTCTTTAGCAAATGGGTAGAATCACGAAAGGCCTTGGCTAGTGTATTCACAACTAAAAAACAAAGTCTTTTGTTTTTGTTGTGCATTGTTCAAGAAAGGGTTGGCAAGTCCTTTAACTAGTGCGAATCAATGGTACAACGATTGGTGCAATATTTCAGGTAGACTAGTGGAACATGAAAAGAGTAGTAGTCATATGCTTAGCATGAAAGCTTGGAAAGAGGTAGAATTACGATTGAAAAAAATTGTAACAATTGATGTTTGGCATGAAAGAGTTATTAGTAAAGAGAAAGAATATTAGAAAAATGTTTTGAAGAGAATTATGAGTAATGGTGTTTCGTGGAGGAAATGAGAAGATTGATGATTGTAATAATGGAAACTTTTTAAGAATTATCAAAATGATTGCTGAGTTTGATCCGATAATGCAAGAACACCTTAGGAGTATTCGGAAGAAAGAAATTCGATATCATTATCTTGATCATAATATTCAAAATTAGATGATACAATTGTTAGCTAGTGAAGTAAAAAACATAATTCGTGAGATTGTAAAAAGTGCTAAATATTTTTCAATTATTCTTTATTGTACTCCAGACACTAGTCACGAGGAACAAATGACTCTTATGTTAAGATGTGTCAATGTTTCTACAAGTCCGATAAAGGTGGAGGATTTCTTTATTACATTTGTGAAAGTGGTTGAGACAACAAGAAAATCATTTTTCAATACACTTAAAAGCCTTTTAGGATCTTATGAGCTTAATTTTAATAATGTACGAAGGCAAGGTTATGACAACGATTCTAACATGAAAGGGCAAAATAAAGGAGTACAAAGTAGAGTTATAAGAGAGTATTCTAGAGCATTTTATACTCCATGTAGTAGTCATTCTCTTAACCTTGCAATTTGTGACATGTCTATAAGTTGTTTTCAAGCTAAATCCTTTTTTGGGATTGTGCAACGAATTTATAAATTGTTTTCAGGTTCAACCAAACGATGAGAGATTTTGAAGAATCATGTTAAATATCGTGACGGAAAAGGTCTTACACATAAATCGTGGTCAGAAACACGTTGGTAGAGTCGCGTTTCTAGTGTTAAAGCAATATGATTTCAAGATCCGCAAATAAAAAATGCAATGATTCATCTAATGAAGAATAGTGATGATGCTACCATGGTGAGTGATGCTCAATCTTTAGCAAAGTGTCTTATGTTTGATTTTCTTGTTGGCATGATTATTTGGTACGAAATATTGAATAAGGTTAACAAAGTTAGTAAAGTGCTTCAAAAAAAAGACATGAATATCGATGATGCTATATCTCTCTTGAAGGGTCTCATTACTTATTTTGAAGAATACAGAAAAAGAGGATTTGATGAAGCTATGATTGAAGCTAAAAAAATTGCTATTAAAATGGAGATTAAATCCAAATTTCACGAGATACGTGTTCGTTCCAAAAAGAAGTTTTTTTTTTTTTATGAGATTGCTAGTGATGAGCCAATAGAATCAATGAAAGAAGCATTTAGAGTTACATATTTTTTATCTATAGTAGATAATGTTATTTCTTCTTTGAAGAGTAGATTTGAGCAATTTCAAAGATATGAGGACACTTTTGGGTTTTTATTTAACTGGAGTAAATTAAGCTTTTCAGACACTGAGAGTTTGAAGTATTCTTGTGATACTCTTGCAACTTTTTTGCAACATAGGGATAATTATGATATTGATGCAGTTGATGTGTTTTCAAAACTACAGTTGTTAAGAAAATCATTACCGGAAGGCACAACGAAACCTATTGAAGTCTTGGAGTATATAAAAAACATTCACATTTGCTTCCCAAATACTTGGATATCTTATAGAATTTTATTGACTATACCAGTTACAGTTGCTACTATGAAGAGAAGTTTTTCAAAGTTGAAGTTGATTAAAAATTATCTTCGGTCAACAATATCACAAGATAGGTTGAATGGATTGACTATATTATCTATCGAGAAAAAAATGTTAACTAATCTTGATAGTAGTAGTATAAATAGCAAATTTATGCTTTATAAAGCAAGAAGAATAAAATTGTAAATAATGTTTTGTTTTTATGTTTTTAGATACGATAAATCTTTTTTGTTTTAATTTATGTGGATTACATTGTATATGGTAAATGAAAAATTATTTATTTAATTTTTTTTATGTTAATGATAATAATTTTATATAGGGCCCTGCTTTTTGTTAATGTCATAAAATTGCTCAGACCCCAAAATGTTTAGAAACGGCCTAGATGGAGCTTGCCTTGCAAAAAAAAAAGTTGTCATAGCCATGAATCGATTAGAATCTTTTTTCAATCTTCCTTATTTTGACAGCAAGATATGTCCCGATATGTTCGCCGGATGAAATTCAGATATGTCTGCCGAATGAAATTCAGATGTCCCTAATTTCATAGCTCGTTGTTCTCATATGAAGAACACACTATGATGAAATTATACTGGATGGAACCACGAGCTGTGGTGTGGTTGGTCACCACGCCCCTAGTGAGACGAATGGTTCGAGCACTGCCCGAGTTCGAATCCCACTGGAAGCACCTCGTGGCCAGGCTTTACTGACCTCCCGACCGAAGCGGGGATTAGTCTCACTCGTTAACAATCGGTTGCCGATCGGAGTGAGGGATACCTCGTGGTCTAGCCAAAAAATTATACCGGATAAGTCGTAGAAGACTAACCCTGCTACAAAAAAAAAATGATGAATACAATACAAATAAATAAATAAATAAACTTAATTTTATTACTATATATAATTTCTAATTTATGAGGATTTTGAAGATTTAATCCACTAACATTCTTATATGTCGAAATTAAGTAACATCTTCATATATATATATATATATATATATCATATAAGAAAAAAAAAAAACATTTCTTAACCACATTTGTTTTTGGCTTCATTATGGTTGAAAAAGAAAAAGAAAATACGTAAACATATAATATAATGTAATTAAATATGCATATAATTTTTTTTTTTAAAAAAATTGTTTTATTAAAGCCAAAACCAGAGATTAGAAATCTAACACTCAGCCAAAACAAAACTACTAATGTGATGTTTCTGTCAATGCTTCTCTTTCTCAATTTAAGCTTTCGCATTTTCTCGGTTACAATCATCCAATGTTCCCTATCATAGCCATGAGCGATGGGAATCTTTCTTCGATCTTTCTTATTTTTGGCAGCAAAAAATAACAAGGATAGATTCGAAGTCCACCGAGTGAAAGTCAGATATGTCCCGAATTTCTTAGCTTGCTGTTCTCATATGAAGAACACACTATGGTGAAACTATACCAGATGAGTCGAAGAAAACTAACAAAGGATGGAACCAAACGTGTCTGTTGCAAAAAAAAAAAAAAAAAAATGATGAATACACAATACAAGTAAATTAATTAATTAACATAATTTTATTACTAACTATATTTTCTAATTTGTGATGGTTGTGAGGATTTATTCTACTAACACTCCTATATATTTTAGGTCGAAATTAAGCAACAACTTCATATATATTTTTTCCAAACTCATTTCTTAACCACATTTTTGGTCCTGTGAAAGTATTCCATTCCTAATAAATTTTACAGTATTACAATAAACAATTGTATTATGATAAAGAAAAGATATTAAACAACTTTAAATGATAAGACGTAATTATTTGATATACCAAACAATATATATTACAATTTTACGGCAAATGTGCAGAGTTTTTCACAAAAATGACAAGAAAGCTTTCAAATCAAAGTTTAAATTGTAAACAAATAGAAAACGAAGTGTTTGACAATAAACTAAAGGTGTTTGATGAAAAGCTTGAAAGCAAAGCTTTAATGGAGATTTTTGGAGAGACATTTTCGTTAATACTATCTTAACTGACTTACATTAGTTGTTAATACTAGCTTTTTGAGCTTAATTAATTAACTATAGTTGTTAGTAGAGTCAGTTAATTATGGTAGTAGGAATAGTAGGGCTGTAGAGTTAGCTGCGGGTTTTGTTAAAGGTTGCTTGTTAGTTTTTGTTGTAATCATGTATGTCATGGTTCAGTTTATATAATGACTATTCCAATTTTCATTTCAATTAATTCAATCGATACAGAAACTATTTACAGATTGGTTGTTGTTCATATTTGGTATCAGAGCCTTATGAGTGTGTAAGTGACTAAGACCGAGTGTGAGACACTGTGAGGGAGTGATCTTGAGCTAGATTCCGATGAGAATAAGATAGCTGGAAAAGATCCGATAAAGTGAGCTGACACCGCCAACACTAGAAGGTGCAGCAAGCAAGGGCGGAGGTACATATTGGCAACACCGGGCTATAGCCCGGTCAAGCTTTGGAAAAAAAAAAAAAATCATATATGTTAATTTATTAAAATTTTTTTGTTGGATGTTTTTGTTTTATATCTATTTGATATATATACTTAATTGTATCCCATTGTTAAATTATATAATGAAAAATAATTATAATTTATTAATTTTTAATGGTGCAGATAATTCGTAAATTGATATTTAATATATTTTACTATCTAATTATTTATTGTCAAAATTCTGTATTTCTTAAGTTAGTTTCATTGTATTTAGTTCTATTATTATACGAAATACAGTATTATATAACATGAGTGAATGGTATACATTTTATTTTGAACAAAATTCTATAGTAATGTAAAGATTTACTTAAAAAGGTTTTATTTAAGTTAAGAAGTAATAAAAAATAATGTTTACCAAAACGAGGTTAATTCGGTTGTATATCTCTCACACATATAACAAGAGGTTGTAAGTTCGAGTCCTTTCCCTCCCCAAATTTCGAAAAAAAAAATTGTTTAGCCCGGTCTAAACAAATTTCCTGGCTACGCCACTAGGCCAGCAAATAACCACCTCCTAAAGTTTCAAAGAAACGGCGTCAACGGAGGTCCTTTTGAAAGTCAAATCGCCTCCCAAAGATCAGACGTGTCGTTCGCAACCGTCTTTACCGTCGGCGAGTGGGTTGTCAGCACCTTAACCAAAAGCTTCAGAAGGTGCCGGGGATCAAACCTTAAGTGTCTGGTGTCCAGATCCAGCACCATCAACGATGAAACGAAAGATTCTAGTGTTTGGTGTCCAGATTAGGCACCATACTTTTAATTGCTACCATCACCATAATCACAAGTATTGTACGTCTCAAAAAGCAAGTGGTTTTCTATGTTCACTTCAACATTATCCGGCCATTAATTAATTAATTTGGAAAATTTGGTTTTTAAAAATGATAGAATACAAATTATGAGATGATGTGATGAATGATAAATCATTTGACACATTATTTGGGGTTAGGTTTTGAACTAATTCTTTGAGTTGTTTAACATTAATGTAATAATAACAGCCTTAGTTCCTATTAAATATTTTTATTTTGTACTGCTACTTCCATACTATATATTATAATAAAATAGGTTTCTTTTTTTTTTTTTGAATTAATTAATAGTAAAGAGTTTTTAAAAAGATAATAATATTGGGTTTCATTAGATATCTATTTGTAAAATAATTGATAATTTATTTATAAAAAAAAATCATGAGAGGGGCATTTTTAGGTGAATAGAAACAAATTATAGAGATGGGCTTCAACGAAATAGATTAAAAAGGGAAAGCATGGCCCACAATCAGACGATTGAAAGAGAACAACCCATCAGAAACATCCGGAGAAGTGAGTACCGTGTGATTTAATCTCCGGCAATTGCGTTTGGGTCCCCACATCTGCCCATGTGCATGTGCAACGCGGTTTTGTGGTTCCTCACATTCCTTAGTTGTCACTTGCCAATTAGATTTACTTTCTATTCTTTTATTCGCCAAAATTCAATGCTCCGATTTAATGCAATGCTACTTATGGAAAACGATATATATATTCGAAAGCTAATCTGGAAATTTTGATTCTCTGTTAATCTAATCTTTTTTTTTTTTTCCTGATTTTTTTAAAGTATATAATTGGTTGTCGTTAAAGTAGTTGTGAAAATTAATCGTATCTTAACCATACGTTTATTGTATCGTATTGTATCAAATCAGAAAATTATCCAAATCCAGTCCGGAATTCTAATGAGAAAAAGTATAATTCCCATCTAAGGAATCAAATTTTCTTTCAATTTCGATTAGTAAACGCGTAAAAATCGTAACTGTAATCTCAGTTTGCATTAAACAAAATATGAGTCATGAGTCTAACTAACCAAAACTTGACAAAATAATGTTTTCAAGTCCGTTCAACAAGAAGTCGTCTTCTTCAACTCCCTTACTTTACTCCTTTTACTGGTCAAAGCATCTATCTTCTCAATCTTCATTGCCAGTGAGCTGAAATTTTAAATAAGTTAAAATTGAATACCAACATAGAGCAGCCAAATCTTCTTTTTTTTTGGTTTTGGTTTGAATCATCTTTGAAACTTTCTCATCAAAAATCAACAATAGCCTTCCAAAAACAAGAATTTTTCATCTCAAAACTTTGAAAAAAAGAAAAAACAAACCCACCTGCATATTGAGGAACCCAAGATTGTCTTGTGTTGTGTTGAAAGATTTGAAGATGGATCAAGACAGGATTGAAGCTGAAGCAGATTCTGATGAAACTCTTTCTATAATAAGTGACACATCTTCTCAGGAGGAGAATAGCATAACAATAAACACAGGAAAAAGAGAGCCAAAGAACACAATGAAGTGGAGATCAATCAAGCTCTCAAAATTACCAAGCTTTGGATCATGTATCAGACCACAAAAATCCCCATCAACTAAATCTCCAAACTTGTATTCTGGTTATGCAGCGAGTTCAGAACAGTCAACACCAATTGCAATGCCAGAAGCATCTCCCGATTATACGAAAGCTACAAACTGTTCAGATGCCAAGAAGGAGAGTCTAATTCAGGCAAGTTTTCGAATTCTAAATTTTTTCTTTTTTTGGGTAGCAATTCTTTTATGTAATGAGACTATATGATTTGCATTTATTGAGCAGGAATCAGCAGGAATGTTAACAAGGCGTTCCAGTTTCAAGTCCAAGAAGAGTTTGACTAGAATGTCTAGTAAGAAAAAGATGAAGAAGACAAGATCAAACAAGGTTGCAAGTTTTGAAAGCTCAGGATCATCTACAATAGAGGAGAGTGCTCAACATGATCAGCCTTCTGTTGTTTTACAAAGTTATTCTGAGGCGGATTTTCAGGCTAGTCTTTCTAATTCTGAATTTAGTGTTAGTAGCAATGATCAGAATAGAAAAGATGCAGATTATTCAACCTCAGATTCTTCTGTTAGAGTTTTGAAAAAAACATCTAGTTTGAGTCCTCAGAGGATCTTAACGAAAACAGCTAGTTTAAAATCCAAAAGGCCTACTAGGAAGAAATGCACACAAGTTTCTGAGATTCCAAACTCGAATATAGAGAGACCTACGTGTTCTTCGACTCTCAAGGACAATAAATTTCCTCACCAAGTTGAGGCTAAGACAGGAGGAGGTGAATCTGGAGGACATTCTGCTATGAAAGTTTGTACATATACTTACTGTTCTCTTCATGGCCATCGCCATGGCAATTTACCTCCACTGAAGCGGTTTGTATCAATGCGAAGGCGTTTGTTGAAGAAACAGAAGAGCATGAAACCAGAAAGTCGCTCCACTACAAAGGCGAAGCATTCTACTAACAGAAGGATAAGAACTCAGACCAGTCAGATAGTGTGTAATGGAGATTCTGCAGATAAAGAGGCAATCCAAGACAACATAGCAAACTCTCCAGTTACTGAAAAGGTGTTTAAAACTGGGTTAAACAGAGCAGGACGTCATAGTGGAGAAGAGAAACATATGGGTGATTGTGAAAATCTTGCTAAGACACCGCTTGGTGAAACATCATCACACCCCCATGATGCGAGTTTTGAACAACACAAAACTAGTGATTCTCTCACAGCCAAACCAGAGACACAGGTGGCATTTTCAGCAGTCCAGGAAACAAGTGAGGAAGGGCAAATTGCCGCATCCAGCACTCGCAGTAGAGATGATGAGCCCATTCTCAGGGTTGATCATCATAAATTCACCAAGACCAGTTTACCGGAGCTCAAAGATTCAATACGATGTGGTAGTCTCTCATTCAAGCATGATGGCATTGTAAGCTCCAGCAATGAGGAAGTTCCGATGGATGCCATAGTTCTCCAAGAAGCCAATGGAGATAGCGCGGCAAGTTTGAACTGGGAAGTTTTCAAAGACAACTCCGAGTCAAACATAGAAGTTGTGGCAGCCAGTAGTACAACCAGTGTAACCGGTAAAGAAAAGAATGAAATTTTTGAGCCAGACAACACTTTGCATGAAGGGAATTCACCAGCTGGAGACTCTACGCGGAATTCTACCACTGATGAACCACACAAAATTCAGATGGAGAATCGAAAGTATACGGGATTCTGGGGCCTGATATATCAGCATATGAAATCAGGTGTCGCTGAAGAAGTTGAAACTGAGCTACCTCTGGATGGCAAGGACAAAGAAGAACAAGTTAAAGATGACAATGCACTGCTTCAGAAGCAAGAGTCTGTCTCTTGTCAGAGTCTTTCTGGAACAGATCAGAATATCAGTATGGGAGAATGTGATGCAGGTGACCAGAAATTTGAGCTTTGGCAGAGTGATGCTGTTAAGCTGGTACAAGAAGCATTTGATAAGATCCTCTCAGAAATTCCAGACAACTCTGCTGACGATCAATCAATTAGTAGTGACATTACTTCAGAGGAGGACCTCTTAGAGAAGAATCACAGTGATGGTGGAGAAAGGAGCATCACAAGTTCCTTTGAGTGTACTAAAGAGAGTGTAAAACAAATTCCAGAAGAATCAGAGGTAGAAGCTGTCGACGTTAATAGTAAAACCTCTGAAGAAGAGAAAGCAGCATCAAAACAAGAAAACAAATCTAGCCAGCAAATTTCCAAGAATTGGAGCAACCTCAAAAAAGTAATTATCCTTAAAAGATTTGTTAAGGCACTGGAAAAGCTGAGGGACTTCAATCTTCGGAAGCCACGATTCCTACCAGTGGATCCTGATCCAGAAACAGAAAAGGTTAATCTGAGACATCAAACAGTGGAAGAGAGAAAAAATGCTGATGAATGGATGCTCGATTATGCCCTTCGACAGGTTATTTCTAAACTAGCTCCAGCACAGAAAAGAAAAGTAGACCTGCTTGTACAAGCTTTTGAAACAGTCACTCCACCAACAGATATTAAAACTCGTCTGAGATTCAATACGGAATCTTCCTCTCTTGCAACTCCGGTTCAAGCCTGTACTGGTTCCCCCATTCAAATTGGTGAGCCAAAGAAGTTCAGATCACTTGGCAAAGCACCATTTCTGGAAATGAGTTTCAAAGACACTCCAGATGAAGTCAGCAATATCTCTACTGCAAAGCGGCATATTCCAGGGACATGTTCTGATTGTAGTAATGAAGAAGTGGACATGACAGCTTCCGAATCCGCCCAGACAAACGTGGAGGATGAAGAAACTGTTGCTTTCAATCTTGAGAAGAAGGACAATAATTCCATTCTCAGAGATGATCAGCCTGATTTGGTCCATGATTCAGAAATTGCAGAAGTCAGCAAAGTAGTAGTTTTGATCCATGATTCAGAAATTCGTGATTGTGATATAAAACTCAACAGAAAGAAGTTGGAGACAGGTAACTTAATTGATGCAGATGGTGAACAATTATGGGAACCTAAGAGTGAGGTATCATCTATAGTTAGCAGCTTGGTCTCCTCAGCTTCATTTTCTGAACCGTCAGAGGAACCGATGGCAGCTTGTGGAGGAGAAGCAAATTTGAAAGATGAAGTCCTCCAAGAATCTTATCCACAAGAAGAATCTCGGCCTCATGACACCATTGATATGGTTAACTTGATTGATGCAGATGGTGATCGATCACATGAGCGTAAGAGCGAGCTATCATCTATAGTTAGCAGTGTGGTCTCCTCAGCTTCATTTTCTGAACTGTCAGATGAACTGATGGCAGCTCGTGGAGGAGAAGCTAATTCGAAACATGAAGTCCTCCAAGAATCTTATCCACAAGAAGAATCCCGGCCTCATGACACCATTGATATGGTTAACTTAATTGATGCAGATGGTGAACGATCACGTGAGCCTAAGAGTGAGCTATCATCTATAGTTAGCAGTGTGGTCTCCTCAGCTTCATTTTCTGAACTGTCAGATGAACCAATGGCAGCTTGTGGAGGACAAGCTAATCCCAAACATGAAGTCCTCCAACAATCTTCTCCACGAGAAGAATCTGATCCCCATGACACCAATGACACGGAACCAGAGTACAAGTTAGAAAAACAGAAAAACATGAAGCTCTGGTACCTAGTATATAAGCACATGGTATCAAGCAGTGCTGAAGATGGAGAGCACCCACTTGAGGGTGCAGACAAGGAAGAACAGGAGGGTGCTGAAAAATTGCTTGGAACAGAAGATGCTGATTCTTGTAAGGATTCTTCAGAAATGAATCATAAAATGTTGATGGACAATCAAATTACAAGCAGCCAAAAAATTGAACGCCAACATATTGAAGCCATAAAGCTCATAGAACAAGCGATCGATGACATTCCTCTTCCAGAAATCCAAGACTCAACTGAGGATCAATCAATTCCAGGCAACAAGATCTCAGAACAGGATTTCCAAAAGAAACATAGTGAAAGCAGTGAAATTTTCCTCTCAAATTCTTCTGACTCAGCTGAAGATAGCTTTAGAGAATCCAACAACACAAAAGTAGAGCAAGGTTCAACACTGGATCCAAAAGAAATGTGGCTCCATTCTAAGAACATCAGTGCCCAGGAAGAATCAGAAACAGAAGTAAAATTGGTAAATACATCTAAGCCACAAACTCAGAAGAGCTGGAGCAATCTGAAAAAAATGATCCTCCTTAAAAGATTCATCAAGGCATTGGAAAAGGTGAGGAAATTCAACCCAAGGGAGCCACAATATCTGAGCTTGGACTCTGACTCAGAAGCTGAAAAAGTGAATCTAAGGCCTCAAAACATGGAAGACAGGAAAAATGCCGAGGAATGGATGCTTGATCATGCAATTCAACAGGTTGTTGCAAAATTAACTCCAGCTCGGAAAAGAAAAGTGCAGCTGCTCGTAGAAGCTTTTGAAACAGTCACTCCCAGTTTGGAAGTCAAAACCCATCAACGGCACAGCACAGCGGCTTCTCCTCATGCAAGACTCATGAACGTTTAAGTTAGTTCATAAGGTAAGAGCACAGACTTTCCCGTCTTCTCCTTTTCATTTACCTGTTTTAAGGTGAGGCTAGAATCCCATAACTGCAAAAGAAGCAACTTACTAACAAGGAATTCATAAAGCCACGCAAGAATAAGCTAAAGCCCTTGAAAGAAGAAACTCATATCAATATTTAGAATCAAGTATCATTGATAGACAAGTCAATCACTTAATGTTTCTACTCTAAAATTAATCATCTCAGATGTTTCCACAAGCCAAAAAACTAGAGCTGCCATAATTAGATGACGAACAGAAGAAACAATCGATTAATGTGTGTTGTTATCGACATTATAATCTCACGATACATTTTATCTATGCTGACAGAGTCTTTGTTCTTCATTAGATCAATGTGCAGAAATAGCAGCAAGCAGTTATTGTGAATGATCATTTGGGATGGCTCTCTAGCAGTGTTCCGGAGGAAAAATGAATCAACCCTGTTGCTATCTTATTAATTAGTTAGGAGAAAAATGCAGATGTGTGTCACAGTTCTACAGGGATTGTAAGATGAAAACCAAATTTTGTTCTTTTGTAAATCAAAAAGCTTTAGTAGACATTTTTTATACTTGGAGAAGAAAATATATGAAGGTGTGCTACTCCATGTATACTATGCAAACTTTTGGTGCATTTTATATATTTGCTTCCTTAATTAATCTGATGGTACAGTTATTATTATTATATATATATTTTTTTTGGAAGCTAGAAAATATACATATCTATTAGTAAAAAGAATTGTGAACTGATAAGAAAATTGGTATTTTTAGATCAAAGAAAATGAATAAAAGATTACATAAATGATTCTCTGACCTTGAACAGCAGAAATTGTCAATGAAGCTACTCTGAGGAAACAAAAAAAAAACAAAGATCAATTACTCTTGTAAACATAATATCAGCAATTTTACTCTTATCTTCACATACACAGAAGGTGCATAATCTGTTTTTCCTTTTTCTTTTTCTTTTTTCTTTGTTTTCTGAGGAAACAAATAATATTATGGATCACCTAAACAATCTAAATAAGAGAATTCAAAACCAATCTTGATCACAAATGATGAATAACAGCAGTAGTAGAAATAGTAATCTCACTCTGTATAATGAACCAACAATTTTACAACAAGAACAAAGGCTCTGCTGACGAGAAACTAGCGGGCATGCTTATAGAAAGTGAAGCTAAAAGTGAAACAACATACCTGTAAAAACGTCGTCAGCGAAATGGGCGTTGACCATATGTATGCTTGACTTACCTCTGTTTCTAATCTGGAGAGAACAGAGGAGTCAATCAGTGCTATTGCTGAGTATAAATGAACAGAAGAGCCAATCAGTTAGATATATATTATAGTTTTTGTTTTTATGTTTTTGGACACTTGCATAGAATATTTGTGGCAAGTATGAATTGATTCCCGTCTTTCAAAAATATCCAACAATCACAAAACTTTGGCTTCGTTTAGCCGACTGTAATGTAAATAGTGGAATTCAGAAGAAATGTTGAATGGTCATGTTTGTTTTGGATGTATAATTCTTAAGAGGAATTCAGAATACATTCGTCCAACAAAACAGAGGATACTCAGAAGTCAGAACCCAACCAACATTTTCAAAATCAAGAAAGCAAAGAATCAGCTAGCAGAGTAGAGTATCGCGGCTGCCACCCTATTCGAATTGAAATAGATTTTCTGTAAACAAAATGAAACCAACTTCACAACAGTTCACAAATTATTCCTGTCATGAGCTGCAACTGCAACTAGGGAGTCAAGAATGATGTAGCTAAAGAAATCATTTCATTATGCAGAACTCAACTATGAAAACTAGTTCCATTCAAGCTTCATTAAAATAAAATTACAAAGGCTACTAATAAAACATTTTAGATGCCACAAAAAAGGTTTCAAGGAAAAATAAAAAACAAACAAAAAACACTAACAACATTTCATCTACTCATCATCTGAGTCTTTGCTCTTCTTTTTCTTCTTTTTCTTCTTCTCACTTTTATTAGCTCCATGATCATTTTCGCCATTCTCAACACCACCTTTTGTCTCCTCAGCTTCTTTGTTTTTCTTCTTCTTTTTCTTCTTCTCAGACTTGTCTGTTTCGTGTTCCTTCACCTTCTCAGTCTTTTCCACTTCTGCAGTTCCTACGTCACCATCCTCTTTATCCTTCTTTTTCTTCTTCTTCTTCTCTTTCTTATCGACCTTTTCTTCTTTCTCAACTTCCTCAACCTCTCCAACTCTAGCTTTCTTGGAAGGCAAAGGAGCAGTGCCGTCAGTGATCTCATCAGATTTGCGCTTACGCCCCTCCCCATCTTCATCATCCTCAGTTTTCTTCTTTTTCTTCTTTTCTTTCTCCACCTTAGCAGGCTCTTCTTTCTCTGCAACAGCCGGTTCAGTTGCAGCTGCAAGGCTTGCAACCACTGAATCGCCACCAGTTGGCAAAACCACATTTCTCATCCACTCTTGAGGTGTCTTCTCAGTCGGCTTCCCATGCTTATCCAACTTTCCTTCTGCAATCAATTTCTTTTTCATCGAAGCTCTTGGTCCCAACCCCCACTTTCTAGGGTAAGTGTCCCTATCCATAACAACCCTCTTGATCTTCGCAACCACACCATGGTCACAAGTAGCTATCACAGCAGTAGTCATCTCTGCAATCCCCAATGCAATCGCCTCCCCTTTCGTAGTCATCAACACAACTTCCTCACCAACCTCAATATCATTCTCAAACCTCAACAACCCAGGAATCATCAGCTTAGCACCGTAACATATAGCATTCACGGTACTATCCTTAACGACCAACCTCTTATAACTAGTTAAAAGCACCTCAAGAGGCATAATCACCCTCCTCAAATAAGTCTCATCTCTATAGTTATCATACAACCATTGAGCATCCATCACATCATGCATAGTCACCATGTTATCGTTCTCACCGGAAATCCCAGACCTAACCCTCCTAAGTTCCTGCATATGCCCACCGACACCGAGAATCAACCCCAAATGAACACACATGGTTCGAACGTAAGTACCCGCCTCGCAAGAAATCCAGAAAACAACCAAATGCCTATCCACATCATACTCAAGCAACTTACTTTGATAAATAGTTCTAATCCTAAGCTGTCTTTTCACAGCAGAAATCAAAGGGGGTCTCTGAAACACAGCCCCAGTTAGAGTTTCAAGAGCCCGAGCCACTTTCGCGACATCGGGGACTTTACTATGCAACCTAGCAACACAAACATACTCTTTTCCAGCACCTTGTTGAGACTTAACAAGACGAGTAGCTCTATCAATACAAACAATGAGATTTCCGGTCACTTTAGGATCCAAAGTGCCACTGTGACCGGTCTTTTCAACACGTAGAATACGTTTGATCCACGCCACAACCTCATGTGAAGATGGGTTTGCGGGTTTATCAAGATTGAGAACACCGTACCTTATGTACTCAGCGAGTGGACGCTTGAGAGGAGAGTAACCGTTGGGGAGTGGAGTGTAGTGTCCGGTTCGTACATTGAGACGGTCGTAGTTCTTCAAAAGGATCGGCCACTCAGAGGTTTCAAGTGAAGGAGTGAAGCTCTGGGGTTTGATCATGAAATCTTTGGTGGCGTCGGCGTCGGGGACAACAGCGTCGGATTCGGGTATGGACTTCTTTTTGTGCTTTTTCTTCTCAGAGCGAGTGAGCTCAACATCAGTCATGGTGGGTTTGTTTCTGGGGAGTGGAGTAGTAGGGTTTTTAGGGTTTTTGGAGGTGGCTCTCACAAGTGAAGAGAGACGTATTGGAAAATGAGGATTTATAAGGTTAGGGTTTTTGGGGTTTAGGGAAGAAGAACTGAGACTCTGAGTCAGAGAAAATCAAATGGGCCTCACTTGGGCTTTTACAAAATTTGTTTGAGTAACAATATTTGTAATCTTTAGAAACCGTATGTACATCCAAATTAGTATATTTTAAAAAATCCAATAATACCCTTGAGTAAAATTACTAAGATGATTAATTGTTTATTAATACACCCCACCAGTAATTATTAATTAGTTTTCTATTTTAATCTATTGTAATTTTTTTTCCTATTAATAGTTTGATATTAATATATATCATAAAAACTTTTTCCATTTTAATAAACCCCAGATTCTCTTTTAAATATATTTTCAATCTCTTTTAAGGAAATACAAATTGATTGCTAAGTATTGGAAAAAAAAAATCAAAATCATGAGACAAATTTGGTTGTGAAAAAGTAAAGTTTTAAATTAATTTTCATTAGAAGAACGAAATCATTATATATATAAACAGACTTTTAAATTAACTATATTATATATATATATATATATATTTATATATTTATTTCTTTCCAACACACTTTAGGCTTTTTTTCTATTTATCAATATTATATGTTCTTTTCAAAAAAAATATATTAGGTATTCTTTAATTTCATCGAACATCTATCTTTTTTATTTTTTGAAATATCATTTAACACCTATCTACTTCCACATCAATTGAGACATGACACAAATCTTGCATTCCTACAACTTTTTCAAATAGAAAGTGGTTATCCAATAAATAAATAAAAATTCTTTAAATGGATTTTTTATGAAAAATAAATAATGAAAATGGAGTTTGATTTTGAAAAAAAAAAAAAAACAAGGAGAGAAAAGAAGTAGATAAGAGAAAGAATAACAAGAGAATTAAAGGTAACAACAAAATTTGAAATATTAATAAAGTTGATTAAATAAAATAATAATAGTCATAGGTGGTGTGTACTTACAAAAATATAATATAGTATAATTAAAGAAAGGATATTTTTGGCATTAAGTGAGGTTTATTTACAAATTAGATATTTTTTTAAAATTTTGACGGGGTGTGATTACGAAAAGGGTGTAGATACAGTTTTTGAAGGGTGTCATTATCGTCAATCAATTATTTTTACGTTCTCAAATCTCACTGTATTTAAATGGGCTGAGATTATTATTTTGTTCCCTATATTTTTATGAAATTACAATTTCTTACCTATTCTTTTATTTTGAGCTTGTGTGGTTCATAAATTTTTAAAAATACATCATTTTAGTCCTTTCGTTGGTTGAAAGGACAAAATTAAAATTATCCATGATTTTAATATGTATCGGGATCCGTTCCATTTTGAGCAAGAATAGATACTATTATCACTTTTTCAACCTTATTTCATTGTTTTTGTAAGTTTTTAAGTTGAAATATAAGGGTGCATTTGGCCGTAAGTGTTTTTTATTTGTTGTTTCTGAAAAGAAAAAAAGAAATTTTTTTTTTTTGTTTCAGTTTTGAAATCTGAAAAAGCATCTGGTAGTTTATACTGAAAGTTGTATTATAACAATAAAAACAGTAAAAAAATGTCTGGTAGATTAACTATTTAAAAAAAATAAAAATTGTAATATCAAATTTCATTTTGTTTGCATTATAACCTAAAATCATAGAACAATTTGAATAAATATTTGGTCAATGAAAATTTTCTACTATAATTTGTAAACTTTTTAATATTTAAAATTGGGTCAATTAACTCATGACAAATAATAATCAACCAATCAACCATAATTTTGAAATAATTGTTGATTTTATTAATTAATAGGTTATAAATTAAAAAGAAATAAAAATGCCATTAATAAATAGCCCTAATGAAAGAATAAAATACAATTGTATCTGTATTATTTATTTTAACTATATCAATATTTTGCATTATAACTTTTTTCAATTAATCAAAAATCAATTCAAATTGATTAATTTAAATTTTTGTGTCTTTTTTCTTCGTTTTTTTAAAAATAAATAATAGTTATTTTATATTTCTAAAAAAATCATTAAAAAATAATGTACATGTAAAAAGTAGTGTCAATGGAATGAATTGAGATTTTTTTTTTTTAAACAAGTAATTAATGACAGGTCCCACTTATATAATATCAATTACTTTTTTTTTTTTTTTTTTCCGGTGGGTATCCGGATGCACCTCGACTGATTCCACGAGATTTTGAAATTAACAGTCGGATAAACCTCCAATGGTTCCAAGACAAACGTGACTACCATGGATCGAACCCAGGATATCCGAGTTTAAAGTTTACCCCAGTGACCAGCAGAACCACCCATTGGGATTATAATATCTATTACAATCCATCGTCATTCCACTTTTATCCGAAAAATAAAAACAAATATAAGGAAAACATCAAGGCCTCAAATGTTCTCCATTTTCAAAGGAGTTTCTAGAATAATCTAATACCCAAACCTAACAAAATTACAATACATATATATATAATTGGAATCCGAACGGTATCAGATGTCCTTACCTGAGCTTGAAGCCCAAGTCATGACTTCTAACTTCTAAGTCGTTTCTTTGAAAACCTACCTATATATATATTCACAAATAGGACGAACAAAAAACAAGATCAATTCAGATTTCAGAAACACAACACAGAATCACATATCAATAAATTCCAAAATTGAGAATTCAGTCTCATGGCCGCGGGTCTTCTTCAGTATTACTTCTTCCCCACCGATTACTATTATCCTCGTCAGCAGTCCAACTCCAACAACACTGCTGGGAAGCCATTAATTGTTTCGATGGAAACCCAGAAAAGAGACGATTATGAACATGTCATTCATGAAAAGCATCATCAAAGCAAGCTGATCTCTAAACCCTCTGTTTCTACTACATCACTTGTCCGCTCTCCATGCGTTATCAAATCTGATGATCAGTTGCGTTCCAAAAGGCTAAATCCACTCCACAACAATTAGAGACTTTAATTTTCATTCCTTTGTGTTTTATGTAACTGTTTAATTCGATCTTCTAAATTCGATTTTTTTATTTTATATTATAATTTTTTTTATGGTTTTTTTTTTTTTTTTCATGTATAAGACTATAAGTTACCTTGTCAAATTACCAGAGTAGATAAAAAGTATATATGCGTATATTCTGTTTGAAAAAAATAATAGATATATGTTTATTTAGGAACTAATGTAAGCATTCTATTCGAAAAATCTAATTTCCATACCCGATCCCATGGAGTGTTTATTTAACATAGATTTTGTCACCTGCCATGTCGGCCACTCGAATCCGAAGATAAGGGGGTTACCCATTATCAATTATAGAGCTTGAAGACGGGTTTGTTTAAGAATTAAGACTCAAAGTTTGGTGTAAACTTGGGGAAATTCTTGTAATTTTTAATAGGGTTGATTGCAATATATTATGAGCCGTTTGTTTTTTCCATTTAAAACTTAATGGAGAATTGAACTTATTAAATTGTTTCGTTTGTTTTTTTTTAAGTGGTTAAACAACTTAAAAATATATATAAAAAAAAAAACCACTTAAAATAAAAAGTAAGAAATCCTGATTTTTAACTTAGGGGGGTGTATTCAATTAAGATTTTTGAGCACATTTAAAGACTTATAAATCCGGGTGTATTCAATTTGGATATTTAGGAGGGTGTATTCAATTAGGATTCTTAAGGACATTTAAAAGTCCATATAAATCCGAATTGAATACCACTGGATTAATATAGACTCTTTTAAAGTTTTTAAATGTCCAAATTGAATACACCCGGATTTATAATATCTTTAAATGTCCTCAAGAATCCTAATTGAATACACCCCCCTTAAAGACTTTAAAAGAGTCTATATTAATCTAGTGGTATTCAATTCGGATTTATATGGACTTTTAAAGAATCCTTCCAAATCCGGGTGTATTGAATTGAGACTTTAAAAATGTCTACAAGAATCAAGGTGTATACAATTAGGACTAGATTTTAAATGATTTTCTTAGGTCATGGATTTTGGTGGACTTGATGGTGAGAGATATAAATATCAAATGTTATAACATGTCCAGCATTCTCCCCAAAGATTTTGGTGGACTTTGTTCTCTCTCTCTCTCTCTCTCTCTCTCTTAAAACAAAAACGTGTTGCTTCTTCTCATTTCTTCTCTACTCAAATAATCATGATCGATGATCTTCCCTTACTGATTTTTTGAATACAATCTTACCCAACAACACCAACAAAAAAGAAAGGGAAAAAAAAAAAAAAAAAGACAACAAACCAAAGCACATTCCACCACCACGATTAGCGCTATTTTTTTTTTTTTTTTTTTTTTTCTTTCCTGTGAGTTGCAAACACTGGCAAGTGGCAACACATACAAGCAAAAAGATTGATTTTTAAATTTTTTTTTTTAATTTATCTGTATTTTGCCTTTTATACAGGTTCTGGACATTTAACTTACCTTTATTTTTGTTTTTGTTTTTGTTTTACCTTCTTTTGTTATATTAATATACTACTTTAAAATAAAATTAGCTCAAACCCCAATTAATCATTAAGATTTTGAGAAATTCATTTGGATCCTACATACGATCAGATCTAGATCCTCTCAAAACCATAATCAACCACTGGTTTGACTCCGTTAATAAATTATCACAACCAGATTACATACACAACCGACACATAAGTCCAAAACAACACACGTCATAAATAATATAGAATATAAACACAGATTTTAATTTGCTATATAACAATATACCAGTACGCATAATATGAGTGACAAACTTAAACAACCAATCCATGTGATCTAATCAAAACAAAATCCAATTTTGATGCTTCATAGAATCAGATGCTACTAATCCATTCAAATACAGTCATGACATCAATAATTTAAAAGAGTTAGAACATATATTTAAAAAAAAAAATTCAATAGCAAATTTTTAAATAATAATAAAGTTGATTGAACTTATCAGAGGGGTGTACATACAACTTTTAAGGGGTGCAAATATCGTTACTCTTCTCCATTTATAATACAAGCCAGAGATAACAAATCCATGAAAGTCTATGGATGTCTAAATAAATCCATAACAGTCTTAGATAGATGTCTAAATAAATCCATAAAAGTTTGACATAGATGTCTAAACAAATCATTGAAAATCCATGTAGATTTATAAAAGTCGGTAAAAGTATGTAAAAATGTATGAAAATTTGTCACTTAAAAAATGTCTTTAAATATCCTTAAAAATCCTAATTGAATACACCCTTCTTAATTTCAAATCATTGGATTACAATTAAAATTATCTTCCCAAAGAAGATATATTTCCAAATTTATTCTAATTTGATATGGTGTATAATTCTTTCTTTTAATATATATTTTTTATTTTAAATGGGTTTTTTAAAATTAAAAAAAAAAAAAAAACCTAGTCACTTCTTATACTAAATTTTCATGGGATTAAACAATTGAATTTCTCTAACTCCTACCAAATCATGGTAAGAACTCTTTGTTTATTTTTATCTAACTATTCATGTAGTGCTCAATAAATTTGTCTATAATATTGAGTAGATTATGTGGCTTGAAGATGTTATATAATAATTATATATATATATATACACACACACATATATAATTCAAGAACCTATTTAAAAAAAAATTCAAGAATTTTTTTTATTTGGTTTCTAGTGCATATTGAATTTGTACTTTTTTTAATAATAAATTGAACTTAAACTTTGTTTGCAGAACATACAAAATTATATTTTTTTTGATAAATTTTTTGTTTTGTTAAATTGAATTTTGTTTGCAGAAGAAGGTACAAAATCTTATAAAGAATGGTGACAGTACAATTTCAGTACATATTCAGTCTTCAGAAAAATTTATGACCATTCAGACTTTAGACAAAAAAATAAACGACCCCATACCTTGTGGTTTTGAATAAAGACAAGGGTCGTTTGCTTTTTCACTTAAAACTTAATGAGTCTAAATTGAACTCATTAAGTTGTTTTGTTTGTTTTCTTAAGTAGTCAAACAATTTAAAAATATCAAAAGACAACTTAAAATAAAATGTAAGAAATTCTGATTTTTAACTTTGGGGGGGGGGGGGGTATTCAATTAGGATTGTTGATGACATTTAAAGATATTATAAATTTTGATGTATTCAATTCGGACATTTAAAGACTTTAAAAGAGTCTATATTAATCCAATGGTATTCAATTTAGATTTCTATGGACTTTTAAAGAATCCTTCCAAATCCGGATGTATTGAATTGAGAATTTAAAAATTTCTACAAGAATCAAGGTATATTCAATTAGGACTAGATTTTAAAGGATTTTCTTGTGTCATGGATTTTGATGGAATTTGATAGATTTTGATGGACTTGATGGTGAGAGATATAAATATCAAATACCATAACATGTCCAACCTTCTCCTCAAAGATTTTGGTGGACTTTGCTCTCTCTCTCTCTCTCTCTCTCTCTCTCTCTCTCTCTCTCTCAAAACATAAATATATATACAATTCGCTGTCGTAATTTATTTTACTTTTTTTAAGCTAAAAAAAATAGAAATTTAAAATTCAATATTTTTTTAAAAAAATCCGACATGAATTGTTTTTTTTTTTTAAATATATTTTTGGTGTGTTTTTTTTAACATTTGTATGGGGACATGCTAAATCATTTCGTCAATAAGTAATGCAATTATTTATATAATTTATTTTTGACTTGAAGACAGTTTCTGCAACTAATAATATATTTTTTGTGCCCCATTAATATGTATTTTAAGGAATAAATTATACACATCAAATAAATATAAAAAAGATATACAAGATATTTCAACAAAAAAAAAAAAAGAAGAGGAAATTAGTTACGTATCCAAAGGCAAAAAATAAATAAATATGAACACCGTAGAAAAACGAATAGCCAAATTGATATTTATTCTCTTTTCATTTATCTTTTATTTTGACCATCTGAAAAGTATCTTCAATGGTACATTGGCACACGATGGTTGTGTATCATTCGATGGTATACTATGGTTCTTAAGATTATTCTTCAAGACAATTGTCCCTCCGTAGATACTGGTGTGATTGACGAAAATCTATATTTAGAGATTTTTGTTAGTATTGCAAATTGTATTAATGCATCATATTAGTTGAGTGTATATATTGTGTTATTGGGTCATATAGTGGTATAATTCTTCATCTATAATAGAAGTCAGAGAAACAAATCCATGAAAGTCCATGAATGTCTAAACAAATCTATAAAAGTCTGAGATAGATGTCTAAACAAATCAATAAAATTCTGAGATATATGTCTAAACAAATTCATGAAAGTCCATGTGGATTTATAAAAGTCCGTAGAAATCCATGAAAATCTATCACTTAAAAAATGTCTTTAAATGTCCACAAGAATCCTAATTGAATACACCCTCATTAATTCCAAATCTCTGGATTATAATTAAAATATTTTCTTTCAAGTCTATCCTACCAAAAAAGATATATTTCCAAATTTATTTTAATTTGATATGGTGTAGGATTTTTTCGTTTAACATATTTCTTACTTTAACCAGGTTCAGAAAAGAAAAGAAAAAACCATAATCACTTCTCATACTGAAAATTTTCTAGGATTGAACAATTAAATTTCTCTCCTACCAAATCTCGGTAGGAACTTATTTATTTATTTATTATTTTTTTATCTAAATATTCGTGTAGTGCTCAATACACTTGTTTATCATATTAAGTAGATTTCGTGGCTTGAAGATGTTATAGAATAATTGTATACATATATATATAAAATATATATATATATATATATATATATATAATTCAGGAACTTATTTCAAAAAAAAAAAAAATCAAAAACCTTTTTTTTATTATTTGATTTCTAGTGCATATGATTCAGGAAACCAAAAAAAAAAATGGTTTCATGAATTATATATATCGGAAACGTGGACAACATACAAAATTGAATTTGAACTTTTTTTTTTTTTTTTTTTTTATAATAAATTGAACTTGAACTTTGTTTGCGGCACATGTAAAATTATATTCTTTGACGAATTATTTTATTTTGTACAACTGAATTTTATTTGCAGAAAAACGTACAAAAGCGTGTACAGAATGATGCATGTTAAATTACTTCTTTTAATTAGTATGGTTATAAATGTAAAATTACTTATTTTCAGATACTTTTATTTTAAAAAAACAAACATGTTGACAATACATTCAGATATGAGAAAAAAAATAAAACAAACATGTCATTTATATTCAGATTTAAGTTATTATTCAGCATTCAGTATTCAGAAAAATTCAGGACTGTACAGTTTTTAGACAAAAAAACAAATGACTCCTTAATATTCAACTTATTGAATTAATTTCTACAACCCCCTTTCCGTAAGTCAAAATCTATAAAGATGACGATTGACTGGATTTGCTAGGGTAAAAACATCATTTACTATCAATTATTTTTAGCAGGATGTAATAATAAACAATTATTTATTTTTTAATTAAAAACTAAACACAAAAATATAAAAATAAATAAAACATCGGAAGGATAATCCTCTCCAATAGAGATCTAACGATCTCCATGGAGAAGATCTAGGTTCAGATCTCTTCCAAAAATGGAGAGATCTCCTTTAATGGAGAGAAGATCTGGTTCTCCTCCAAAAATAAAGAACCAGATCTTCTCCATTAAAAGCCTAGACCATCTTCACAAGGAGCAGACGCTCCTCTGTGCGAGGTGCGATTTGTTCCTTGCAAAGGAGCATACCCTCCATCGTCGGTGGAATGACTCCAGTAATGAAGTTGCCTTCATTTTTATTTTATTTTTTGTTCAAAAAAAAGTTTATTTTGTGTGTTGATGATTGTTTTGATAAAGATTGTTTGTGTTGATGATTTTGTTTTGTTGAAGTGATGATAGGATTATGGGTGGCAATATGGGTTATCGTGTTGTGTTTATATGAACCTAAATATGCCCTGTTAATTTTAGCTCAACCCTAATACGGTCTGTTAAACTTATAGTGTTATAGGTCAAAACCCAAACACGACACATTAAATTACGTGTTACCTGATAAAACCCAACCCATTAATTTATAGGTTATGTATGATAAATTACAATTCCATTAATTCATTTCGTACTTAAAATTTTAAAGTAATTTAAATCTTTTAATTTAATTACATAATTCAATCCACTAGCACTAATTTAATAAACGAGAATAATCAAGAATAACGAAAATGTTGATTCAAAATAAAATCCCATAAAATTTAAAACAATTGTCACAAATATAAAATTTACCCAAAAATAAATCCAAGCATAATATTCATATGAAATAATTAAAAATAAAATTAAAATAACGGAAAATACCTTTCTTTGAATACTTGATCTTGAAAACTAAGTAGTCCGTACGAAATAGAGAGAAGGAAGAATTTAAAGTATTTAAGATTTGATTCATAAAGTAATATTTAGGGTTTCTCTATATATTTATAAATTATATATTTATCCTTAATATTTAATTGTGTTAAATGGATTAATGGGTTGGGTGGGGTTTAATCCAAACACGACCCGTTTACTTAACAGGTTTAGCGTGTTGACCCGTTAGTAGCCCGAACCCATAAGACTTAATCCAAACCCTCAAATATCGTGTCATGCCACCGTGTTGTGGCCCATATTGCCAGCCTTAGATAGGATGTTTGAATGATGATGGATTTTTAGTGATGAAGTTAAGAAGATTTGTGTGATGTTTGGATGATGAAGATGAAGTGTGATGTTTGGACCTTTGGACGATGAATATGGTTTTAGAAATCTGGAAATTTAATGTTTGGGAAATTAGAAAATGAAAAGGAGGAGAGAATTTGGAAGAAATATTTTTTTGTAGATACATTTTGTTTTCTCTTATTGTTTGTTCGTTTATTTTTATTTTTATTTTTTTTATTTTTAATTTTGTTTAGTTTAAATTTCTTCATATGATTTTATTATAATTTTTATTTTTATTTTTATAATTAATAGTTTTTTTTCTTGACAGAATTTTTATATAATTAATAGTTGAAAATTGATTATTTAAAAGAGCAAAGGGCAATTAAGATTTCAAGTAAATAATAGGGGCATTTTTTACTTTTCCTCTCCAAATCTCAGTCAACCGTTTAATTGGATGAGTCAACTCTGAATAGGGGGTCTGCGGCAATTAAAGCAATATGTTGAATACTAAGCCTTTTTGAAAAAACCCAATATATACTATTGTAATTGGATCAGGATCCTCTGCTTCGCTGATCTTTTTATCTAAAACACTTGAGAATAGAATTTTATATTTAAATAAAATAAATAAAAGAAATAAATGACAGTCATTGATTACACATATCAACATATCTATTTAGGATATGACAAAAATCAACTCAGTAGAGGATCCAAATTCATTACAATTAAACTAATTTAATATCTATAAAGTTTGAGATTGTTCGTTTTGTAAAGGCAAAAGTGCACCTAAGCGTGCCAGGAAAAAAATGGTTACCTTAAGAAGGAAAAGAGCCTAGGGTCTTGGTAAGACCTTAACTTGAAGTAGCTGTTAAATTATAAAAAAGCTGAGATCAGACAATGTAATTGTATTATATTGAAATTCGAATTTTCCAAAATAAATTATGTTATATGACACAATTACTTTGGTCTTGATATTACATGACATGATTACATTGGACGTATGGATGGTCTCACCTCCATGCGATGACTATACCATCCTACACAACTCTTTCTGTGTTTTTTAGCTTTTGCCTTGGAGTATAGAATTAAATGAATTTTGACTAAATTTGATATATTGAAGATTTTAAAAAAACTATACCTAGCTATTTGTCATTAAAACGCACATGTTAAGATAATTCTACAAGAACCAGAGAAGTTGGAAATGTGTTTCACAATCGATTACTTGTTAGTCAATATATAATGTCTTTAGAAGAAAATTATTCTAAAATATCCGTACATGGAAGTTTTCATTTATTCTTTATAATTACATGATCTAAGCCTTTTATTGTCTTAATTAGCACGAAAAGGGTAATACAAATATTCGATGCCAAGCTTGCTATAGATATATAATTTCTCCAAGGAAGTGTATGTGCACGTACTTTATGATACCAACAACTTAATCATCAATATTGATCTATGTATACCATCAAATAATGTACCTCAAGTACTCAATCTCAACTTTCTAATAAAAAATCCATATCTAATCATAAATTAATCTTTATACACATAATTATCAACCTAAAAGCCATAACACTATCTACCTACCTAAAAAATGAACCCCTTTTAGAGCTGTTTAATTACTCCAAAATGTAAAGAGCAAAAGGTAATTAATTTATATAATGGTCGTACAATTAGTCATATTTAAACTATAATTATAACATCAATATCACGTTCATCTCTACCAATAGAAAATCTAGAATGCAGTAAGAATATTCTTGAAGATAGAAAGTTTGATTACCAATACCAAGCTTGTTGTGTAGTTAAAGTCATTATTTAACCAACATTTTCCAACAGAAGTTGCCACATTTATTTCATATACCAAACTTGGTTCCCTAATAAAAATAAGTTCCAATTTTATAACATCTCAAGAATAATCTAACAATGTGTATATATATATAGAAAACCTCATTTAAACATACACAAAACACCAACTCCTGAAATTATACAAACCATCTATCAGTCTTATTTTATACCAAACTGAAAATGGCATCCGATGACGATCTGATTACGGACCTTGAGGGGGCATCAATGTATACAGCAACACAGAAACCCGAAGGCAACCAACAGCAAACGTTGCAGCCGGAGGGTGGGAAAGAAATCACTGAACCAGATCAAAATCCCAAACCGCGGATACGAAAGGTTTCAAAGATGCTACGAGACAAGAATATGGAGAAATACTACGAGCCAAGAGCAGTCTCCATTGGACTTCTCCATTACGGTAGAGAAAAGTTCAGCTTAGCAGAAGGGCACAAGTTCAAACTAGCAGAGCTCTTCATCACCGAAAATGGCGTAGATGAATTCGGTCTACACAAAAAGATCAAGGCCAAGATTGTGAGGTTGAAGCAATGCTACGCTGAAGAGGATGCAAAGCGTGTCAATATCAACGACGAGAATCTTGCCTGGATGTTCTTAATTGATGGCTTTGCTCTATTAAATTACATATGTTATGCTTCACTTGGGAAGTTGAATGATTTGAAGAAGATTGGAATGGATATGGAAGCTTTTTCTCAGGATTTGTTCTTGCTAGAGAACCAGCTTCCATATGAAGTTCTAGACGATATAATGACTAGCGCAGCTAAAGGCGGAGCTAATATGAGGAATTTGATCGATAAGTTCATTGATCAAACTGTGAGAGACATCAGAGGATTACCATTAACATCACCATCACCAACATCAACATCACCCCAGCAGCAGCAGCCTCCACCAGCTCATCTTCTTCAACTTCTCCGGAATCGTCTGGTGGGTGATCATGATCATCACAAGACGAATGAGAAAACGAAAACAGGGAAGCGAGTTGGTAGAGTGAATGAGCTGAAATCAGCAGGAATTCAGTTGAAATCCGGAACAGAAGGTTCATTAAGAGACAATATATCTTTTGCTCCTCATTGGCTTACAGCTGTAGGAACCTTGACGCTTCCTTGTCTAGTTGTCAATGGCTCAACAGCACCAAAGCTGTTGAACTTGATTGCATTTGAAACGAGCCCAGATTTTCAAAACGATTCCCAGGTAATTACTTCTTATATCTTCTTTCTCCACTCTCTCATTGATCAACCGGACGATGTAAAGGAGCTGCGAAAGGCACATGTACTCATCAACAACAACAACAACGCCGCTCTGGCAGGAAGCGATGAGGAAGTTGTTAGACTGTTTAAGGAGATAGGCAGCAGTGATCTAGATTCAATCCCGGAACCGGAAGCGTATTTGGAAGTGAAAGAGCAGATCCAAAAGCACTGTGAGAAGAAATGGAAAACACGGATGACTTTGTTTGCTTTTGCTGCTGCTGCCATAGCTATACTTGTTATGGGCTTCTCGTCCAGACTTGGTGCACCTGCATTGAATTAATCTGCCAAGTGATAGAGCCCCAGGAAGCTTGTGAACTAATTAATATTAATTTTATAAGGTTTGCTATATAAAGTACTTAATGTTAATAAGGTTTGCTATTGAAGTACTACTTTGTAAAAAAAGCAAACCAAAAGTACTTGTTTATGTTCCTTGTAATTCGTTTAATAATCTCATATATGTGGTGTGTGTTTGAGATACTGTAATATTCAATAAACTCTAGTCTGAAAATCACAAAATTTAAGATCAATCTCTAATCATATAACAAAATCTTTTTTAATTAAAAAATATATATTGTTGTCTTAAAACATAAAAATTCAAATTTTGATTTATTGAGTACAGTTTAAATTGTCATTTTTAACTTTTTTTTTTATGGCGTCCCCTCTAAATGAAATTCTTGACTCCGCACCTAGTTACCGCATATGTTATAATTGTAAGTTTGTAACATCAATATCACATTCATCTCTACTAATATATAGATAACCTAGTACTTTTCAAAAATAAAAAAAATCTAGAACGACCATTGTTAGAGAACCCACATGTGAAGCTCAAGAAAATAGGATGAATCTCATATTGAAAACACATATAACAAGATAAGTGATGCAGCAGCAATGGAACATATGGCATTGGAGTATATGGAGGGGTGGGATAGGAAAAAGACCAAGAAAAAAGGCCAATCCAATCCTACTAGTCCGGGCAACGGAGTCAGAATGACGTGAAACTTGGTCAGTTGATGTATTTCGGTGAGATCTTCAATAGTCACAAGCATTTTGCTTGTGAGGCATACCCTTTTTTAGCCGAATTCATCGTTTAGGGTCCGAAAAGGCCGTTTTTGCTGTTTTAGGAAAGTTTCGTTTTTGCAATAAATTGAGATTTCTGAGTCCGAATGGACTTCCGTCAATTCCGGTCTTCTTAGGATTCTCCATAGAATTATTTTTTGCAATAATCTCAATTTTGCCATTTTGGTTAATTTTTGGGTTTTTTTTTCGTATTTATACTCGTTTTCCTGTTCTGCAAGGATTACGATTAGGGTTAGGAGTTGTTTGCTTTAAATAGTACTGTAAGCCGAAAGGCAACTCAGTTTTTGATTTATAAAATTTAGAGTTTTCTCTATTATCTCCCGATTTCGGTATTCATAGTGAATCAACGAACTTGAAGCCTAATAGTCCGGTATTCGTGAGCGAATCAACGGAACTTTAGTAGGTTGTTTCTAATTTGTTTCTTACAGGTTTTTCTCGACAGAGCTTCCTCTACATCAATAAGGGTATATATACTAGTGGATGTCACAACCCATTAGACTAGTCTTTTGAGTTGTAAGGTTATCGAGAAAGTGTATTCTTGTCACAACCCATACCGGTGGCAGGAAGCGATGAGGAAGTCGCCAGACTGTTTAAAGAGATAGGCAGCAGAGATGTAGGTTCGATCCCGGAAGCGTATTTGCAAGTGAAAGAGCTGATCCAAAAGCACTGTGAGAAGAAACGAAAAACCTGGACGGCTTATGCTTTTAATAACTGTTTTAGTGGTCCATGGGCTTTGTTTGCTTTTGCTGCTGCCATAGCACTACTTGTTATGAGCTTCTCGTCAAGACTTGGTATACCATTTAATTTATCTGCTAAGTGATAGAGCATCGCCTAAAAACTTAATGCTAATAAGGTTTGCTATTGAAGTACTTTGTAAAAAAAGCAAACCAAAAGTACTTGCATATGGTCCTTGTAATTCGTTTAATAATCTCATATATGTGGTGTGTGTTTGAGATAATATTTAAGGGTTCAAAATTTTTTTGTCACTATTTGGGTTAGGTTTTGTAAGAAAGTCATCACATTACTAATTCACGTTTAAAAGACACTTATTTAGGTGACCAGACAAAATACCTCTTTTTTGTCATTTTCTATCGTTTTCAAATCTAGAGAGAAAACAGTAGAGAGAGAAAGTAACCGGTTGCAACAACATACACCTAAAAATCTAGAATGCAGTAAGAATATTCTTGAAGATAGAAAGTTTGATTACCAATACCAAGCTTGTTGTGTAGTTAAAGTCATTAACCAACATTTTCCAACAAAAGTTGCCACATTTATTTAATATACCAAACTTGGTTCCCTGATAAAATAAGTTCCAATTTTATAACATCTCAAGAATAATCTAACAATGTGTATATATATATAGAAAATCTCATTTAAACATACACAAAACACCAACTCCTGAAATTATACAAACCATCTATCAGTCTTATTTTATACCAAACTGAAAATGGCATCCGATGACGATCTGATTACGGACCTTGAGGGGGCATCAATGTATACAGCAACACAGAAACCCGAAGGCAACCAACGGCAAACGTTGCAGCCGGAGGGTGGGAAAGAAATCACTGAACCAGATCAAAATCCCAAACCGCGGCGGATACGAAAGGTTTCAAAGATGCTACGAGACAACAAGAATATGGAGAAATACTACGAGCCAAGAGCGGTCTCCATTGGACTTCTCCATTACGGTAGAGATTGTTGAATGTTAAACTTGCCACAAGTCAGCCACCCTCCAGCAAAACCACTTATAGAAGCCAACATTGTTGACTCTCCTCCACCGTCCAAACTCACCAACCACCATCTCCCAACTCCCTTCTTCCCAACTGCCATCTCCCAACTTCAGTTTGAATTTGCTGGTTTTGCATTTATTTTTGTTTGTCTTTAATCTCATCTCAGTTCCCTATATAAAGGGACTCAGATTATGTTGTAAAATCAGTGGAGTGGTGTAAGAAAATTTCAAGAGAGAAATAAAGAAAAGCTTCTCCGTTTTTTGAGTGTTACAATCTCTCTCAGAGGTGCACCACAAGTGACCTCAACATTACCATTCCACCAACAGTGGTATCAGAGCCCAGGAGAGCCGGAAACTTGAAGAACAGAGGCCAAAACCAAATTGGCCCAGAAATCAAAGTGCTCAAAATATAAATTTGAGCATACCAGTGTGTTCTAATCGTCTCAAGGAGTGCATCGGTGAAAATTGCATCGAAATCGGAGTTAAAGAGAGGTGTCACGCGCCGTTTTAAGTTTGAGAGTGTACCCACGCGCCGTCAACGCGCAGCCACACGCCCGGAGCGTCAACATCACGCGCCGGTTGTCTTCCTCGCCCGATTTTCAGGGTCCGACCCGAAGTCCGACCCGTAACCTGACCGGAAGTCCGACCCGAACCGATCCGACCCGTCACCTGATCCGACCCGGTATCCGACCCGGTCCGTGAGTGCTGCTGACGTCACTAACGCCGTTAGTCCGTCTAGAATATTCCGTCAGAAAAGGAATATTCCGTTATCTTGGTTGACTTTTGTCACAAAGTTTGACCGCCCGTTTCAGACACTTCCGAACTCGTTTTTTGACAAACCCGGACTGTTTTCCAATGTTTTAGACCATTCCGGACGCAACCGTGCACTCATTTTTTGCAAATTCAGACTCCAGATCAGTGTTCTAAGTAGTTCAAGCTCGATGGCCAACGGAAACGCGCAAGTTGTCATCCCGAAACTCACCAAAGACAACTATGACAATTGGTGCATACAAATGAGAGCCCTACTAGGTTCTCAAGATGTTATGGACATTGTGGAAGATGGATACACAGAACCCGCATCCAAAGAAGCTGAAGGAACCATGACAGAAGCTCAGACAACAACTCTCAGAGCCGATCGAAAGAAGGATTGTAAAGCAAGTCCATAATCTATCAAGGACTAGACGAACCCACGTTCGAGCTTATAGCTTCCTCCAAGTCATCGAAAGAAGTCTGGGACACCCTTCACAAGACCTACAAAGGTGCTGACAAAGTGAAAAGGATCCGTCTTCAAACTCTACGAGGTGAGTTCGAATCTTTACGAATGAAATCTAATGAATCCATTGCAGAGTTCTATACACGAGTCATGGTTGTTGCAAATCAGCTAAGAAGAAATGGAGAAACTCTCGAAGACATGAGAATTTCGGAGAAAATTTTACGATCATTGGATCCAAAGTTTGACTTTATAGTGGTGGCCCTGGAAGAAACAAAAGATCTGGAGACGATGTCTGTAGAAGAACTGGTGGGTTCATTGCAAGCCCATGAGCAGAAAGTCACAAGAAGAAGTGACGACAGAGTATTGGAGCAAGCTCTCCAGTCAAAGTTATCCCTCCATGAAAAAAGATATGAGCAAGGGGGGACCTCACAACAAGGAAGAGAACGAGGTAGAGGATCTCGTGGAAGAGGTTCTGGAAATGCTGAAACCAAAGGTAGAGGCAGAGGAGGAAGAGACGCAAGTAGAGGAAGACGTGGACAACAAAACCATGTCTCACGAGGACGAGGACGAGGACGAGGAAGAAGAGGCGGTTACAACTACCGTCCGAACGTTGACAAAAGAAACGTTCAATGCTATAATTGCCACAAATATGGGCACTATAGCAACGAGTGCAGAGGTATCCCAAATGAAGTAAATGAAAGTTCTAACTTTGCAGAGAAAGAGCAGGTTGAAGGAGAATCGTTGATGCTAATGGCACACAACTCAACCTATCAAAATCAAGATGTGTGGTTTCTTGACTCTGGAGCCAGCAACCATATGACTGGCAGAAAAGACTTGTTCACTGAACTTGATGAGAAAGTTCATGGAGAAATCTCATTTGGTGACCTCTCTAAAATCTCTGTCCAAGGAAGAGGAGATGTCATGATAAAGCAGAAGAATGGAGATCATGCTTTCATCTCCAATGTTTATTATGTTCCAGACATGAAGACAAACATCCTAAGTCTCGGACAACTCTTGGAGAAAGGCTATCACATTAGTCTTCAAAATATGCAACTCACCATCACAGATGCTCGAGGAAAGCTGGTTACTCGAGTCCAGATGACGAAGAATAGGATGTTTCCTCTCGCAATTCATCATGATATGCCAAAGTGTCTGACAGCCATCATCAACAACAAAGACTGGTTGTGGCATCTCAGGTATGGACATCTCAATTTTGAAAGTTTAAAGCAACTGGGAAGTAAGAAGATGGTGAAAGGATTGCCAAATATCCATCACCCAAATGAGATGTGTGAAAGCTGTGTTCTTAGCAAACAACACAGAAATAGCTTCGGAAAGGAGGCAAATTGGAGAGCAACCATGCCACTTGAGCTCGTTCACACAGATGTGTGTGGTCCATTGACGCCAGTATCAAATGGACAGAATCAATACTTCCTTACATTCATTGACGACTACAGCAGGAAGACTTGGGTCTATTTTCTAAAAGGAAGTCTGAAGTGTTTGGCTACTTCAAAGAGTTCAAAACTCTTGTGGAGAAGCAAAGTGGCTATCATATCAAAGCATTGAGATCAGATCAAGGTGGAGAATACACTGCAGGTGCTTTCCAGGAGTTCCTAAAGCAACAAGGAATCAGACATCAGTTTACACCAGCTTATACTCCTCAGTTAAACGGTGTAGCTGAAAGGAAGAATCGAACAATCCTTAACATGGCCAGAAGCATGTTAAAGGATAAAAACATGCCTAAAAGTTTTTGGGCTGAAGCAGTCTTGTGTGCGGTATATCTACAAAACAGATGTCCTACGAAGAGTCTTGATACAAAGACACCGCACGAAGCATGGAGCACTCACAAACCAAGTGTCAGCCACCTTAGAGTTTTTGGCTCTATTGCCTACATCAAAGTCCCAGAAGCGAGAAGAACCAAGCTTGAAGATAAAGGAGAGAAGTGTATCCTTGTTGGATACGGTGACAGAACTATGGGTTATCGGCTATATAACCCCACCACCAAGAAAGTAATCTTCAGCAGAGATGTCATTTTTGAAGAAAATGAATCCTGGAATTGGGATCAAACTAAAGCTTCCAGAAGCGCGGAGTTGATACCTGAAGAAGAGACAAGAGAAGTGGCTACAGAGACACAAACACCCAGAGATCAGCAAACACCTCAACGTGGTTCCCCTTCACCACAAAGGTATGACACTCCATTACCAATTGATCGTGATTTCTCAGATATGAGGCCTAGAGGAACACGCAGTCTAGAAGATCTGTATGAATATACAGAACAGGTGGAAGAAGATCTTACTCTGTATTGTCTGCTGATGACAAGTGATCCAGTTAGCTTTGAAGAGGCTAACCAAGAAGGAAAATGGAGAAGTGCAATGGATGATGAGATTCGATCCATTGAGAAGAACAAGACGTGGGAGTTGACTAATCTCCCAAAAGGCAGGAAAGCTATTGGAGTGAAATGGGTCTACAAAACCAAAAGGAATGCGAAAGGAGAAGTCCAGAGATACAAGGCAAGACTTGTAGCAAAAGGCTATAAACAAAAGGAAGGAGTTGACTACGGAGAAGTCTTTGCGCCAGTTGCCAGACTAGAGACCATCAGATTGCTAATATCATTAGCAGCCCAGAAAAGTTGGAAAATCTACCAACTTGACGTAAAGTCAGCATTCCTGAATGGCTTTCTTGAAGAAGAAATCTATGTGGAACAACCACCTGGATATGTGAAGAAAGGAAAAGAAGATAAAGTGTGCAGACTGAAGAAAGCCTTATATGGTTTGAAGCAAGCGCCTCGTGCATGGAATATGAGGATTGATGATTACTTCCAAAAGAACAGATTTGAGAAATGCCCGTATGAGCATGCACTATATATGAAGAAGGAGATTGACGGAAGCTTGTTATATGCATGCCTATACGTTGATGACTTGATCTTCACCGGCAACAATCCAGCCATGTTTGAAGATTTCAAGAGGAGGATGGTGAAAGAATTTGAGATGACTGACATTGGTCTAATGGCTCATTTTCTCGGTATTGAAGTTGTGCAAAGCGAAAAAGGTATCTTCATCTCTCAGAGTATCTATGCAAAAGAAATTCTGAAAAGATTTGGTATGGAAAAATGCAATCCTGTCACAACTCCAGTAGAAACAGGATTAGAGTTAAGAAAGAATGAAAGGGGAGATGTTGATCCAACCTATTTCAAGAGCTTGGTTGGAAGCCTGAGATACTTGACGTGTACCAGGCCAGATATACTCTATGGAGTTGGACTAGTCAGCAGATACATGGAGACTCCTGACCAGTCTCACCTGAATGCAGCAAAGAGGATACTCAGGTACATAAAAGGTACTCTTAATGATGGTATTTTATATACCAGATGTGAAGATTGCAGGTTGATTGGCTATTCAGATAGTGATTGGGGAAGAGATCTAGATGAACGTAAAAGCACCACAGGTTTTACGTATTTTATGGGAGATACAGCGTTCACATGGTCATCCAAAAAGCAAGCCATTGTGACATTGTCATCATGTGAAGCTGAGTATGTTGCTGCCTGCTCAGCTGTTTGTCATGGTATCTGGATCAGGAATGTGTTGCAGTACTTGGGATTTCCACAAGTTAATCCCACAGAGGTCTACATTGACAATCAGTCAGCGATTGCACTAGCAAAGAATCCGGTATTCCATGAAAGAAGCAAACATATTGATACGCGGTATCATTTCATCAGAGAGCATGTGAAGAATAAAGAGGTGGAACTAGTCTCTTGCAGGACATATGATCAAGCTGCTGATATTTTCACCAAGCCGCTCAAACATGATGTGTTTGAAAGACTAAAGACAATGCTTGGTATGACGAAGCATGGAGAGTCAAGTTTAAGGGGGGATGTTGAATGTTAAACTTGCCACAAGTCAGCCACCCTCCAGCAAAACCACTTCTAGAAGCCAACATTGTTGACTCTCCTCCACCGTCCAAACTCACCAACCACCATCTCCCAACTCCCTTCTTCCCAACTGCCATCTCCCAACTTCAGTTTGAATTTGCTGGTTTTGCATTTATTTTTGTTTGTCTTTAATCTCATCTCAGTTCCCTATATAAAGGGACTCAGATTATGTTGTAAAATCAGTGGAGTGGTGTAAGAAAATTTCAAGAGAGAAATAAAGAAAAGCTTCTCCGTTTTTTGAGTGTTACAATCTCTCTCAGAGGTGCACCACAAGTGACCTCAACATTACCATTCCACCAACAGAGATAAGTTCAGCTTAGCAGAAGGGCACAAGCTCAAACTAGCAGAGCTTTTCATCACCGAAAATTGCGTAGATGAATCCGGTCTACAAAGAAAGATCAAGGCCAAGATTGTGAGGTTGAAGCAATGCTACGCTGAAGAGGATGCAAAGCGCGTCAATATGAACGATGGGGATCTTGCCAGGATGTTCTTAATTGACGGCATTGCGCTATTACATTACATATGTTATGCTTCACTTGGGAAGTTGAATGATTTGAAGAAGATTGGAATGGATATGGAAGCTTTTTCTCAGGATTTGTTCTTGTTAGAGAACCAGCTTCCATACGAAGTTCTAGACATTATAATGACTAGCGCAACTAAAGGCGGTGCCAATATGAGGAATTTGATCGATAAGTTCATCGATCAAACTGTGAGAGACATCAGAGGATCACCATTAACATCATCATCACCAACACCAACATCAACATCACCACAGCAGCAGCAGCCTCCACCAGTTCATCTTCTTCAACTTCTCCGGAATCGCCTTGTGGGCGATCATGATCATTATAAGACGACGGAGAAAACGAAAACAGGGAAACGAGTAATTGGTAGAGTGAATGAGCTGAAAGCAGCAGGAATTCAGTTGAAATCCGGAACAGAAGGTTCATTAAGAGACAATGTTTCATTCGCTTCTCATTGGATTACAGGAACATTGACGCTTCCTTGTCTAGTTGTCAATGGCTCAACAGCACCAAAGCTGTTGAACTTGATTGCATTTGAAACGAGCCCAGATTTTCAAAACGATTCCCAGGTAATTACTTCTTATATCTTCTTTCTTCACTCTCTCATTGATCAACCGGACGATGTAAAGGAGCTGCGAAAGGCACATGTACTCATCAACAACAACAACAACGCTCTGGCAGGAAGCGATGAGGAAGTTGTTAGACTGTTTAAAGAGGTAGGCTGCAGTGATCTAGATTCGATCCCGGAACCGGAAGCGTATTTGGAAGTGAAAGAGCAGATCCAAAAGCACTGTGAGAAGAAATGGAAAACATGGATGACTTTGTTTGCTTTCGCTGCTGCTGCCATAGCTCTACTTGTTATGAGCTTCTCGTCCAGACTTGGTGCACCTGCATCGAATTAATCTAGCTGTCAAGTGAAAGAGCCCCAGGTAGCCTGTAAAGTGTGAACTAATTAATATTAATTATAAGGTTTGCTATATAAAGTACTTTGTAAAAAAAGCAAACCAAAGTACTTATATATGTTCCTTATAATTCATTTAATAATATCTGCTGTGTGTGTTTGAGATACTGTAATATACAATAATCTCTTAGTAACTTTAGTCTGGAAATCACAAATTTTAAGATCAATCTCTAATCATATAACAAAATCTTTTTTTTTATTTTTTATTTTTAAATGATACATTAATTCTGGGTTTTTAAGGAGGGGTAGAGATTTAAATATACGACCTCGTGGTATAGGTGTGAGGGCATACACATGACTAACCTCATATTGTCTCATATGACAAAGTCTCTATAACAAAATCTTTAAAGTAAATCTCTATAACAAAATCTTTAAAGCAGTAAATTTTTAAGATATCTAATTGTACGTATAAAATAAACCTATAAGCGACAAATTTGATTCTAACCGGAAACAATTATGGAGAATTATTATATCAATAATGCAATTTTATTTAAATTTGGTGTCCAAATGATGTGACAACACTAAAATCCATTCATTTAAATTGTATTAGATTTGCATGATTTAAATGAATGGATTAGAGTGTTGCCATGTTATTTGGGCACCGAATTTGGACACTAAATTTGGGCAAAGAAAGGATACTCTTATTATATATATATATGGAAAATTTTCAAGTCAGTGCGTCATGATATAACTCCATCAGTGCGTTGGATGTAAACCATTAGATTTACATGCTTTGACTCAAATTGTATGCACTTGTCAAAACTTCTCCATAATCTATGGCCCACATGCAACGTACCGATGAAGTTATATCAGAACGTACTGAGGAGAAAAGAACTGTATATATATATATATATATATATATATATAAAACATAAAAATTAAAATTTTGATTTATTGAGTACAGTTTAATTGTCATTTTTAACATTTTTTAATGGAGTCCCCTCTAAATGAAATTCTTGGCTCGTACCTTTATAATCGTAAGTTTGTAACATCAAGATCACATTCATCTCTACTGGTATATAGAAAACCTAGTACTTTTCAAAAAAAAAAAAAAAAAAAAATTAGAACGGCCATTATTAGAGAACCCACATATGAAGCTCAAGAAGATGGGATGAATCCCACATTGAAAGCACATATAATAAGATAATGGTATATATAATTATATATTAGTAGATGATATCACAATCCATTAGACTAGTCTTTTGAGTTGTAAGTTATCGAGAAAGTATATTCTTGATCAACATTGAAAGTTTGGTTGCCAAAACAAAGCTTGTTGTGTAGGTAAATTCATATATTATATTTAAATATTGGTAGAATTTCACATAAGTCCTATCTTTTTGGTGATTTGTCACCTTTATAAATGTTTTTCAAAATTCATCACTTTAGTCCTTTCTTTTTCCAAAACTCAACACTTTAGTTCATTTGATCAAATATATGAAAATCAACCATTTTAAAACTTGTGAAAGTACATTTTTGCCCTTATTACTATTTAATTTATCTAAAATGATTATATTAGCTTTAAATTAAAATATAAAATAATAAAATTCTTAATAATAAAATCTTAAATAAATATATTACAAAAAAATCTTAAATAATAAATAATAATAAAATCCATCACTTTAGTCCATTTCACATATTTTGTCAGATGGACTAAAGTGATGAGTTTTAGAAAAAGAAAGGACTAAAGTGATAAATTTAGAAAGACATTTATAAAGGTGACAAATCATCAAAAAGATAGGACTTATGTGAAATTCTATCTTAAATATTTAATATACCAAACTTGGTACCTTGATAATTGATAAACTATACAAAAATATGTCGTAATAAACGTTCTTCATACCAAACACAAACTCCAAGAATACTTACCGTCGATCAGTCAAAGATGATCTTGATGACCATCGGAATACGGCAACGGCAAATGGGGAGGAGATCAATGTTTACAGCAAAACCTACAGGCAGCCAACAGAAAACGTTGCAGCCGGAAAATTCCAAGCCACGAATGCAAAAGGTTTCAATGATTCTCAGGTTGTTTTCAGGCTTCACAAAACCCAACACTTTCCACTTTAGTGGCGATAAGAGGTTTGAGTCCACCATACATATTTTATGAACATATTAGGCTCCATTATACGTAGTGTTTGATTCCGGTAGGCCATTTACTCATTTGGCATTAGATTTTAAAAAAGTATAATAAATAAATAATTTACCCGCATTCTTAAAAGATTAATGTTAAGTTTTATAAATGCTTTTAGTACTTTCGGAAATCTAAGCTATTCAGTAATAATTTAAGTTCATCAGGCCATTTCAGAAATATTTTTAGTCGTTATTTTGTATGTTTTTATTTGTTTAATTTTTTGGATTATTTTCAATTGTTTAAATGAATACAGATCATATTATATTGTACAACTATAGGTACTTTATTTTGTCATTTTCATTCCATGCATTATTTTGTCTACAGTAATGTCATGATTCGTTAGTTGCCGACGAAAATGATAGAATATTGAACTAGAGACGCTCAGACGCATATGATTTTCTATTTGTAGTTTGCAACGGTGCCCTGGCTGCAAACTAGTTGTAATAGTTATTATATATATAAATAAATAAATAAGTGTGAGAAGTTTTCTATTTATTTATGAGAATAGTTTTTTTTAGTTAATATTCAGACTGCATAATTGTTGACTTGTTGTAGACATTTAGTGCAGTAGCTCTAGAATATTTGCCCTAATAACGAGATGAAGTTGGTCCGGTAGTACAACCTCTTAAAAATGTACAACGATTTAAAAAACTCTGAATTTATATAGTATTCTAATATTTTTTTAAAAAAAAACTGTCCTAAAGGAGTCAAATTTGAACCAAATCAAATAAAAGCTTTTTTTTTTTTTGTTGGATTAGTAACAATTATCGACTAACGACTAGTAAAATTTCATTTAAGTTCCATTATCAAAGAAGTTTCTAGAATAATCTATTCTAAGTCTTAATGGAGGTCAAACCAAACCTAACAAAATTAGAATACAAATATAACTGGAATCTGAATAGTATTAGATTTCCTTATCTCCGATCTGAATAGTTCTTTTGGTGCAATTTTCGTAATAAAATAATGCAACTTTCATACTATTTTACTATTTCATCTCTAATATGTTGTACCAAATTTTACATTAAAAATAATATTCTCTTGAATATTTTTTTTATTAATCTCCGATCAATCAAAATCTAATTCTCAATAAAAAATAAAAAATAAAAACATAAAAATAAAAAATGCAAGTACAAATTACCCAGATAAACAGTGTTAGGTAAGTGAACTGTGTCACAAAATATACTGTAAGACACTGTTCACATATGGCACAGTGGATGCTGCTGGTTGGAGGAGATTTTGGCTGCAAAATGAAGATGGCGTGGGTGATAGCAAGGGTTGGAGAAGCTCTAAGTTCTAAGTCGTTTCTTTGAAAACATATATATATATATATATTAGAACTGGTCACAAATAGGACTAACAAAATAAAAACAAGATCTTCAGATTTCAGACATATAACACAGAATCACATATCAATCAACCTCATGGCCGCGGGACTTCTTCAGTATTATTTCTTCCCCACAGAATCACATATCAATCAACCTCATGGCCGTGGGTGTATAAAAGTTATTGAAGTCAATCGCTATGTAGTAACCTGAAAAAAGATTCAGAACTTGAAAGATGGGAAGCATCTTGTTCAATGCAGCAATTTTGCCTGTGTTGTTGGAGAACATGGTGACAATCATTGGATTACAATATTACATGTGTCAATAGTTATTACAGTGACACTTCATGATTAAGTTGAAACCGTAGAATTTGCGACCAGATTTTTTTTTTTTAAAGCTACATTTCTTTCTCTCTCTTTCTCTCTTCATAATTTCAGATCTCTCTTTCTCTCTTTCAGATCATCTCGTCGATCTCTTCTTCGTATTTTCTTCTACTTCATCTCTTCTTCATGACTTCGTCTCGTCGATCTCTCCTCACTGATTTGATTTTTTGGTTTTTTGATTTCATTTTGTTGATTTTTTGATTTTGGACCGGTGGCTGTCAGGATTGGACGAATTGGGGGTGATTCGATGAAGAAAGGAATTGATTAGGGTTTCGAATGATCTGATTTAGGGATTTATTGAGAAGAAGAAGTTAGGGATTTCGGCGATTTGGGGATTTTCAGAGACAAGCTGCGCATTTCAGAGACGATCTGCGGTTGGAGTTGTTGATTTGGGGTTGATTTGTGATTTGGGGGTGATTTGAGAGAGAGAGAGAGAGAGAGAGAGAGAGAGAGAGAGAAGGTGAAATGATGAAGATCAGAAGATGAAGGATTGAAGGTGATACTTGAGTAGTGGGTTGGGGTTGGGTAATGGGTATGTAACTATGTATCAATGTATCGCGTATGGGTAGGTATTAGGTAATGGGTGTGGGTGATTGAATGATTGGGTGAAAGAAAAAAAAAAAATAATGTCGGTTTCATACTAGGAACTGAACCGAATCGAAACCGGGGCCATGATTAACTTGACCCTCCCAAATGGATTACTTCTCAATAAAACCCTAAGATCATGTTTGATTATCATGGTGGGATGGTAATTGGAATGAGAATATGAATTGAAAGGGAAGGAAAGGAAAACTGAGTTTTTTTGTTTAGTTGAAACTTTAGAATTAGTCTCTAAATTAGTATTATTTTGTTTGGTTAACAACCAAATGGAATTGAGTTAATTGTATTTTGATCAAAATATCCATAATTACAAAACATTTATAATAATATGATATATTAAGGATAATAATAATAAAATATAAAAGTATATATAATATTATAAACATTATTATAATATATAACATATTATATATGAATTTGGATCCTCTAATGAGTTGATCTTTGTCATGACCTATATAGATCTGCTGACATGTGTAATTAATTGTTATAATTTATTTCATTTACTTATTTCAATTTTATTATTTTTAAATGCAAGTTTTATCCTCAAGTGCTTTAGATCAAGAAAAAGATCAGCACAGTAAAGGATCCCGATTCATTATATATATAGGAAAATTTTCAAGTTAGTGTGTCCTGATATAACCCCATCAGTGTGTTAGATGTGGACCATTAGATTTACATGCATCGACTCAAAAGTATATACACTTGTCAAAACTTCCCCATAATCTATGGCCCACATGCAATGCATTAATGAATTTTATATCGGTACGCACTGAGGAGAAAATGACTGTATATATATAATATGTATTATAATATAATATATATAATATTTATATTTTTATATAATATAATATATAATAATATAATATATAATAATAATAATATATAATAACATATTATTTTTGGAATGGAAAGTATTTTTGGAATAGAGTTGGAGAATAGGAAGGTATTTGTGGCCAATTTTGGTTTGGAATTGGAATTGACATTCAATTGATATTTGGATAGAAAGTCCATTCTACTAAAATGGTGGAATCAACATTTTAATGGAATCCCAATTCCATTACATTTTAGCAAACCAAACATTAGGAATGACTTTCTTTTCATTCCATTTCATTCAATTCCATCCAAACAAACATGACATAAGTTTTTCTTTCCTTTGGGTGCATGGTGATCAGACCGTCCCATATAAGTTTATTTATTTATTTATTTTTATGACAGTATCTATCTATCTAAGTATATAAACCAGATATTTTTTTTTTAAACTTTTGTCATTGGTAGGATTCGAGTTATTGACTTTGAAGTCATTTACCTAAGCTTGACTCGTTCATTTACCAGCTGAGCTACTCCACATGAGTTTTTCTCCCCTACAGATAAAGCTTTCGTCATTGTGTATGTTAGCTTAAGTATTTTGAAATATAGAACTAAATGAATTTCGACTAAATTTGATATATAGAATGGTTTTTTATTAAATTTTTATTGATAAAAGAACTACATATATCTATCGGTCATTAAAGTGTAAAAGTTAAGATATCCCTATAAGTACTAGAGAAGTTGAATTGTTGGAATGTGTTTCACAATGGATTCAACTTTGTAATCCATATATATAAGAAGAGTATTATAAAACACCGTGCGGAAGTTTTCATTTCTTCTTTATTACATGAAAAACTTTTCTTAAACACGGAAAGAGTAATATTCAATGTCAAGATTGCTATGTCTATAAAGCCATAGATATATTATTTCTCAATTATGATTCCAACAACTTTTAATCATCAATATTCAATATATATATATATATATATATATAAAATATTGTTCTATGTATGAAATAATGTAGTACCTGAATAATGTAGCTCAGGTACTGATCATGCATGCCCAACTTTCTAGTTTCTAATTAATATAAACATTCATATTTGATCATAATTAATCTTTATACACAAATCAACCCAAAACCATAATTATAGCATCAATATCACATTCTTCTCTACCAGCAGTACAAATAGAAAATCTAGAATGCAATGACTGTAATCGGAGTAATTAGAATATTCTTCAAGATAGAAAGCTTAATTGGTTACCAATACCAAGCTTGTTGTGTAGGTAAAGTCATTAAAAAACATTTTCCAACAAAAGTTGCCACGTATATTTAATATACCAAACTTGGTACCTTGATAAAAATAAGTTCCAATTTAGAACATCTCAAGAATCATCTAACAATGTGTGTATTTATTATATACATCTACTTAGAAAATCTCATTCAAACGTACATAAACACAAACTCCTAGAATTATATACATACAAACCATCGCAAACTCAAAATGTCATCAGATGATGATCTTGACGATACAAGCAAGGAGGGGAGATTCTGGCAAAAGTTAATGCCGCCAGAGGATGGGAAAGAAATCACTGAACGGCAAGGGAGATCATCAATGTATACAGCAAAACCAAAAGCCAAAGGCGACAAACGGCGAACGTTGCAGCCAGAGGATCGGAGAGAAATCACTGATCCAGATCAAAATCCCAAACCGCCGGTACAAGGGAGGAGATCAATATATACAGCAACACTGAAACCCAAAGGCGACCAACAACAAACGTTGCAGCCGGGGGATGGGAAGCCGAACAACAAAATCACTGAACCAGATCAAGATTCCAAACCACTGATACGAAAGGTTTCAAAGATGCTACGAGACAACAAGAATATGGAGAAATACTACGAGCCAAGAGCGGTCTCCATTGGACTTCTCCATCATGGTAGAGATCAGTTCAGCCGAGCAGAAGGCCACAAGCTTAAACTAGCAGAGCTTTTCATCACCGAAAATGGCGTAGATGAATTCGGTCTACACAGAAAGATCAAAACCAAGATCGAGTGGTTGGAGCATTGCTACGCTGTAGAGGATATAAAGCGCATCAATATCAGCAATGAGAATCTTGCGTGGATGTTCTTAATTGACGGCTTTGCGCTACTACATTACATATGTTATGCTTCACTTGGCAAGTTGAAAGATTTGAAGGAGATTGGAATGGATGTGGAAGCTTTTTCTCAGGATTTGTTCTTCTTAGAGAACCAAATTCCATACGAAGTTCTAGACGATATAATGGCTAGTGCAACTAAAGGTGGTGCCAATATGAGGAATTTGATCGATAAGTTCATCGATCAAACTGTGAGGGACATTAGAGGATCACCATTAACATCGCCATCACCAACATCAACATCAACATCAACATCAACATCAACATCACCCCAGCAGCCTCCACCAGCTCATCTTCTTCAACTTCTCTGGAATCGTCTTGTGGGTGATCATGATCATCACAAGACGGATGAGAAAACGAAAACAGGGAAGCGAGTTGGTAGAGTGAATGAGCTTAAATCAGCAGGAATCCAATTGAAATCCGGAAGAGATGGTTCATTAAGAGATAATATTTCTTTCGCTTCACATTGGATTACAGGAACCTTGACCCTTCCTTGTCTAGTTTTCAATGACTCAACAGCACCAAAGCTCTTGAATTTGATTGCATTTGAAATGTGCCCAGATTTTCAAAACGATTCACAGGTAATAACTTCTTATATCTTCTTTCTCCACTCTCTCATCGATCAACCGAACGATGTAAAGGAGCTGCGAAAGGCACATGTACTCATCATCAACAACAACAACAACGACGACGACGCTGTGGCTGGAAGCGATGAGGAAGTTGCTAGACTGTTTAAAGAGATAGGCAGCAGTGTTTTAGATTCGGTCCCAGAAGCGTATTTGGAAGTGAAAGAGCTGATCCAAAAGCACTGTGAGAAGAAATGGAAAAGCCGGACTGCTTATGCTTTTAATAACCGTTTTAGTGGTCCATGGACTTTGTTTGCTTTCGCTGCTGCTTTAGCACTACTTGTTACTAGCTTCTCGTCCAGACTAGGTGCACCATTAAATTTATCTGCTAAGTGATAGAGAGCCTCACCTAAGAACTAATAATGCTAATAAGGTTTGCTATTGAAGTACTACTTTGTAAAAAAAGCAAACCAAAAGTACTTGTATATGTTCCTTGTAATTCGTTTAATAATCTCATATATGTGGTGTGTGTTTGAGATACTGCAATATTCAATAAACTCTAGTCTGAAAATCACAAAATTTAAGATCAATCTCTAATCATATAACAAAATCTTTTTTAATTAAAAAATATATATTGTTGTCTTAAAACATAAAAATTCAAATTTTGATTTATTGAGTACAGTTTAAATTGTCATTTTTAACATTTTTTTTATGGCGTCCCCTCTAAATGAAATTCTTGACTCAGCACCTAGTTACCGCATATATTATAATTGTAAGTTTGTAACATCAATATCACATTCATCTGTACTAATATATAGAAAACCTAGTACATTTCAAAAAAAAAATCTAAAACGACCATCGTTAGAGAACCCATATGTGAAGCTCAAGAAAATGGGATGAATCTTACGTTGAAAACACATATAATAAGAGAAGGGTATATATACCGGTGGATGTCACAACCTGTTAAACTAGTCTTTTGAGTTATAAGGTTATGGAGAAAATATATTCTTGTTAATACCAAGCTTATTGTGTAGGTAAATTCATATATTTAAATATGGGGAGAACTTTAAAAGTAACCATAAAATTAGTGAATTTATTGTTTTTATCCAAGATTAATATTTTATTGTTTCTATCAAAATAACCACTTTTTAGATAAAATTGCCCTTCTTTATAAAAATAAAAAAAAAAACTCAATTTTTTTTCTTTTTGTTCCTCTTCCCGAAAAAAAAGTTGCTTTTTTTTTTTTCTATATTTGTTTTTTTCTTTTTCTTCTTCTTCTTCCCAGACTTCCATCTTATTCTTCTTCTTCCCGGATGTGTTTAATTGTGTTAGACTTGATGTGTTTAATTTGGTCTTGCCTTGATGTATTTAATTGATTTTCCATGGTGTGTTTAATTGAGTTGCACTGGTGTGTTTAATTGGTCAGCCCTGATGTGTTTAATTGGTCAACCATGATATGTTTAATTGGGTTGTCGTGGTGTGTTTAATTGGTCAATCATGATGTGTTTAATTGGGTTGTCGTGATGTGTTTAATTGGTGGTCTAGTGTGTTTAAAAAATCTGAAAAAATTTATAGATTTGAATAGATTTGGAAAATTTTCAGATTTTCTCATACAAAAAAAAAAAAAAAAAAAAAAAATCTTTGAAACAATAGATCTCTAGTAAATGTTATTCTTTTTAGGAAGGAATTTTTGTTTCAATGGAAATTGAACAAAACGAAATCTGAATTTTTTTAAACAAAATGAAATCTGGAAATTTTGTTTAACAAAACCTAAACCCAAACACAACTCCCACTATTCTTAAAAACAACAATCACCCTCAAATCTGGAAATTGAACAAAAAGAAATTTGAATTTTTTTATACAAAATAAAATCTGGAAATTTTGTTTGAAAATAACCAAATCTGAATTATTTTTTTTTTTTTATAAAAAAAATATAGTCTTAAAATTTTGTTTAACAAAACCCAAATCCAAACACAACTTCCAATATTCATAAAACACAACAACCACACCTCAAGTCCAACCACAACCACCGGTGGCCAAACAAAACCCAAACTTGAGAGAAAGAGAAGAGAGGAGAGAAAGAGAAGACAGAGAGAAGAGAGGAGACAAAGAGAAGGAGAGAAGACATGAGAGAGAAGAGAGAAAAGAAAGAGAGAAGACGGAGGAGAGAGAGAGGAAGAGAAAAAGAATCTGATGAGAGGAGAGAGAGGAGAGGAAATATAGTCATAAAAATTAAGAGGGACATTTAGGTCTTCACAGTCAAACATCGGGTAGAAACAATAAAAACACTAATATTGGGTAAAAACAATAGACCCTCAAATTTTTTGACTGAAAAGGGTATTTCCTCTTAAATATTTAATATACCAAACTTGGTACCTTGATAAACTATACAAAAATATGTCGTGATAAACGTTCTTCATACCAAACACAAACTCCTAGAATACATACCGTCGATCGGTCTCTGAAATTTATACCGAACTGAAAATGTCATCAGTCAAAGAAGATCTTGATGACCATCAGAATACACGCCAGGGGAGGAGATCAATGTTTATGGCAAAACCTAGAGGCGGCCAAGGGTAAACGTTGCAGCCGGAAAATTCCAAGCCACGGACGCATAAGGTTTCAAAGATGCTGCGAGACAACAAGAATATGGAGAAATAATTTGAGCCAAGAGCGGTCTCCATTGGACTTCTCAATTACGGTAAAGATAAGTTCAGCTCAGAAGAAGGGCACAAGCTCAAACTAGAAGAGCTTTTCATCACCGAAAATGGCGTAGATGAATTCGATCTACACAGAAAGATCAAGGCCAAGATTGTGAGGTTGAAGCAATGCTACGCTGAAGAGGATGTAAAGCGCGTCAATATCAGCGATGAGAATCTTGCCTGGATGTTCTTAATTGATGGCTTTGAGCTACTTCATTACATATGTTATGCTTCACTTGGCAAGTTGAATGATTTGAAGATCATTGGAATGGATATGGAAGCTTTTTCTCTTGATTTGTTCTTGTTAGAGAACCAGCTTCCATACGAAGTTCTAGATGATATAATAACTAGCACAGCTAAAGGCGGTGCTAATAAGTGGAATTTGATCGATAAGTTCATCGATCAAACTGTGAGGGACATCAAAGGATCACCAATAACATTAACATCTCCACAGCAGCAGCCTTCACCAGCTCATCTTCTTCAACTTCTCCGGTACTGTCATGTGGGTGATCATGATCATCACGAGAAGGATAAGAAAACAAAAACAGGGAGGCGAGTTGGTAGAGTGAATGAGCTGAAATCAGCAGGAATCCACTTGAAATCTGGAAGAGAAGGTTCGTTAAGAGACAATGTTTCATTCGCTTCTCATTGGATTACATACAGGAACCTTGACGCTTCCTTGTCTAGTTTTGAATGACTCAACAGCACCAAAGCTCTTGAATTTGATTGCATTTGAAATGTGGCCAGATTTTCAAATCGATTCCCAGGTAATTACTTCTTATATCGTCTAAGACCATCTCCAATCCATTGCATCAAATCTTATTCTAAAAAGAATATTCCCTAAATATTTCCTTTTTTTATTATTTCTCAACAATTAACATTTTACCCATTACTTAACATAATATTACGATAAGTTAAGAAATTAACAAATTAGTAAATTAAAACAAATATAAATTAAACAAAAGCATTAGATATTTACAAGGATACAATTTGAATGTCTTTGATTTAATAGGGGTAAACTGTGATTAAAAAAACTTTTAAATAAGGGATACAATCACAATAGATTTTATTGAATAATGATCAATTTGTGGATAAGTATAAATTTAAAGACTAAAAAAAAAAATAACGCAACAAAGTAGCGCAAGAATTGATCCGCACTACTTTTGGCGCTTGAAATGGGGAAAGAACAAACAGGAAATTGCTCCAAATTGAGGATTGATGCATGGGTTGGAGATGCCCTCATCGATCAACCGGACGATGTAACTTCTTATCTGCTAAGTGATAGAGCCTCGCCTGTGAACTAATGTAATAAGGTTTGCTATTGAAGTACTATGTAAAAAAAGCATACCAAAAGTACTTGTATATGTCCCTTGTAATTCGTTTAATAATATATGTGGTGTGTGTTTGAGATGATATTTAATAATCTCTTACTAACTCTAGTTTGAAAATCACAAATTTAAGATCAATCTCTAATCATATAACAAAATCTTTAAAGCAACAAGTTTGTAAGATATCTAATTGTATGTATAAAAGAAGCTGATGTTTGAAGTTGTTCGTTACTTGAAATCCCGCAACAACGCTAAAGGAATGTGCACTACCAATTGCATTGAAAGTGACCTTGTTTTCTTTTTATTTTTTTTTATATGATGTCCCAAAGTTTTTAAACTCCCAATTATATTTCTTCAAACTTAGACGATTTTATATAGTTGCGGTTTTACTGATTCCAACCGGTTGGAATCAATATAATTTTTTTTCACCGATTCCAAGAATCCAAGATTAGGATCAGTGAAATCATATGAATTTTTTGTACGAAATCTTGCACTAGAAAGTTACTATATATACAGTCTTTCTATTGTCAGTTCATTCTGATATAAAATATATCATGACGAAAAATGTGGACCATAGATTATGGAGAAGTTTTTACAAGTGCATACACTTTGAGTCAGTGGCGGACCTAGAAATTTAAACCAGGTGGGGCATTTGAATAAAATAGTAATTATATAAAAAAAATACTGAAAAATTAAGATCAAAATAAAATGAATATTATTATTAAACAAAATTGAGGTTTTATTTATTTATTATTTTTATATAAAGAAAAATTCATTGTATAATGAATTTTAGGGTATAAAATAAAACAAAAGAACTCTTACTCAATATGAACTAAATAATCTTATATTAAAAAATAAATAAAAACAAGAAACACAATATGAATAAATAAATAATGAAAGGAAAAACAACATAAATTACAATCTAATTTTATAATACCAAATTTTGTTTTGTATTTATTAATAATTCACTATAGATTTATACAAAATAATTGATTAATAAATATTACTAGATATATTTTTGATTTTTTTATTCTTCTGATTATTGGTAAATTATTGATTTACTGATTCTAAATAATTAAAACTATAAAATAAAGAAAAATATTAAGGATAAAATAAAATGATTCATAATAAGATGAAATATATTCATACAATAAGTAAAAATTTTAAGATTTTAGGGTTTATTGATGGAATGCGTTAGGTATGCCAAACTAAAATTATTAGAAATAATAAAAATTTAAAATAATAATATAAAATTTTATATAAAATTAAATTAAATGAAGTAACGATAAATTGAGGGTAGTTAAGAGGTTTGAAAAGAAAAAGTGAATTGTTTTATCTTAGAAAAAGATGAAAATTTGAGAAATGAATTGGAAAAGATGGTAAAATAAAAAAGATATAAAAAATTGTTAAAATTAAGCTAAATGAAAATGGAAGGGCTTGAATCGCCACCATCAATGTGGTTGGAACTTGGGAGTAACCCAACCAGCAGTGCTAACAGGCTACATGGTCTGTATTACGTTAATTATTATTATTATTATTATATATATAAAGCAAATCAATTTTTTAAAAAATTTTGAGGCCCCACCTCATCTAAACGTGGGTTTGCCCCTGCTTTGAGTCAATTAACCCTCACATGAGAGATGGATGAACATTTATATGAAAGGAAGTTGAACTACTTCCTTAATACAAGGTCTCTCAACTAATCTAGGAAACAACAACTCTAAAGATGAGATTGAGTAACAGACTACTAAAATCTCTTTATTGTAGATAACTAAAGCATTACTGTAAGGTCTTTGATTTGTATTGGCTTAATTCCATTTAAAAACTCTCTATATTTGTAATAGTTGTTGCCTAGATGGTTCTTGGTGAAAAAAAGCTTTAAAGGTGAAGAAGCAACATCTTGTACAAATATCGTCTTCAAGGGGAATATCGCATTCTTGGATGCTAAGGTATCGAGATTCTTTTTCCTCTTGCAAGGCGTAAGCGCAAACACACATAATTCATTCATGTGTGTCCCTGCATCATTGTGCAAACATTTGGTATAACACATTAATACTCATTTAAGTATACACATGCATTGGTCTCGTATTGACAAACATTGTAGATTTGCTTGTTTTATGACTATCGCTTGGATATGGCATATTTGTGTGAAATTGTGTTTGTTTATTTGTGCTTTTTGTATTTTGGACTTAAGCATGATCTTATTTGATTCTTATTGAGTCCCGATCATTTTGGTTACTCATTCATTAGGTTTCGAGTCCAAACGATGTAGCTTAGCTACGCTACTTTGCGTTAACATTCGTTGAGTTGTTTTCGTTGTCATTTTCCGAGATGAATTCTCAATATTTTATCAAAGTTTTGTAGTCTTCGTCATGCGTGAAGGAGTCACGATACGTAATCTGAAAACAGATTCAAAATTGGAGTTCGGAGATCCAGATACGGTCAAAGAACGCTAGAGGAGCGTGAGAGGAGCTAGCTTGGCCAACGGCCAAGCAAAGGAGGCCACATGTAGGCCACGTGTGCTGCCAGAGACCTCCTCTGCCCACGTGTGCCACATATGCCCCACACGTGGCTGGTGATATGGCAGCCTTTGGTTGTCTTGCTTTTCCCTCTCTTGAATTCTTTTAAAAACTCTCCATTCCCTCCCTTTCATTCTAAGAAGAAAAATTGAAAAAGAAAGAATGTGCAGAATTTCTTCATGATTTTAGTTTTCTTATTTTGATCATAACTCTCTCATTTCAACTCAAAATTGAGTGATTTAAAAGCCAAAAATATTGGTCTTGAAGAGAGCTACAAACCCCAAGTATTTTCAGAATCATTTGAGTTTGTAATTTTTCATAGTGAGCAGATTTCAGTTCGAACTTCAATATTTGTATGTGAAACATCTTCTTCTTACTTTCTCTTTTGATCATCTCTTTTGATAGATGAAATATGTATAGAATGATGTTAGTTCACTTTTTAGGTTTGTATGATTGATTGTTTGTTGAGTTTTAGTCTTGTGATCTCATTTGAACATATTTTGCTAAACTTGACTAATCTTGAAATTGATTCTAGAAATGATATATATGATATACCTCATGATATTTTCTAGGTTTAATTTCATGATCTAAGAACTAAAATTTTTGTGATATATTGAATACTCTCATCTTGTTCTTATTGATTTACATGCTTTGATTTCTAGGTACATTTGTGATTGTTTGTTGAAAACATATCCTAGAGTATCACTAAGCATGTTCATAGAACTTGATTGATCATCTTGCTTTATTTGATTGTGTTTTACATCATTTGCATAACTTAGATCATAGCCTTGTGATAAGTGGAAGTCTCTTGCAAAGTGAGTGAAGCTTTGTGTAGAGCAATAAGTCTTGACTAGGACATGTGGTCTGGATAGTGAAGCAAAAGACTTAGCTAGGAGTGTGGTACTCTGGATGGTTAAGCTAGGGGAGTTTGACTAGGATCTTTGTAATCCGGATAGCTAAGCACAATATCTTCCTAGAGGCTTGAGAACCTTGGATAGGAAGTTGTTTTCTAGACGTGTAGGACACACCTTGGATAGAGAGTAAGCTAGGTGGTTCATTATGCCCGAGGGTAGACTAGGAGCTATCATGTGCTGATAGCTTATGGTGGATATCATGTGTTGATAGCCTTGAGTGTATAAATCCTTTTCATCATAGTGAATTGCTTTGCCGGTGGTTGTGGTATCAACCAGTGGACGTTTCTTTTTTGAGGTTTTACCACGTAAAAACAAATGTGTCAATTTTTGTTTTTATGTTTTCATTATCTTCTATATATTGTATTGATTGCATCACTTATATATTGATTTCCACATATGTTGATTAAGACATATCAAGTGTGCATTTCATTATTGTATTTTGTAAAATTTGAATTTGGAAGAAATTGAGTCTATATCTATTCACTCCCTAGGTATAAATTACACTATATTGCTTAAGGAAATTTCAATTAAAGATAACTAACAACCTACACAATAATCTATCAACTTACTTTCAACAATATATAGAAATATAACCATATACAAAGTTTTGCTTGTTAATAATAATGTTGCAAATATTTTTATCCAATCCATAACCAAAATTATGAAAATAGCCCCTACAACATCTTTTTCTATTTTTTTATTTTTTTATTTTTTATATTTAAAAAGTGAAATTTTTGATAAAAAAAAAAACATGAAAACTTGTCTTTTTGAAAATAGAAAATTACTGTAACATTCTTCAATTTTTATTTTATTTTAAATTTACCAGAAAATTACCGAAACATCCTCTCTAGACGATTGATGAGGTCGTTTGTGTGCTCAAAAATTAATATTTTATGTTCTTTTGAAAACCATGTTTTAGCCACTTAAAAATCCTTTAAGATATTAATTTTTAGCAAGGGGTAATCAAGATTCGTTCCACAGGGAGATGGAGTAATATGTTAGATTGATTGACTAATCTATATTGCAATAAAATAAATCATAATGAATGGATTGTTGTGTGGTTTGATAAACCACCAAACATGCAAGTAATATAAACATACAAAAAATGATAGGAAAAATAGAAGACTCAACAATCTTGATAAGAGAGATGATGTAAACAAATGGAGTATATGCTAGGGAATTGATGGAGTTACAAGTGTCATGGGTAATGCTCTTCAAAGCTTCATTAATGACCAAATCTCTTAGATGCTAACCATTTGTTTCCTAGAGTGTGTTTAGGTCATTACTATGAACATTAAACATCTTTCCACCTCAATACCTAACCGATTAAGGAAAGAAGGTTAATGTGGGATTGGTTGATTACAAATCAAGGGTTTAGATTAGTGGGGTTGATATATCCACCACTAATCTATCCTATTCACTAAGTTCTTTAACCAATCAAGGGTGTCAATCCAAGATTGATTTCACAACAAATTATCCCACACAATAATATGATCTACTAGTGGTATACAATGCAAATCACATAATGTATAGAATTTCAATATTTAGTGAATAGAAACCAAATAGAGATTTAATTACACATAGCTTAAGCAAAAACCCACAACAAATGTTTCTCACATCTATCCCCTAGATTAGGGGTTTAGTTACACATAGTTACAAATCAAATGAATAGGAAGTAATAGTTAAGGAAATCACCCTTAGGCATCCTTCTTTAGTGCTTGCTCCTTCCTTTCCTTTGTTGCTCCTAGTGTCAGGCATGGTAGAAGTGGATATGTCTAGATATGTGGGTGTCTAATGGTGAGTGACAAAGGTATTGAAATGTTGAAAATGGAAATGGAGGATTGGTTGGGTGAAGTAATAAAGATATTGGTGTTGAGGTTTTGGATGGAAAAGATAGTTTAAGTTTAGAGAATGGAGGAATTTGAGAGAGTGATGTATGAAGGGGAAAACTAGGTCTAATGCTCTGTAAAATATTTCTTTCTAAAATGCTTGGATTCTTCTCAAGTTGGAAAAGAGGGATATATATAGTCACACTCGAACATATACTGATACCTGCTTGAAAATCCGATGTGGAGTGATGTCGCCACTTGTGTGGCCATTGGCGACAAACGGTTACTCATTTTGAGAATCACATGTCACCACCTTTCTCATCTTTTTCGCCACTTTGCAAGTGGCGACAATGAAGGGATTTCAATTGTCGCCACTTTGTGTATATGGTGACACAAAGTGGCGACAAGACCTAATGCTTTTAATTATGAAATGAGCATTCTGTTGCCACTTCTACCTTCATGTCGCCAGTGGCGACAACATCTTCACCAAAGTGGCGACAATGCCTTATTTTGCCACTTAGAGCTTCTTCTTGCACCAAAGTCCTCACCTTCTTCACAAATGCCCCCTAAGGTCTAAATAAACCTGAAACACTTGATTTAACAATATTAAATACAGAGAAATGCCCAAGAATCAAGCAAAAAAAGTCGGGAATGAGGGCCAAAATCATACCAATTTTAGCTTGATCAACGGTGCTTTGGCGAAAGGGTGCTTTGGTGAAATACGTGAAATATTTTATATGTTTCACATTTTGAATTTTGAATTTTAATTTAATTTTCTAAAAATTGTACAGTGTTGTCGGGAAGTGCTTGCCTCGACGTCGCTATTGTAGGTGGTGTCCTCTGGCTACTTTTCCTAGGCACACACTACCCAAGCAATGCACTCAAGTGGCATCGTCACCGTTGCCGTTTAGACCTAGCGGTGCATGCCTGAACAACATCAATACTTGGCAGCACTAGCCTAAGCGGTGTTGTCTCTTGGCAGTGCACAACCATGCAGCACCGTCTTTGAAAAAGGCGAATGTGAGAGAGATGAGAGGCTGAGACGAGAGATGAAAGAGAGTTTAAGACTTTGAGGAGTATTTTGTATACGGGGTATATGCGTAATTTCTCAAAATTTTGGTTGTTACTAGTTAAACTTTTGAATGTGGTTATAAACAAATATCTAATATTTTAAGTAGTTCTTTAAATTGATAGCACTCTTTACATCTCCAAGTTTGAAACTATCACTACATTAATAATTCTTATTAAAATGGGACCAAAGTATGGTGATGGACAAAAATGCCCCTATTTTTACTTTTATTTTTTTTTCTAATTTGTTTTTGAATTTTTTTTCTTAAACCCGCCATTGATGGACCTCACATCCATCAATGGAAATTTAACCTCCATTGGAGGTGGATAAAGAATAGTTAAATAAATAAATAAATTTTGGAGGAAATATGTCTTGAGTGAGGTACCTAAGACTTATTGCCCCAAAAAAATATGGCAATAAGTCTCTTTTTTAAAAAATTATATTCTCTTCATTGACCTCCAAATCTTCAATGGAGGTCTGACCTCCATTGAAAAGTAAAAACAGAGGAAAAAAGAAAAAAGAGAGAGAAAATTAAAAAATAAAAAAGAAAAGTAAACGAATAAATAGGGGCTGGGTATTTTGGTTTCACCACGACACTGGAGTACGTTATCAAACAAGGAAGATCAATATGTTTTCCATGCAATGAAAAATCTTCGGTTCAATTTGTGTGCAAGTGCAAATTAAACAATTGCTCTTGGTCAATTTGGGCATCATGCTAGGAGAAGAATTGTCCTACCTTAATGATAAAAAACTTTGAATGACAAGCACACTTGCTCAAGAATACAAAAGAATCGATTAGCTAATTCTACATGGTTAGCTAAGAGGTACATGGAAGCTTTAAGACTAGGAAAGGAGTTTAAAATGTTTGAATTTTTGGGTAAGGTCCAGTTGGACTATGTTTGCTAATCATCAAAAGCTCAAGTTTATAGCAAAGAGGAAAGTCGGTCTTCTTATAGAAAGAAGTTTGGCAACTCAATACACTAAACTTTAGGATTATACCGAGGAGATAAGAAGATCCAATCCTTGTTCGAATGTAGTTATTGACATAAAGGAAGGATTAGATAAAGCGGTTATGTTTCGGAGAATCTACATATGTTTAGAAGCTTGCAAAGTGGGTTGGATTTCATGTTGTTGGCCAATAATAGGATTGGATGAATGTCACACTAAAGACAATCACAAGTCACAATTGCTGTTTGCAATTGGGCTAGATGTGTATAATAGCTACTATCCAACTGCAAATGCAATTGTTGAAAAACAATGCTACATGACATCGTTTTGGTTTCTAAGTCTCCTAAAAGTTGATTTAAAGTTGGATAAGGGTTTTAGGATCACTTTCATGACGGATAAATAAAAAGGTTTAGTCAAGGCTATCAGGGAGTTATTGAAGAATATTGAACATTGTAACTGTGTACGGCATTTGTCTGCAAATTTTAAGAAAAAATTCAAAGTTGATGTAATCCAAACCAAGGTTTAGGAAGTTGCTAGGGCTATGACAATTGAAGATGTTAATAGGGTGATGGCCCAAATTGAAGATATGAATGAAGAAGCTCATGAATGGTTGTGTGAGAAACCTGCACACCAATGGTCCAAGAGCCACTTTTGAGATTTGCTAAAGTGTGATATGTTGTTAAACAACCTTTGTGAGTTTGTAAATGGTGGTAGATCTTCTCTATGCCTGAAATGATTATAGTTAAATTCATGAATCGAAGAGCAAATAGAAGGATTAACATGGAGAAGTGGTACCACAATATAGGTCCTAGGGTAGTAGTGTTTATGGAGTTGCAAGCCTAACACAGTGTCCAATTTGTTGCTCACTGGGGTGGTGAAGGTCATTACCAAATTAGTATAGGGAGTACAACATGTGTTGTTGTGGACCTGGATCAAATATCTTGTACTTGTAGAAGGTGAAATTTGACTAGGATCCCTTGCTCCCACTCAATGGCAACCATCTATAGTAAGGGAGATTATCCAACCAGATATAGTATGTGGATAAGTGGTACTTGAAGGACACTTTTAAGAAGTGCTACTCGGCCTCTGTTTTGCATGGCATAAGGACTGAAAAGTTTTGGTTCAAGACTAATATGCCTCCATTATTACTACCAATGGATGTGAAGCAAGCTAGAAGACCAAACAAATTAAGGATAAAGGAGATTGGTGAAATTCCACCAAATGTAAGGAAAATAGCACGTACGCATAAAAAGTATACTTGTAGCAAGTGCAAGTAGAAGGGACATAATGCAAAGACTTGTGAGAAAATGACAGAACTACAAGCTAAACTTAAGAAAAAAGTACAATCTCATAAACAGTGTAATGATTTCTTGTACAATCCATTTATTATATTTTCAATAAGTCATTATAAGGGTGGGAGGTTATGATAAGATTTCTTTAATGTTAGATTAATTAGTACTACTAATGTGCCTCAAACTCTTCATCCACTCTAGCTCTCAGCACTTTTTTCAAGTATTCTTGTAGTAGCAAGCATTCAAAATAGACTACAAGTCAACAATATATAAATATATATATATATATATATATATTGTTGAGTGTATATATATATATACAGATGACTGTGTCTCAATAGAAACATATATTACTGTATATCTGACCAAGATGGTAACCCGAGAATATCATTCAGACCCATAAAAAGAACCCTTTCCAGTAGAGAATCTACGAGTACAAATAGTGACCTACAAACTGCTAGACATTCAATATCCAGTAGATCTAGATCAAGAATAGTCGACCAAATACCTGATTATAGGCTAAACCATAGTGAAACTTCTTCACAGCCAGACCTTATTCATAGGCATATACGATCTATCATACCACCTATAATAAGAACAAGCGATATGAATTAGAACCATCACGTTAATAGCTTCTGATGCGTTATAGAAAATGGTTTGGCAAGTTGGGATCTTAGAAGGTATGTAACTAGGGATAAGTCCAGACGATAAGACACAATAATGGACTCTGTAAACAAGTTTATAGGGATTGGATCCTTTCAAAAATTCATAGTTGTGGGTTTGGATGTCTACAACTAGGTATTTCTCTTTGTGTTCATCTATTTTAAAGTTGACAGTAAAGTTTGGATAACATTGAAAATAAATGGGTTCATAAGTGAGGCTTGACTCGTATATCTGACCAAGATGGTAACCTGAGAATATCATTCTGACCCATAGAAAGAACCCTCTCCAGTAGAGAATCTACGAGTACAAATAGTGACATACAAACTGCTAGACATTCACTATCCAGTAGATCTAGATCAAGAATAACCGACCAAATATCTAATTATAGGCCAAACCATTGTGAAACTTCTTCACAACCAGACCTTATTCATAGGCGTAGACGATATATCATACCATCTATAATAAGAACAAGAGAACCACCTCTAGTCATATCACCTGAAACTAGAAAGGCACCTACTCATGTAACCAGTGTTTATAAAACACCAGAGCAAGTAGCCCAACCAATTCACGCATATGACAATGAAGGACTACCATCACCAACTCCTTCTTAGGTCCTCACAAAAATCCTTGACCATAAACCCATGATTAGAACAATAAATGTTCTCAATAGTCCTAAAGAAGTAGACAACAATTACCTAGCCCAAGAATATTACTACCCTGAGAATACTGGCTTAAGAATCAAGTATGAAAAAAGTTACTCCAGCAAAAAAAGGAAACAATTCCATTCTAGATGGATGAAATGTGTAGAAAAACTAGACACAAAAATACCATTCTTTGAATGGTATGTGATAAGTCTATTTATACTCTTTGCGCATCCCCAATTTTCCTATGTTTTGATCTTGTTTTTCTTGGAATTACCATATTTTAATGTTTAAATACGTGTTTGTAGGTCTATTTGATTTAGAAGGAGTCTACGCGCGATAACGAAGATTTTCAGGCCAAATAAGGGACTTTTTGGTTAAAAGAGCACTTTCGCAGTACGTGTTGTTAAAGCGAATAACGATCTGTACTGTGAAAATCAAGAGTAGAACAACTGAGATGTTTCGCGGTTGAGGTCGTTAAAGCGAATAACAACTTGTACCACGTAAGTGTGGAGTGTAGACTCTAAGATGTTTCATCAGAGAGGTCATTAAAGTGTATAACGACCTGTATCGCGTTATTGAAGACCTAATCCACTGCCAAGTTTCGTTAGACAGGTCGTTAAATCTTACCGCGAGACGTATCCCATGATGATTATCACTGCTTGTTTTTCACTTTTTTTGGGACTCACTTTGACCTACCTATATATATATATCATTTTTCCATTATTTTCAAGGGTGCTTCACAAATTCTAAGTCTCAGATTTGCTCCATTCATGCCTATCATTTCATCCTTCACATATTCAACACAAATTTACCAAATCTATCATCTCTTCACCATAAACCACCATAGATTCATCACCTCCACCACATAACCTTCCCTTACACACTATACCCATCATTTATCGTCACCTTGGAGCATCAAAGGAAGCTTGGAAATACTAAGTCATTGAAACTAAGCAAGTAAAAGGAGGAAGTTCTTCACTTTAGTTCATTTCTTGCAACTTATTCTCTAATACTTGTGTATTTGCTATGGATTGTTTCAATTTATTATCTCAAATGACTTGGATGTGTAATATGAGTTAAACACATATATGCTAGAGTTATGATAATACCAGACCTTTAATCCTTTAGTAATGATTTGCCTAATTTCTCTTAAAGTGCTTAAGTTGTAATATGGGTATTTTGTGTACTTAATGCTTTTGCTTGATTGATTATCTTGTAATTGTTATATTGGTTGTGTGAATTAACCGAAAGATGACGCACTAAACGTGTTTGTCAAAATATCTACTATATATGATCAGTAAGGTAGAGATACGCGAGGCTTGCGTATAGGGATCGTGTGTGTGTCCCACCGTTCTAGATTAGCCTAAATATAATACTTGTATAATTTGGGAGGTTAGGCGAGTCGAATTCTTAATTATAAGGGTGAGGTGGATTCTAAATTCTAGCATTATTTCATTGTATTACAAATATCGTTCTATTGTGTGATTTACTTAATTTATTGAATACATGCTTAGAATTAGCTTTAGATTAATTTAGCGATAAGTTTGGAAATCATTCAACTATTTTGTTCAAATAGTAAACATGCCTTCGAACGCCGGTAATCATTAAATCCCTTAGTCTCTGTGAGACGATACTCTACTCTATCATTGTACTATATTTCGATCTCGTACTATTGCGAGCGTGATAGTTTGTAGCGATAGATTTTTAGGTATGCTAATAGACATAACCTAGAAGATCAATGCCTTGTTTTAAACTAGAAAAACTTCAGAACTTACAAATTTAGTAAGGGAGATGAGACAGGAACGCACCCTCCTCCCAGGAGATGTACTATTAAAAAAGACAATGAAACCCTAGGAAACATTTGTGAAACCCTAGAATGTCTCCCTTTTATCATGCTGGATGAAGAGTTATCCCATAATGTGGCAGCTTCCTCACACTAGATTGGTGTCGTTATGAAACAAAACAATTTCGCCAATGAATACCTTACAACCATATGAGAACAATTAGACCGAATAGAAAACAACTGAACACCTATCATCTAGACAATACCCTCAACCCCTAGTAATCCTCCTCCCAGAGACTATAAAATGAAATCAAAGATTGCTGAATATGAACCAGGAACAATTCTGTTTCCTGATACCATAACCGACTTTATGATAATGTTTCATACTATTTTTGTTTAAAAGATTGGTTGAGAAAATATTGTCATCTTGAAATTTAACATCTATCTCCTTAGTTATTTGTCCTAATTTGAAGTCTAGGGCATTACTCTTCTTGTAGATACTATGTTTTTCTATGTTTGGAAGTTGCCATCTACTTAAGTTATTGTCACTCCAATTTGTCTCATAATTTGCAATAGATTGTCTTGTTATACTATCTCCTTTGTTAGGTTCTATATCGGATCTGGAACTACTTGTAGACATGATAAAGAATAATGTTTAATAAAAATCAAAACCTGGGTTTTAACTCACAACCTGTTTGTAGGTCTGCCTAATGCCCTCCTGGCTAGTGACTATCCTGGTGACTACTAACTTTTGCACCTAGAAATCTGATCTAATCAAACCTTCTTCTCCAACAAGTCTTAAGGCTTTGATACCATAACATAGAACAAGCAAATAAGATAGTATACACAAGACAATATAGAGAAACAATAGAAACATGTAATTGAAATCAATAACGATAAATATAGAATAATTTAAGAAATTAAGAAATTAATATACTTACTACAAAAATATAGGTCTGACATCAATGACGAACAATGAATGTACAGAAATAAGTCGTACACTTTATTGAGGATTCAAAAATTTTTACAAGGGAGGGGAAAAATTACAGGAGAGGAAAGATTACAAGTGAGGATAGATTACAAAAAAGAGAAGAAAGACTAATCTGTATATACTAGAATAAATTCATAGAATATGTCTTTTTGATACATCTTTAGGAATCCTGCAAAATAGGGATCAATGATTGCATTCGCCAGTTTCTTGGGTTCCTTAAGATAATGGTCAAGCAATAATGGTGTTTCTACCGTGAAGTATCTGTCAAAAAAGGGTTTAATCTGGTATTGGTAAATTAGAGAATTGATCTTTGGGAAATATGATGAAGTAATCTGAGATTGGTTTATTGGAGTTAATTTATCTTGTTTGAAGGAATGAAGGCTAATGTAGGAAGAGGTAATAGTTTTAAAGGATGGAGATTCTGATTTTAATGGGAAAAAAACTGTTTACAATCTGAATTGGGCTTGCAATGGTAAGCCTGGGGGAGGAGGTTCCAATATGGTCTTTAAATTTGTAACTAATGTCTAATTTTTATTTATTGTCTCCATATAAAGATTCTATGGTTGATTCTAAATATTTTGTGGGAACTAATTTTTCTTTGATACAGTTTTGGTCAGCTCCTGAATCAATAAGAGCATTAACCTTAAGATTGTAGTCAGAAGAGATTCTAATGTCTATGTCGCAATACCATTTTTATATTCTGAAAGGTTTGGTGATATTGACTAAGGCTGCAGTAGGATCCATTTCCTTATTGCAGAGAATATTGGCTAGTTCTTGTTTAGGATGCGTTCTACTGGTACTATCAAAATCACTTGAGCTTTTAAAGGTAGGTTCTTCTTTTGGTTTGCTATTAGGTTTTTTGGTCTTTTGAGAATCTAATTGTTGCTGTAATTTCTAGGTTGAGATTCTTAGGTTTTTGATTTCTTTTTTAATATTCTAGATTTCTTTCTAGAGATTTAGGATAGTGACTTTCTTTTGAGTACTATGGAATCTTTGTAAAACATTTGGGTCAAAATCTGGGGCGATAGAGGAGGTTATAGGTTTTTCTTCTTCGTTTATCGGTTTTGAAGTTTGGGTAGATGGTTTGATAATCTTTTGCTGAACTTGTCTGATGTAATTGACTTTAAAGATGAGATCTTTTATGCTATCAGTCATTCTAATTATTAAAGAATAATTAGATTGATCTAAAACATTGACTTCTTGACAAGTGCAGGCTTGTTTATCACAGACTTGTGAACTATCTTCACCGTTTGTTGAGGATTCAGAATCTAAGTCTTCATGAGCTAATATTTTATTATCAGGAATGAGTTCTATTTCTCCACTACCGGGGTGTCAGTATTTGAATTATAAAGGGTCTGAATTAGTCTTTCTTTGGCTTCTTTACTAATATCTAGGGTTATGATTTTATTTCTAATTTTTCTCAATTCAAGGCAATTTTTTACAAAATGTCCTTCTATGCTTCAAATCTGACTCGATTTTATTGCTTCAAATCGGATATACAATATATATATATAAATATATATATTGAAATTTCTCTATTGTTTAATTTGAAAAGTTTGGTGGAGTATTAGATTGCATCTAAACTTCAAAACTTAACTCAAGAAAAAAGCCTGATTAATTCTTCATTTGTATGCACTTTTTTTTTTTTTTTTTTATCATCCTGGAATCTATTTAATGCTGAAGCCTATCTGTTAGTCTATTAATTTTCTTTGTTTTCATCAGATTGGAACTCAAAAGAAAAACAGAAAATCTGTTCAAGAAGGTGTTACTCAAGTTACTCAAAAAGTACAAAGCGATGTGGAAGTTGAAACACAACCCGAATATGAAGCATGGGTAATTTCCCAAACCACAAATATAATGGAAGAACAATAAAGTATAATATAATAGACTAAATGATTGTTTTATTTATAAAAAAAAAAAAAAAAAAAACTTTGTTGTTCAGGTACTTAAGAACGTATTGAAACTAATGATCCTTTTGATTGGTTTGGTAATATGACTGACCTCTTGAACACTTTACAATTTGATCCCGATATTGTTTAAAGAATCAGGGCAGTACAACGGTACAACCAAGCTACTACATCGATCTAAGTTAGCTGGATCAAAGATGAAGTAGAAATCCAATTGAAATGAAGACATTTATTGCTTTTTTTCTTTTCTTGTTAAGCTGAACTAAAATTGACAATATTTTTTGTTTAACTAAAGTGCACTGCAATGCACTGCGTTTTGTTAAGGTTGGTAGTTATTTAGGTACCATTAATTTTTTTTTTTTTTTTGAATGAAGGTACCATGAAATTTGGTTGGCATATTTTTGTGTGGTTTTGAATAGGGTGCAGTCTTGGTATATTTGTGTAGAACAAAAAAAGCATAGTTTTGGAGGAGTTTTCAAATTAAAAGGAACAAGTTGGTATACTTTTGTAGGGGATTTTGGTTTACTTGTGTAGTTTGACAAGTAGTATTTGAAATGTTTGAAATATATGAAACTGAAATTATATTGAATCAAATGAAGAATTCATTTTCTCCATTGTTTATGAATTTATGCATTTTTTGTTTTGAATGAAATTTTATTGTTTATGATTGCTTACTCTATTTTTCTATACAATATAAATGTACATATAATGATCATTTTGATATCAATTAATCAAATGGATGACCAATAGATTAATTCTAGAAAAAGTTGGACAGTTGTAATGGTCATCTTGATACAAATTGCCTAAATGAACGGCCACTAGAGTAATTTTGAAAAAAAGTGGTTACAATTAGTGCTGACAAAACGGGCTGGGCTTTGGTGGGCTGCCTGGCCTGGCCCCTTTTTTTGTGAGCTCGGGCTGGGCAGGCCCAAGCCCGTTAAGTTAGCGGGCCAGGCCCGCAGGCCTTAAAAAAAATTAAAATTTTTTTTTCTTTCAAAATTTGAATTTAGAGGTGGCTTTTGTAATTAACTAGGTGACCGTTGGGGAAGAAAAAAAATCCAAAACTTTTAAAAATAACATTATTTTTTAATCTTTTACAATTTTTACCCTAATATCTCTCACTCACTCTTTCAACTATTTTGTAATTTATTTTAATTATTTAATATATTATATACTATATACTATATATTATATATTATATACCTCCTATTCTCTAGTCTCTACAAATACTATAAATTATATTTTGTGGCGCTACGCAAATGCATTCGGGAGTCGAGTTTAAGGTTTACAAAAGACTCGACAATTTAAATTGAAAAGGAACCCAATTTGGGTTTTAAATTGAAAAAAAGCCTCCGAATGCGTCTGCGTAGCGCCATATTATAAGGTGCCAAGTTTATGGATAATTAGTTTTGTGGCGCTACGTAGACACATTCGAGGGTCCAGCTCAAATTGGGTTCATTTTCAATTTAAATTGCCGAGTCTTTTGTACTAATATACTATTATATACATTATATATTATATATTATATATTATATATTAAATACTATATACCATTATAGTATATACTATTTTTTTTTTTTAATGGTACAACAACTGCCGAGACCCGGTGAGATAAATCTCTGGAAACACGACCTAGAACACAGCTCCCACAGTCGGGAGAGGGCACCCTCACTTGGAGGATAGGCCAAGGAGGGACAAGAGAAATATATATATATATATATATATATATATATATATATAATATGCACACACCCGGGTTTGAACCGTGGTGGTGGGGGTTCCTAGGGAATAGCACCACCACATTGGCAAGAGCCCGGTGTGTATTATAGTAAATACTATTATACTATACATTATATATAATATACTATACACTATACATTATATATTATATACTATATACTATTATAGTATATACCTCTCACTTTCTAGTCTCTACATATTCTAAGGCTCTTACTCTAAGGTATTGTCTTTTTTTTTTTAATTAACTTTCATTTGTTATTTAATTATTAACTATTATTAATATGTTTATAACTAATGTTATTATAATATTATTTATTATGTTGTTTGGTATCCAATTGATTAATTAATTCAACACTCTCAACTCTCAAGTCTCCAATTTATTATTTAATATATCATATTAAAATTATTACATTAATAATTACACAAAATCATTACAATGTATAAAAAATAATATTGTATAAATAAAATGTTTAAAAAAAATAAAAGTTTTGAAGCCCGTTAAGGCCTTAACGGGCCAATCTGCATAGGCCCGACCTGTCCCCACACGGCCCCTAGACCTAGGCCGGGACCCCCTTTCCTCTAACAGGCCGGCCTCGCCCGGCCTGGCTCCCTTCACAGTCCGGGCCTGGCCCGACCTGTTAAGAAAACGGGCCTAACGGGCCAGACCGGCCCGCTTTGTCACCACTAGTTACAATTGTCATTTTGGTACCAAGTGAAAAAAATGACACTAATGATCATTTTGATACCAAGTGAACAAGAAGTTAGTGTCACGAGGTTCGTAAAAAATTGTCATTTTGAAACCAATTTCCAATCTAATAGCTATTTTGATAGTGTGTCATCAAATTGATGGTCACTAGGGTAATTATCCATAATATTTAATTGTTTATTATTGATAAAGTTTGAGGCCAGGTTTTTGTTTTTTAAATGCAAAATTGTACTTAGACGAGCATGTCAAGAGAAAAAGTTTACCTTATTACTTTATTAGGAAAAGAGGTACAAGTAGGGTCTTTAGGTAAGGCCTTAACTTGAAGTAGAAGTTAAATTATGTCAACTTGAGACACATAAAATGTAATTGTGTCGTATTAATTTTTTATTTTTTATGTTTTCAAAGCAAATTATGCTACATAACAAAATTACATTAAACGGTCTTACCAATCAGACTGTTCCACGTAAGTTTTTCTCCCCTGTGGATAAAGCTTTCATCGTTGTATTTGTTAGCTTCTATACTTTGAAATATAGACCTAAATGAATTTTGACTAAATTTAGTCCTTATATAAGAAAAGTATTATAAAGAAGTTTTCATTTCTTCTTTATTACATGAAAAACTTGTCTTAAACACGAAAAGAGTCGTACAATATTCGATGCCAAGCTTGCTATGTCTATGAAGTCATAGATATATTATTTCTTTATGATACCAACAACTTTTAATCATCAACATTTATATATACTAGTTTTTGGATTACATGCAAGACATATGCTCAAATCAATATTTAAGTTTCATATCTGTAAATGTATATATCTTTGAAAAATAATAAATGTTAATATAACAAATATAATTTTAGTTTATATAAATGTTATTACATTAATCTAATATCTCGAGGAAGTCTTAAACTTATGTGGATGATTTAATTATTTTTCTATTTGACCAGAAACTACCGCTTGAATTTTTTCCAAAACATTTTTTTTTACTGCATTTACTTTACACACATCCATTGTATAATCCACAAAGTCATAAAGTTTCACACAAATTATATTTTCACCCTTGTATAATTACCTTTTCTTTTTCAACACATTAAATACATAGAAAATTATATTTTCATCCTTAATCCCATTTTACAATTTAAAATAATAAAAAATCCTTACTATATAGTCTCTGTTGTGTTACTATTACTAAGATCTGTCTACTAAGTAATTATACAAACTTGAAGGGTTGTATTTATCAATCGTCGTTCAATAATCTAAGGAGTGCTATAATTGAAATCTACTAAACTTTGTCCATTAAGTAATTATATAAACTTTAAAGGTTGTAATTATAATTTTACATGCAAAGAAATTAACAGAACAAAAAGGGATGCTATAATTGAACCGACATATCACACTTTTATATATAGTATAGATATAGATATTGATTTGGGTCCAGTTCATATCATTACCTCTAGCCTTTTAACAAATAATCATCTAAAGTCATAATAATTGAACCGACATACCACACTTTTATATATGGTATAGATATTGATTTGGGTCCAGTCCATATCATTACCTCTAGCCTCTTAGCAAACCATCTAAAGTCATAATAATTGGGGTAAACTAATTTAACAATGATTTAATCTATTTGGAATTTTAAATTAAGGCAAATTTTGGAAATTACTATACAATCCATGTTGTGTTACTATTACTAAGACATGTCTATTAAGTAATTCTACAAACTCGAAGACCTGTATTTATCATTTGACTTTCAAAAATAAAAAAAAAGGGGGATGTTATAACTAAAATCTTACTACAAGCTATCTATTAAGTAATTATATAAAGTTTAAGGGTATTTGTAATTTTACTTTTAAAGAAATTTAAAAATAAAATAAAAAAGTCAAAGAAATTAAAAGGATGCTGTAATTCCAAGTGGCCATCCACGCATTTATATATGGTATATAAATATAGATATTTTAAATTAAGACAAATTGTGGAAATTGCTATACAATCCATGATGTGTTACTATTACTAAAACATGTCTATTAAGTAATTCTATAAACTTGAAGACTTGTATTTGTCATTTGACTTAAAAAAAAGGATGTTATAACTAAAATTATATTAAATGCTATCTATTAAGTAATTATATAAAGTTTAAGGGTTGTATTTGTAATTTTATAAGATAAAGAAAGTAAAAAATAAAAAAAAAAGAAAAAAAAATGGATGCTATAAAACTCACACTTTTATATAAGTCATAGAAAATAGATAATATATATATATATATACAGTCTCGTTCCTATCAGTGCATCCTGATATAACTTTATCAAGATATTGAATGTGAGCCACTCATTTATAACATTGATTTGACAAGTGCATACATATCAAGTCAAAGTATGTAAAACGAGTGACTCACATTCAATGTCCTTATATAATTCTATCCGGATGCACTAATAGGAAAATTTTTCTATATATATATATAACAATATTGTTCTATGTATGAAATAATGTAGCTCAGATACCGATCATTCATGCTCAACTTTCTAATTAATATAAACATTCATATTTAATCATAATTAATCCTTAAAGCCAATATAACCCAAGAACATTTTTGCTCACCCCCTTCGAAGGGAGGTAAACATTACCCCCCTCCTGCATGGATGACATCTGTCCATGGAGAGGGTAAATTTGGCCAAACAGACATCTAAATGAAAAAGTGGTCTCCAATGCTTCACTTGTAAGATACATGTTTTTAATGATATGTTAATTTATTATTGGTCTCCTTAAATATACTTTATAATTGTTGGATAAAATAAAACAGAAGACAAGCTAGAGTTGTAAAGACAAATTAGTAGAGGGGATTAGCAATGAATAATTTGATTAGCATGTGAAATATGCTAATGACAAAAGAACGAATTATAACATCAATATCACATTCGATCTTCTCTACGCCAGCAGTACCAATAGAAAATCTAGAATGCAATGACTGTAATTGAAGTAATTAGAATATTTTTCAAGATAGAAAGCTTAATTGGTTACCAATACCAAGGTTGTTGTGTAGGTGAAGTCATTAAAAAACATTTTCCAACAAAAATTGCCACATATATTTCCTCTTTAATATACCAAACTTGGTACCTCGATAAAAATAAGTTCCAATTTGAACATCTCAAGAATCATCTAACAATGTGTGCATATATTATATATATCTACTTAGAAAATCTCATTCAAATGTACATAAACACAAACTCCTAGAATTATATATATACAAACCATCGATCGGTCTCTGAAATCTCTGAATTATATATATAAACATTCTCTGAAATGTCTCTGAAATATATCGATCGGTCCGATCGGTCCACACGGAGAATGACATCACAAAAGTAATCAATGTATACAGCAACACCAAAACCCACTGGCGACCAACGGCAAACGTTGCAGCCAGAGGGTGGGAGAGAAATCACTGAACCAGTTCAAAATCCCAAACCGCCGGTACAAGGGAGGAGATCAATAATACATACAGCATCTTTGATACGAAAGGTTTCAAAGATGCTGCGAGACAACAAGAATATGGAGAAATACTACGAGCCAAGAGCGGTCTCAATTGGACTTCTCCATCATGGTAGAGATTATAAGTTCAGCCTAGCTAGCAGAACGCCACAAGCTTAAAGTAGCAGAGCTTTTCATTACCGAAAACGGCGTAGATGAAATCGGTCTGCACAGCAAGATCAAGGCCAAAATCGTGAGGTTTAAGCAATGCTACGCCGAAGAGGATGTAAAGCGCGTCAATATCAGCGATGAGAATCTTGCCGGGATGTTCTTAATTGACGGCTTTGTGCTACTTCATTACATATGTTACGCTTCACTTGGCAAGTTAAATGATATGAAGAATATTGGAATGGATATGGAAGCTTTTTCTCAGGATTTGTTCTTGTTAGAGAACCAGCTTCCATACGAAGTTCTAGACGATATAATGACTAGTGCTACTAAAGGCGGTGTTAATATGAGGAATTTGATCGATAAGTTCATCGATCAAACAATGAGGGACATCAGAGGATCACCATTAAAATCACCATCAGCAACATCAACATCAACATCAACGTCAACATCACCCCAGCAGCAGCAGCCTCCTCCAGCTCGATCACATTCTTTAACTTCTCCGGAATCGTCTTGAGGGTGATCATGATCATCACAAGACGAATGAGAAAATGAAAACAGGGAAGCGAGTTGGTAGAGTGAATGAGCTGAAAGCAGCAGGAATTCAGTTGAAATCCGGAACATCAGAAGGTTCATTAAGAGACAATATTTCTTTTGCTTCTGGAACCTTGACGCTTCCTTGTCTACTTGTCAATGACTCAACAGCACCAAAGCTGTTGAACTTGATTGCATTTGAAATATGCCCAGATTTTCAAAACGATTCTCAGGTAATAACTTCTTATATATTCTTTCTCCACTCTCTCATCGATCGACCGGACGATGTAAAGGAGCTGCGAAAGGCACATGTACTCATCAACAACGACGACGCTGTGGCCGGAAGCGATGAGGAAGTTGCTAGACTGTTTAAATAGATAAGCAGCAGTGATGTAGGTTCAATCGCGGATTCGGAAGCGTATTTGGAAGTGAAAGAGCTGATCCAAAAGCACTGTGAGAAGAAATTGAAAACCTGGACGGCTTATGCTTTTAATAACCGTTTAGTGGTAGTCCATGGACTTTGTTTGCTTTCGCTGCTGCTACAGCACTACTTGTTACTAGAGCCTCACTTAAGAAATAATAATGTTAATAAGGTTTGGTCTTGAAGTAATTTGTAAAAAAAAAGCAAACCAAAAGTATTTGTATATGTTCCTTGTAGGGGTGCTCGTTTTCGGTTTGGTTTGGGCTAAAGCTCAATATCAAACCAAATCAATATGGATCAGTTTGATTATATTTCAATCCAAGCCAAACAAATGTGATTTTTCAAACCAATTCAAACCAAACCAACAAAGGTCGGGTTTGTTTGGATAGGTTTCTCGGTTTAGATTTGAACTCAAAAATCTTTTTTTTTTTTCTTTTTTTGGTATTATATTATAAAAAAAAAATCTAAAAAAAAAATCATAACATAAAATATTAATTATATGTATATACATGTATATATACCCTAATTAAAGACATGTTTGACAGCATCTATGCTTTTGAAACCTTAATACATCAATCAATCAGAAGAATTGTATTAAAACAAATAAATAAACTATAAAAACTTAAAGTAATCAGTAAAAGTTATAAAACCTAGATTGAATAGAAAACGTAAGTGAATTTTATATTTTATTTTTACTTTTTAAAATATATGGTTTGGTTTGGGTTGGTGAATTATTTCACTTAACCCAAACAGAACCACCTTTAATTAGTTTGTCCAAAAGACATCCTGAACCACCCATTTTTTATATTTGTAATCAAACTAACCCAAACTTTATGGGTTAGGTTGGTCGGTTTGGTTCGGTTTTGTGGTTTTTTGCTCACCCCTAGTTCCTTGTAATTTGTTTAATAATCTCATATATGTGGTGTGTTTGAGATAATATTTAGGGGTAATTACCCTACTGACCATCAACTTTTACCACCACTATCAAAATGGCCACCAAGTGGGGAATTGGTCTTAAAGTGGTCATTTTTGGCAAACATTGTTACACTAGTAGCCATTCCATCCAATTCCATCCATTTCCATCCAATTTTATCCAATGAGTGGTATTTTGGTAAATAAAGGGATAACATTAATTTATTTTAGATGGTTTTTGGAAATCAATTTTTTCTTTTGTTTTTGAAATAAATAATTACATTTACTGTGTATATACGTATAGCATATCTCAAACACACACACACACATATATATATATATATATATTTATATATATATATATATATATATTTCTTTTTTGAGAAGATTAAGACTACAAAATCTAAAAATTCTAAAAAATATATTTGAGATAAGTTGAAAAGAAATATATTTATAAATTTTTTCTATTTTGAGAAGATTAATGCTACAAAATCTAAAAATTCTAAATTGAAATAAGTTGAAAAGAAATATATATATATATATATATATTATTTTTTGAAAAGATTAAGTCTATAAAATCTAAAAGTTATAAAAAACATATTTGAGGTAAGTTGAAAATAAATATATATACATATATATGTTTGAGATATGCTATATGTATATACACACTAAATATAATTATTTGTTTTAAAAAACAAAAGAAAAAAATTGATTTCTAAAAAATATATAAAATAAATTAATGGTATCATCATATTTACAAAAATGCCACTCATTAGATGAAATTGGATGGAATTGGATGGAATTGGATGGAATGACCACTAGTGTAACAATGTTTGCCAAAAATGGCCACTTTATGACCAATTCCCCCATTTGGTGGCCATTTTAATAGTAGTGGCAAAAATTGATGACCACTAAGGTAATTACCCCTAATATTTAATAATCCTACTAACTCTGGTTTGAAAATCACAAAATTTAAGATCAATATCTAATCATATAATTACAAAATCTTTAAAGCAACAAATTTGTAATATATCTAATTGTGTTATAATATATGTGGCTTTTACCACATGTTATACACACAAATATCACACGATATCTTCCCCTAAACTCACCGCCTAACACCTTAACCCCTCCACTTGACTAAACACATGTGTCCCTTGTATGCCTCTCATTTTGCTTCATCCTTGACCACATAATATTGACCGCCTCTTCTCTGTTCTCTTCTCTTCTTCAAAGAATCAAAGTGGCTTTAGGAGCGTGTATATATATATATTGATGCATTTCATTGTAAATGTTGGTTCGAGAAATAAATATAAGTTATATATGTCTATTCTCTCTTGTCTCTCGCTCTCTTTTCTCATGTCTCTCTAATCTTTTATTTTCTTTATTTGTTATCTCAATAATTCATAACACATTATCAGCACGAAGTGCTCGAATTTATTTGTTCCAGAGAAGGTTCTTGAGAGTTTTAACTTTGGTTTAGATCGAGTCCAAAAATTTCGAAGTGCTTGAATCGCTGTTCGGATGGTACCGTTGTGTTCATCTCGGAAATACGGTTCCAACGTCACTGACCGCATCCCAAACGAAGCACTAACGAACTATATAGTTTTGGTCAAAGTTCGGTAAATCCTGGAAAAATTTCGAAAATTTTTCTGTAATTTTCAAGGAAGAAGACGGTACTGTAGCACCACGTCATCGAACAGTTAGCACCACGTCAGCGAACAGTCGTGCCACGTTATTGCCACGTCAGTGAATCGTCACACCACGTCAGCGATGCACCTTGCTAGCGCCACATCATAAGCTAGGGAATATTCTATTACCATCAAAGGATATTCTGTTACCATCATAGCATATTCCGTTAGTCTAACAAAATATTCCTGAGTCAACTCAGTCCAGAATTGTTTTTAGCCAAACTCAATGCAATTTTCACATGTTTTCAACCGAGTTAGACCTATTTCCAGCTATTTCGACCTTTCCGGACGCAACTGTGCCATCAGTTTCAGCTAATTCTGCTTGTACGTACTGTTTTGACTTATTCAAGCTTTATTAACTATGTTTTCAGGCACGATGGAAGATCCAGATCTTCAGCACAATCGTATGTAAGTAAAAAGGATCTCTGATGGGTGATTTAATCACATCCCAATATTCTGGATCTATATATATTTCCGTTACAAGATGACTTTGCCGTCAACGGAACATATATATATATATAGTTCTTGATTTATTTTTATGCACATAACATGTGAGCTCAGCCTCCTGGAACTATTAAATTACAGGATATATATACTGTTCTGGAACTGTTAAATTATAGGACATATATACCATTCTGGAACTGTTTATTTACACAACATAACAGGTGAGCTTAGCCTCCTGGAATTGTTTATATGAGACTGACTTATAATGTGTCTCGGGACTGGCTTATATTGTGTCTCAGGACTGGCTTATGCTGTGTCTCCAGATAAATTGTTGAAAATAAATAAATAAATAAAGCAATATTTATTTATATGCAACGTATGAGATTGGCTAGACCGACGAACAAGAACTTAAAGTTTCTGGAATTATAATATTTAAGTCGGTACGGTTTTGAAAACCGATAAGAACTTGGAGTTATGGATCCAGTGTTATATTCATTAATGTCATACGACACAGTATTGAAAACCGATGAGAACTTGAAATTCTGGATCTATTGTTATATTCATGAAAGATTCATTATTTGGAACCTAGGGTTTCAAATCCAATCAGAATCTGAAGTTCATGGTCAAACTGGAAGTTCAAAAAATCATTATGATCCATGATTTATTTTATCTCATATATATATAAAGTGATATATTTACATATCATTCATTTGAGAAAAAAAGATTTACACATCCAACAAGATGTTGTGAGTATCATAAAAATGATTCAAAATCCTAATGTTTAATGAAATTGGAAATAATTTTTATCCATTTCATACAAATCAAACAGGATGTTGTAAGTATCATAAAAGAGATTTAAGATCACAATGTATAATGAAATTGAAAATAATATTTTATCCATTTCATACACATCCAACATGATGATGTGAGTATCTCATAAAAGGAATTTAAGATCTTAACGGATATACACATCCAACAGGATGGTGTGAGTGTCATAAAAAGGATTTAAAATCCTAACATATAATAAAATTAATATTTTATCCATTTCATTTAAATCCTAACGTATAATGAAACTAAATGTAATATTTTATCTATTTCATTCGTGTTTGATACTTCTGGAGAGCAAAATTTAGAGTTGTTGAAAAAAGGGAATTCTGAGATTAGTAGTTTACTTGATAGTAGATGAACTTGATGAGCATGTGAATGTGATAGGTGTTGGATCATTAGATCATCTGTTTTGGTATCACCAAACCCCGATCTGGGTTTGCTTTTGGGTTTCAACCTAGACCTATCGCCTCTCGGGTCAACACCACCTCGTTAGAGGGCTTCGTCAGTTTTCGCACTAGCCTAGTGTGTAGTACGGCGACGATAAGAGATCGTCAGTCATGGCCCATGATCTAGTCCAGATCGGTCACAGAGCTCATTTTTGCTCTGGGCCACTTTTGGAGAATTCGATATCCTTAATGGACTGTTTTGCAATTATTTTGGGCCATTTTATAATTTTGACAAAATTTTGGATCAATTTACAATTAATAAAAAATTTGAGGGACCTTTTCTTGATTTTACAAAATCAAGTGCAGTTTTGTAATTTCTCTTTTGAAAAAAAAATATTTAAAAAAAAAAAAATGGAAGGGGAATTATTATCATTTCAGATGAGATATTAAATGACATCCCAATAAGGGGGAATTATTATAATTTCAGATGATATATAAAATGCCATCCAGATGATATATAAAATGACATTACACATAATGTCTATAAATTTCTACAAGGAAAAATATATGTCTTGCCGAGAGTGCAACGACTCATATAATTATGCGGAGTCAAAAATATTTTATGAATTCGACTTTGCTGAGAACAAATGTTATTAATGTATTAGGTTCAACGGATCTGATAAAAAGCTCTGGAAGAGCCATGATATCATTATCAAACATTACAAAATTATTTATTAGGTCCAACAGATCTGATAGAAAGCTCTAGAAGAGCCACGATATTGTTATCAAACAATATAAATAAATCTATTTAGATCAAAGACATATAACTTTATTAATGTCAAATTGAGATCATGAATAATTAGAATATCTGTACGTGATTCAGGCCAGAAGCTGATTATAGAAAACTGTGCTCTTTATCATCCAGATTATCTTACGGATCAGAAAAGGGGATATATGTGGACAAATTAATCCACCAAAAGAACCCTTTCCTTATTTTATGGTTCTAGCTGGTGCATCTACAAGATGATCACATGTTGATGTATTATCAAACATCTCCAGTTGAGATCGATGTTCAACATCCAATTTTTGCATGTACTCATAATCAGAATGGATCAGCGGAATCGCTTATCAAATATCTCCAGGTAATTACGAGAACTTTATTATTTCAATACAATTACTCATTTTTATATGAGACATTCTATATTACATGTTGATGCATTCATCTATGACTCACTACCTATCATCGGTATTTACCATTACAACTTGTAATTGGTCATTGAATTTTTCACATTTTTAAGATATTTGACTGTGTAGTATATCTCTTTATTTCATCTTTGGTGTGATCTAAAATAAGAATTCTATATCATTATGAGATTAATATTGATTTTAATTAATCTTTTAATTAGATCATTTAAACTTCTGATAGTTTATATTCTTACACACAATTTGTATATTATTATATTCATTAATTTCCAAATGGAAAGTTTCTCCAGAAAGAGTAAATGAAAAGTTACTCTTATACAAAATAGAGATACCGGTTCGGTTCTCTATATATAAATGTGTCTCATTTCAATCTTTGTATCACTCAAAAACGAAAGATAATTGATCATCAAATAATTATTAATTTGTTACTTGATATATTAAAGGTAACAAGATTTTATAAGTTGTTATCTCATAAACCCCGGCCGAGTGATTGTTCCTAAAGAATAATCAGAGTAAATGATAATAAATAAATCATTTGATACATATTATAATTCATAAGCTTATGAACCTTTTTGAAAGGTATTGTTATCAGGATCTTAATGTAAGCAAAACTCGAGTTATAAATAAATTTACTTTCTCTAAATCAACTCTGTAAGAGTCTGATATATCTAATGAGATACAAATATATGAAATGACTAAATTCACTGTAATGGAAGAAATCTCAACAGAGATATAAGTATATTGAAATTGAGAAAATTTCTATACATGTCTATGAAATGACTATATCCATTGAAATGGAAGAAATCTCAACAGAGATACAAGTATATTAAAATTGAGAAAATTGAGGAAATTTCTATATGAATCTATGAAATGACTAAATCCATTGAAATGAAAAGAAATCTCAACAGATATACAACTATATTGAAATTAAGAAAATTTCTATAAAATCCATATAGTGACTAAATCTATTGAAATAGAAGAAATTTCAATAGAGATTCAAGTATATTGAAATTAAGAAAATTTCTATAAATTATATGAGAGAAATGTTGAATCATAAAGAAACAATTATTAATGATGTATTTTTATACATAGTAGCGCTACTGAAATTATAAACGATAATTATGATATTCATAATATCAATGATTGTATACAAAAAGACATGATTGACCTAAGTGAAAAGAAGCAATTCAAGAAGAATTGACTTCATATGCCAAACATAAGATATTTAGACCAATAGTAGTCCAGACACCTGGAGATATCAAACTAGTTGGATGCTAATGAGTCTTTATATGAAAACGTAATAAGAAATACGAGATCGTGAGATATGAGACACGACTCATAATACAAGGTTTCTTATAGAAACTTGGTATTCACTATTGATAAGTACGATTACGTTATGAAGTTTTAATAAATTTGGCTGCCCTTGAAAGGCTTGAAATGCGTCTTCAGACGTAGTAAACATTTATCTATATGATTCACTCAATGCAGATATTTATAATCCCAGAAGGATTTAAAATGCTAGAAGCAGGTAAATCGAGATCTCGTAATCTGTATTTGATGAACATAAAAAATCCTTAAGTGGATTAAAAATAATCTGGACGGATGTGATATAACCGTCTTAGTGGATATCTGATAAAATAAAGGTATATTATATACCCAAGTGTCTTCGCAATGTCTTCGCAAAGAAATCAGAATCCAAATTTACTATATTCACAACATATGTTGATGATATAAATTTAATTGGAGCTCCTGGAGAGCTCTTGAAAACTCTTGAATTTTTGGTAAATGAGTTTTAAAATGAAAGACACGGGAAATGAAATATTGTCTCGACCTGAAGGTCGATCATAGATCAAATGGAATGTTTATCCATCAATCAGAATATGTTGAAAATATTCTGAAAAGATTCCATATGGATATTACTCCATAAAGCAAGTCTTTGCTTATACTCCCCTCCAATCATTTATGCCAGTTTAGCAATCTAGAAGATTGTTATAAAGGAACTTTTATCAGCGGGAGCGTCCCATCAGGGGGAACATATCAAATGAAGTATATTAATTATATTGGGGAATATGTGCATTGTACTCTTTTCCCTTCCAATCAGGTTTTTATCCCATTGGGTTTTCCTGATAAGGTTTTAATGAAGCAATTCTCTAGGCACACCAAAAAATCATTTGATCCACAAAATCATCATAAATATTACAATGATTCAATATATCATCGTATATATGTTATCATGATCAAAATATCATTGTAAATATTACTTTGATTTTGCTAATCATCGTATATATATTACCTTGATCCAAAAGATCATCATAAATATTCCATTGATCTGACAGATCAATGGATATCTTTGCTTATGTTTTTATCCCACTAGGTTTTTCTCCCACTGGATTTTCCTGGCAAAGTATAAATGTGAGAAATGTTTTGAAGAAAACATTAAATATGAACATATTTGTATTGTACTCTTTTCCCTTTGATTAGGTTTTTTCCAATTAGATTTTTCTGACAAGGTTTTTAACGAGACAGTTAAGGCGAGCAAAGTTCTGAACAGACATATGTACACTATACTCTTTCTCTTCGATCAGGTTTTTCCCACTGGGTTTTCCTAACAAGGTTTTTAATGAGATAGTTTTGAGAACATCTAGCATCACAAGATCCAGAAGATAATTGTATATATTGCTACCGAGGTTTTTATCCCATTGGGTATTTCCTAACAAATTAATATACATATGGTCTAAATCCAAGAGGGAGTGTTATAAACTTATAATATATGTGGCTTTTACCATATGTGTTATACACACAAATATCACAACAAATATCACAACACAAAAATCACACAATATCTTCCCCTAAACTCACCGTCTAACAGCTTAACCCCTCCACTTGACTACACATATGTCCCTTGAATGCCTCTCATTTTGCTTCATCCTTGACCACATAATATTTACCGCCTCTTCTCTGTTCTCTTCTCTTCTTCAAAGAATCAAAGTGGCTTTAGGAGCCTATATATATGTTGATGCATTTCATTGTAAATGTTGATTCCAGAAATAAATACAAGTTATATATGTTCTCTTCTCTCTCGTCTCTCTCTCTTCTCTCATGTCTCTCTAATCTTTTATTTTCTTTGTTTGTTATCTCAATAGTTCATAACAAATTGTATGTATACAAAAAGCCTAAAAGCGTCATATTTGATCATAAAAGTTGTTCATTACTAGAAATCCTGCAACCAGTTAAAGGAATGTGCACTACCAATTGTGTTAAAAGTGACCTTGTTCTCTTTTTATTTTTTTTATATGATGTCCCAAAGTTTTTAAACTCCCAATTTCTTCAAACTTAGACGATTTTATATAGATTCCTAAGTGTAAATAATATTTTAATGTGAAAATTCTTAAAAATGACCACATATTATATATATATATATATTGAAAATTTTCAAGTGCGGGGAATCCCTGTATGGAATTATCGATATCTACCAGTAGCTATTGGATTCCTACCAGTAGTAATTCAATAATTACCGGTAGCAATCCAATAGCTATCGAAGATTCCATACAGGATTTCTTGCACAATAAAGTTTTTTTTTTTTTCTATCTCTATATATATTTTAACCACAAACAAAGTTTTGCCCATTTATAATAATGTTGCAAAAAAAAATTTCGATCCATAACTAAAATTATGAAAATAGCCCCTACCCTCTTTTCAATTTTTTTTATTTTTTTTATTTTTAAAAGTGAAATTTTTTATAAAAACATGAAACCTAGCTTGACTTTTTTGAAAATTGAAAATAACTGAAACATCCTTTGAAACATTTTTTTTTAAATAAAATTTTTTTTACCGGAAAATTATCGAAACATCCTCTCTAGAGGGATGCTTCGGCGATACACGTGAACCGTTATATATGTTTCACATTTCTATTATTTTTATTTATTTTTTATTTTTTTCCTAAAAATTGAATAGCATTTGTCAAGAAGTATCTGCCCCCGCGTTGCTATTGCAGGCAGAGCGCTCAGGCTACTTCACCTAGGCACACACTACCCAGCAATTCACTCAAGTGGCATCGTAGCCGTTGCCGCTTAGGCTGGGCAGCGTGAACCCAAATGGTGTTGTCTCTATGCAATGCGCACCCATGCATCGTTGTCTCCGGCAATGCACTCAAGTGGCATCATAGCCGTTGCCGCTTAGGCTGGGCAGCGTGAACCCAAATGGTGTTTTCTCTAGGCAAAGTGCACCCATGCATTGATGTCTCCGGCAAAGGTGAAGGTGAGAGAGATGAGAGTTTGAGGAGTTTTTATTTATTTATTTATTATTTATTTTTTTAATTTATTTTTAATACAGGGTATATGAGTAATTTAAAAAAAAACATGGTTATTACTAGTTAACTTTCGAATGTGGTTAACAATAAATATCTAATATTTTTAGGGCCAATTCTGAATTCATCAAAAAAATTTTTTTTTTTTTGAAGAAAACTGAATTCGTCAAAAATTAAGAAAATTGGAAGACAAGATTCAAGATTGGTTCAGTTAAATCCTTTTGTTTTTGTCAAAAAAACGGAGAAAAAGTTATATCCTTTTACATAAATTAAATTTTTTAAAAAATTAATGAGAAAACAAAAAAATTCCGAAACAACTTTTTCTAATCTTCTAGAGAGCTTCCCATGCATGACTATCCGGACCTTCCCGATCCTAGCCATGACTTCTTGCTTAACTATCCAAGTCATCTCGACTCTAGTTAAGACTTCTTGCTTGGTTATCCGAACGCATTGTACTAACCAAGTCTTCCTTGCTTGACTATCCGGACATCTCGTCCTAGTCAAGACTTCATGCCTTTTACAATGACTTTCTAGTGTAATCATGTGAATGCAAATGATGCAAACAAGCAATTCAATATAGAATGTGATCAATACATTCCGTGGAACAACTAGACCTAAACATGAGAAAACACAAGTAACATAGTCTAGATGCAAAACATGAATTAAACCTAGAGCATGTGAAAACACCTAACACAAAAAGCTCATCGTTTCATTCACACAAATTACACTTGAATAAATCATATACATGAAACATATATTCAAGATGTTACAAACATACATAAAAATACTAGAATCACAAAATGTATTCAATGAATATTCTAGACAAAGATTTAGAGTAAGGATATAATGAAAAATCAATTAAATCCTAGATAGCTCTAAAAACACATACACAAGCATTAATCCTAGATTTTATCAATCAAAGGATCAAAGAACATTTCAAGGATTATTAATCATAAAATGTTCCAATCAAGTCACAAATAATCCTAGATATCAAACTAATCACAATACAAGTCTCAATCATATGAAAAACCTAGAATCCTAGAAACTAGTTCACATATGTCTCTAAATAGACTTTTGATTATATTTGATTATTAAGCTATCTTTCTTAATATCATTCACCATACATACACATACATATAGAAGAAGAAACCCCAAGCAAATTGAAGGTTATAAAAGAAGAAATCTCAAAGATATGACAGCTACCTTAAGATCACGAGTTGATTCGGTTTTCTATGTAGAACCATTAGAAAAATTGATCAAACAGCTAAAAGACCACCTGGAAAAGGTAGAGGAATCGATTACGAACAATCTCCAACTTGAATCACTCAATTTTGACTTTATATGAGAAAGTTATGGTGTTTGGAAGGTAAGAAAAAGTTAAGAGAAAATTCTGCACAAGTGAAATTCTAATTTTTCTTCTTGAATAAAATGGGAGGGAATGGAGAACTTTTAAAAGAATTTAAGAAAGGGAAAAATGAACCAATCATCTGCTGCCACATCACCATTCACGTGTGGGGCGCGTGTGGCACACGTGGGCAGAGGAGGTCTCTGGCCGTGTGGCACATATGGCCTCCTTTGCTTGGCCATTGGCCAAGCTTGCTCCTCTCGTGTTCTTATGCCGTATTCGGGCCTTCGAACTCTGATTTTGAATCCGTCTTCAGATTAAGAATCATGACTCTCTCACGCACGACGAAAACAACAAAGCTTTGACAAAAGGTTAAGAATTCATTTCGGAAAATAACGACGAAGACAACTCAACGAATGAGAACACAATGTAGCGTAACTACATCGTTTGGACTCAAAACCTAATGAATAAGTAACTGAAATGACCGGGACTCAATAAGGAATCAAAGAGATCATGTTCAAGTCCATAATTAATAAAACGAAAACAAATAAACATAAATTCATACACAAATGTCATTTCCTAGACATAGTCCTAGAACATGCAATTTATAATGTTTATCAAATTAAATCTAATGCATGTGCATACATTACCAAATGTGTGAAAGTGTTATACTAATGGTGTACAACCATGCAAGGACATAAATGAATGTCGTGCTTGTGTATGCCTAAGCCTTGTAAGAGGAATGAGGTATATTTTACCTTTATTGTGCAATTAAGCACATTTCTCTTCGAAGACTACATCTTGTATGGGTTATGGCAAGTCTTTCTTTGAAGATTTGAATCATCAAATCTAAGACAGCTAAATAATACAAGAAAACATTGTTTTGATATGGAATACATGCCAAGACAAACCAAAATCCTAACACATATTAGCAGACAACCAATCATTAACATAGTTTAAAATGATCTTACTAGGGCAGTGAGGAAGATGAAAATTCGAATTAAAGATTTCCTCACCTCTCCACTTCTAAATGAACCACAGTGACACTGCAAAGAGAAGAGAAGATACCTAGGCACCCTATTCCAGCACAAATTATTGCAGTTAAGGTTCTCAAATAGCCACTCACTCCATTTGGTACTAAAAGACAAACTCGTAGTAATACCCTTGTAGATATCCTCCTAAATTCGTCAAGACAAACTACAATTTCTGAATACATGCTCTACATCTTCAAGACCAACTTGGCATCTACCACAACTGGAATCCACCGTCAAACCTCTAGCAGTTATGTTAACATTAGTCAAAAGTTTACCATGAAGAAGGATCCAAAGAAAGTGAAGGATTCTCGACGAAAGTTTCATCTTCTATATAAAGTTCCATCTCTAAAAACTATCCTTAATCATATTAAAATAAATGTCATAGGCAGTTTTCACATAGAAATTTCCATTCTTAGCACACCCCCAGATGACAGAATCTCTCCCATCACAGTGGCTGCTCGTATGAATGCTAAAAATGCGATGCACAATATGCTAAGGCAAAATCGAAGCCAATTTTTGAAGATCCCACTCGTTCTCAGTCAGGTAATCACATACCCTTTCATTGAAATAGTCCTCAAAGAGAGGGCAAGAGGCGTATATGAGGAGTTTCCCCAGCTCAGGAATCCAAATGTTAATCCAAATGTTAGTCCAAAACCCAACATTGTGACCATTACCAATTCTCCATTACACCCCTTTCATAAGAAGTTTGGCCCCAAAGGAAAAACCCCTTCAAGTGCTCGAACAACGCTTAGTGTTAGAATTATCATGGGCAGCCATGTTCTCCCCTTTGAAATATTTAGCTTTAACAAATTACTCGAAAGACCACTCTCATTTTGATATAATCTCCAACCAGTTTTGGCAAGTAAAGCTTGGTTCATTCTTTTCATTTTTCTAATACCAAGACCACCTAAATTCTTAGGTAAACAGACAGTCTCCCAATTCATAAAGTAGATCTTCTTTTTCTCTATAGTACTACCCTACAAGAAATTTCTATTCATTTTATCGAAACTATTACAAACCTCCAAAAAGAGCTTGATGGACTGCATAACATAAGTGGGGAGAGCAGAAGTCACAACTTTGATAAGTGTACATCTCTCAACAAAGGAAAGAGACGCACTTTTCCATGTCGCCAGGCCTTTTGGGTCTTCTCAATGATTTCGTTGTAGGTTCCTCTAGTGACCCGGCCATGGATGAGAGGAACACCAATGTAATTTGCCATATTATGGGTAATAGGAGAACCACACACTTCCGCCAGGGATTTAGCGAAATTGTGGTTAACATTATTAGAACAATAAATCCTAGACTTGGGAAAACTAACTTGTTGGCCAGAAAGATCGCAGAACAAATCCAGAGCCTCCCTTATGGCAGTAGCCTGTTGGGAGGAGGCTTTACCAAACAGAATTAGATCATCTATAAAAAAAAGATGAGATATCTCCGAACCTCCTCTTAAAGTCTTAACAAGCTTCAAAACTCTATCAAGCAGCTTTTGGTGGATGATGTAGGAAAGTTTCTCTATGCATAACACAAATATATAAGGAGATAAAGGATCTCACTGTCTGATCCCACATTCAGGATGAACAGTTTCTGTCATTTCACCATTGACAATCACCTTGTAATGGACATTCGAAATGCAGCTCATGAAAAGATTATTCAACTCCCCAACAATACCCACTTCTTCCAAAACTTGCTTAATAAAACTCCACTAGAGCTTATCATAAGCCTTGGCAAGATCAATCTTCCACACAATAAAACCCGTTTTACCCCTCACAGTCTTGAACTTATGGAGTACTTCTTGCGCAACAACTATATTGTTTTGAATCTAGCGTCCAAGCATACATGCCACCTGATTAGGGCTCACAAGATCTGGAAGAAGCCTTCTCAATCTTTGCACCAAAATCTTGCTAATAACCTTATAAGAAGTATTGCATAAACTGATAGGACGAAATTAAGTCAAACTGACTGGGTTAGTAATTTTTGTAATAAGCGAAATCAACGTACCGTTGATTTCAATAGGCACACTGCCTCTCCTGAAACACTCTGACTCCAAAAGCATCAAATCATCCTTGCAAGTGTTCTAAAATTTATGGAAAAATATAGCTAGGAAACCGTTATGCCCAAGAGCCTTAATCCCCTCTTATGTTGAACACACTTTGCTTCATTTCAGACTCATTAACAGTCATGCCAATACTGGAAATATTAGACTCACTAAGTCTAGGGAAAAACATAAGAAGTTGCGAATACATACCAGTGCTCTGTCTTTCCATGAAAAGATCTAGGAAATAATGGACCACCTCATTCTTCATCTCCTCAATATCCTCAGTCCAGTTTCCATCTCTTTTCTTGAAACCCTCAATCTTATTTCTTCTTCTTCTAATAACCGTAAAGAGGTGAAAAAATCCAGTATTACTATCACCTTCCTTGAGCTAACAATTATGCGATTTCTGCTGCCATAAGATTTCCTCTTGCTCAAGGATAGCTTTATACTCATTCAAAAGGGTCTTCTCAAGATTAAAAAGAAAAACAGAAGGATTGTTGCTAATACACAATTGGATCCCCTGAATCCTGGCTAACAATGTTCTCTTGTTATGGAAAATATTCCCAAACTTTTCTTTATTCCAAACCTTAAGCAGACCCATTAAATTCAAAATTTTATTAGTCATCAAAACCCCCTGTGACCGCCAACTATTTTGAATAAACTTATCGAAATCTTTATGTTTAAGCCACAAAGCCTCAAACTTAAAAGGCTTGCAACTACTATTAGGAAAATGGTTGCTATGAAGTTGAATGAGGTATTGGTGAGGAGATCTGGGAGAGGCTTGAAAGAGCTCTTTGCTCAATGGATTGGAGAATTCAATTTGGTGAGGGTTTCGTGAGACATCTCCTTAGAATCATGTCTAATCATTGTCCTATTCTCACTTTCTATCCCTTTTGATAAAAAGAAAAGAAAAACAAATTATATTATTTTATATTATAACAATTAATAACTAATTAATAACTAATTAATATATATTTTTTAGAATGAAACTAATTAATAGATATTATAAAGATGGATGAAATATTATTTATTGATGAAATGAATATAAAATGTTTGGGTAATGAGAAGATGCGGCTTTCAATCTTTTCGACAAGAATGTAATAAAATTATATAATTAATTTTTTAATTAATTATGAGATAGGAAATGTTAGTTGGGGATTGTTATCATAATTTAATTAATTATAGGATTGATTTAGTGAATTTATTCATTATCCCATTATTTATGGGTTGCCTCTTGAATTTTTATTTATGAGATTGATTTATGATTTATGGCCCAAGGTTGAGCTTATTTATATTCAAATTCTTTAATTAGTTTTTTTTTTTTTTTTTAAGTATTATTAATTAGTTATATATTATAATATTTGATAAGTTCTAAAGAGAAGCCATAAATTCTTATTAATTAGATTTTTTTAATGTCTTATAAATTAGTTATATATATATATCATTTTCGATTTTGATGTTAAACATGTAAATATTGATATTATATTAATGAAAAAAGTAAACTAATGAATGTTCTAACGGTTAAATATATATTCTTGACGACCATAATCAGAGAAAGAATATTCTTGAACAAGATCGGAAGTTTGGTTGCTAATTCCAAGCTTATTGCGTAGGTAAATTCATATATTTAAATATTTAATATACCAAAACTTGGTACCTTGATAAACTATACAAAAATATGTTGTGATAAACGTTCTTCATATATACCAAACACAAACTCCTGGAATGCATACTGTCAATCAGTCTCTGAAATTTATACCAAACTGAAAAATGAAAATGTCATCAATCAAAGATGATTTTCATGACCTTCAGATTGAGCACTGGAAATCAATGTATACAGCAACACTGAAACAGGACGTTGGGAAGCCGAACAACAGAATCACTGAACCAGATCAAGATTCCAAACCACTGATACGAAAGGTTTCAAAGATGCTGCGAGACAACAAGAATATGGAGAAATACTACGAGCCAAGAGCAGTCTCCATTGGACTTCTCCATCATGGTAGAGATAAGTTCAGCCTAGCAGAAGGCCACAAGCTTAAACTAGCAGAGCTTTTCATCACCGAAAACGGCATAGATGAATTCGGTCTCCGCAGCAAGATCAAGACCAAGATCGAGGGGTTGAAGCAATGCTACCCTGCAAATGATGTAATGCGCGTCAATATCAACGATGAGTCTCTTGCCTCGATGTTCTTGATTGATGGCTTTGCGCTGTTACATTACATATGTTATGCTTCACTTGGCAAGTTGAATGATTTGAAGAAGATTGGAATGGATGTGGAAGCTTTTTCTCAGGATTTGTTCTTCTTAGAGAACCAAATTCCATACGAAGTTCTAGACGATATAATGATTAGTGCAACTAAAGGTGGTGCCAATATGAGGAATTTGATCGATAAGTTCATCAATCAAACTGTGAGGGACATCAGAGGATCATCATTAACATCACCATCACCAACATCAACTTCAACATCAACATCAATATCACCCCAGCAGCAGCAGCCTCCACCAGCTCATCTTCTTCAACTTCTCCGGTATCGTCTTGTGGGTGATCATGATCATCACGAGACGGATGAGAAAACGAAAACAGGGAAGCGAGTTGGTAGAGTGAATGATCTGAAATCAGCAGGAATCCACTTGAAATCCGGAAGAGAAGGTTCATTAAGAGACAATGTTTCATTCGCTTCTCATTGGATTACAGGAACATTGACGCTTCCTTGTATAGTTTTCAACGACTCAACAACACCAAAGCTCTTGAATTTGATTGCATTTGAAATGTGCCCAGATTTTCAAAACGATTCCCAGGTAATAACTTCTTATATATTCTTTCTCAACTCTCTCATCCATCAAGTAGAAGATATAACTGAGCTGCGAAAGGCGCATGTACTGATCATCAACAACAACAACGACAACGCTGTGGCAGGAAGCGATGAGGAAGTTGCTAGACTGTTTAAAGAGATAGGCAGCAGTGTTTTAGATTCGGTCCCGGAAGCGTATTTGGAAGTGAAAGAGCTGATCCAAAAGCACTGTGAGAAGAAATGGAAAAGCTGGACGGCTTATGCTTTTAATAACCGTTTTAGTGGTCCATGGACTTTGTTTGCTTTCGCTGCTGCTACAGCACTACTTGTTATTAGCTTCTCGTCCAGACTTGGTACACCATTAAATTTATCTGCTAAGTGATAGAGCCTCGCCTGTAAAGTTAATAAGGTTTGCTATTGAAGTACTTTGTAAAAAAAGCGAACCAAAAGTACTTGTATATGTTCCTTGTAATTCGTTTAATAATATATGTGGTGTGTGATTGAGATAATATTTAATAATCTCTTACTAACTCTAGTTTGAAAATCACAAAATTTAAGATCAATCTCTAATCATGTAACAAAATCTTTAAAGCAACAAATTTGTATGATATCTAATTGTATGTATAAAAGAAGCCTGATCTTAATTGTATGTATAAAAGAAGCCTGAAAGCGACAAATTTGATGTTTAAAGTTGTTCGTCACTTGAAATTCCACTGCAGCATAAAGGAATGTGTACTACCAATTGTGTTTGTAGTAACTTTTTAGTGCGAGATCTTATATGAATTTTTCGTGTGGTTTCACTGATTTCAATCGGTTGAAACCGGTATAATTTTTTTTTCATTGATTCCAACCAGTTGAAATCAGTGAAACCGTACGAACTTTTGTACAAAATCCTGTACTTGATAATTATATATATTTAACCACATACAAAGTTTTGCCTGTTAATATTTCTATTTTTTTTTTTTAAAGGTGAAATTTTTTTTAAAAACATGATAAGTTGACCCTTTTGAAAATAGAAAATTACTGAAACATTCTTTATTTACTTTTTTTTTTACTAGAAAATTACCAAAACATCCTCTCTGGAGGGTGCTTCAACAATATATGTGAAGTATTATATATGTTAACATTTCGATTTTTAATTTAATTTTAATTTTTTTTTCTAAAAATTGAAGCGTTGTCGGGAAGTGCTTGCCCTAGCGTCACTATTGCAGGCAGTGCGCTCAGGCTACTTCACTTGAACACACACTACCCAAACAATGCACTCAAGTGGCATTGTCGCCGTTGCTGCTTAGGTCTAGCGGCGCAACACCCAAGCAGCGTCATTACTGGGCAGCACGAACCCAAGCAGTGCTATTTCTTGGCAGTGCACACCCATGTAATACCATCTCCGGCAAAGGCAAAGGTGAGAGGCTGAGAGGAGAGGTGAAAGAGAGTTTGAGGAGTATTTTTTTTATACAGGGTATATGATTAATTTCTCAAAAATGTGGTTGTTACCGATTAACTTTCGAATGTGGTTAAAAATAAATATCTAATATTTTTTGGGGCTCTTTAAATTTATATATAGCACTCTGCCACTCTTTACATCTCCACATTTGAAACTATCACTATATTAATAATTCTTGTTAAATGGCACCAAAGTATGGTGATGGACAACAATGCCCCCATTTATACTTTTATTATATTTTCTAATTTTGTTTTTTGTTTTTGTTTTTTTCTCTTCATAAACCCTTCTCACCTCCATCAATGGAAATTTATTGGAAGTGGATGAAGAACAAGTAAAATAAAAATAAATAAAAGAATATGGGGCAATAAATGCTTATTTGTTTGAGTTTTCTACTGTCTCAAAAGGTCTATAAACGTCTATTTGAGTTTTTTAGAGTTGTTTGGTTGGGCTTTTGAGATTGTCTATTTTTAATTGAGTAGGTGTCCGTTTGAGAGAGTTTGTCTACCGGCTAATAGAGCTTTTTTAATTAAAAAAAGCTCTATTCAAATTTTTTTATTTTTTATTTTTTTATTTTTTTTTTATTATTTTTTTTTTCGTTTGGTTATCACTCAGTAAAGCTTTTAGATGATTAAAAAAGTTGTTTTACGTCTATTTGGAGAAGCCCAAATTTAAAGCTTTTCCAAGTAGATCTTTTGAAGTTTTTTTAATAAAACTAAAATCTCCAATATAACCCTATAATTTAATATTTACTAGAGTATTTTGGTCATTCTATCATTAAAAAATAAAATAAAATAAAATAAAAAAATAAAAAAAAAAACTCTATTTTAATTGACAACCAAACGATCAACAATTTTTATTTAAAAGCTCTACTTTTAAAAGATCTACTTGAGAAGTTCTCCCAAATGTACCATAGATGTTAGTAGAGTTTAAACTTCTACTAGGTAAAAACTCATGGTGAGGTGCTTCTCCGAATAGATTTTTTTTAAAAAAAAATAGTCTATTAACCAAATAACTATAATTTAAAAAATAAAAAAAAAATAAAAAATAAAATAAAAAAAAAAACTCTATTTATAATAGATTTATTACAAGTAAATCTTTTACTAATAGAAGTTTTTCAAAAGCCCAACCAAACAAGCTCTAAGTCTTAGGTGGGAGACCCAAGATTTATTGCCCCAAAAAATATAGCAATAAGTTTCGGATAGAGTACCAAAGACTTATTATTCGATTTTTTTTTAAAAAAAAATTATCTTCTCTTCATTTGGATAGGCATTTATCCCCATATACCCAAATTCCCACTTCCCTATTCTCATTGGGGGAGGGGGAGATTTGAGAAAAATAGGGAAATTGGTGGAGATGATAATGATTTTTATTCCCAAATTGAAATAAGGATAGAGATGGTAGGGGGTCCCCCATCCCCATTTCCCCATTTTCCCCAAACCTTATATATATATATATATATATATATATCTTAGTATTTATTTATTTATTATTATTATTTTGTTGATGAAATTGGACTGACCTAAGGGGGAAAAGCATCACAAGCGATCATATACTGAAAAACCTTTATACAGTATCCATAAATATATAAATAAAGAAAAAAAAGAAAAAAAATTTCTGAAAAACAAAACAAAACAAAACAGAGGACATAGCCCAAAAAAAAAACCCAAAGGCACGCAGGACAAACAAGAAAAAACAAAACTAGGAAAACCTGAAGGATTCTCTACCCATACAATCATTACAAACTAACTGAGAACAGAACAAAGGAGTGAAGGACCACCATAAATCAGAAGGAACACCCAAAGTGTGTCTAGAGAGAGCCTCCGCCACCTGGTTACCTTCCTTGAAGATGTGAGAAACCTGGAACTCTATATGCGAAATCTGATAAATACAATGCTGCCAAGCTTGATGAACACACCAGGTAAACTTATCAGACCTTTTAGAAAGAAGTTGAACCACATAAAAAGAGTCAGTCTTTAGTCAGATCCTATGCCAACTCAACTTCCACTCATAATTGATAGCTAACGAAGCAGCAAGGAGCTCAGCCTCAAAAGCAAAAATCTGACCAAGGGGGACCGCAAAACAGGCTTTAACAAAATATCTGCAAATCCGAAAAACACCCCCATAACCCCTCACACCTGGAGAACCTAAAACAGCCCCATCCGTGTTAATCTTGATCCAGCCCGGAGCCAGAGGCGACCTGACAACACTCTTGATAACCAGAGCCTTACTAGAATGACCACTGAGGCCAAACCAACGGAGAATCAGCATATCATCAACACACTTATGCATATAGTCAATCCTAAAACGGTTCGTATCATAAACAGAGCGTCAAACAAAAGAAAGAGCAGCCCTGAAATCAACAGACTTCCCATCAAAAATCCACTGATTACGGGAATACCAAACACTCCAAACTACAGCATGAATGACAGCTTTCCATAAAATCATAATCTGATCACTAAAAGAAACATACATGGCTTGACAAAAAAGAAGCCCAAGTGTCAACGGAGACAAGCCTCTGAAAAACAGAAAAAATCGCCTCCTAAAGAAGAGCAGCAGCAAGAGGGCACTTAAGAAAAAGATGGTCTACAGTCTCCGAGTAAGCGCCACAAACACTACATCTGGAGGCTAACTGAAAACCAGACATTCATAAACTGTCTTCAGTAGGTAATCTATTAAGAAGAAGACGCCATGATATGATAGAACGAGAAGTAGGAATATAGCGAGACCAAACATCCTTCCACCATAAAACCTGAGGAATATCATAAAACATTATAGAATAAGCCGCCTTATAAGAAACATTCCCGTCCCTAGAATGAGGCCATACCAAATAATCAGTCAGAGGAGAAATAGCAATTTTCTCGATCCTAAAATAGAGATACGAGAATCTAGCATGAAAACGATCATTCAAAACCCATCTACCATCCCGAATGAAGTCCGAAACCTTAGCACGAAGATGTATAATTACGAAATCAGGAATACCAAGAAGATCCATAATGGGTACCCCTAGCCAATTATCTCGCCAAAAATCTCTCTGCGAATCTTTTCCGATGAGCCAAATACCATCCTTAAGGAGCTTAGCATAGTTAGTCTTAAAAAAAGTCCAAGTGGAAGAGGTGATGTAGCCTTCTTGAGGTTTCTGCAACTAATTAATATATCTCTCAAGCAAAAAAGTGAAAGCAAAACTGTTAGAAGTTATAAACTTCCAGGTAAGATTCCAAAGTAAAGAATCATTCAGCAATGCCAGATCTTTCAAACTAAAACCCCCAATAGCGTAAGGTCTACAACAATGATTCCAATCAACACGGACCAACTTGGAGTCCTCACAAGAACCGGTCCATAATTTTTTTTTTATCTTCTTAGTAATCATCTGGATTAGGGAAACCGACCACTTATAAACCATAAAAGAATGAACAAAAGAGCCAGTAATCACCGAACGAATCAAAGTGGCCCGGGCGGCCATAGAAAGAGACTTACCTTTCCACCTGGAAAATTTAGATACAATCTTATTTATAATGGGCATCAAAAGAGACTTCCTAGGTTTGCCCCGGAACAAAAGAACCCCTAGATAAGAAAATGAAAAATGACCAATCTGCATCCCAACTAAGGACTGAAGAGAACTAATCTGGGCAGAAGAAACAGATGACCCAAAAAAGATGACTCGAAAAAGATGGAGGATTTACTCAAGTTAACAAGTTGGCCCGAGATGTTGCTATAAACACAGAAAGTATTCATAACATTCCTCAGATTATTGGTCATGCCCCTACAAAAAATTAGCACATCATCGGCATACAACAAATGAGTGGGAGCAGAGAAGCCCATCGGGGAGGATATAGGCAAAAGACGACGCCACTGTTTTAGAAAGTAACCTACTGAGAAAATCCTTTGCAATACCAAAAAGAATAGGAGAAAAAGGATCCCCCTGTCTAACCCCTCTTGTGCATCTAAAATAACCAACCGAAGAACCATTAATCAGAGCCGATAGTCTTGAAGAGCCAAGAATGCTATCAATCCAATCCATGAAGATTTGAGAAAAACCAAAAGCACGTAGCATATGGCAGAGGAACTTCCAATCAAGAGTATAAAAAGCCTTACGAATGTCAATTTTCATAGGCACACTACCCCCATAACATTTCTTATGAAGCAGATTAACACAATCAGAAGCAAGAGCAATACAGTCCTCAATGTGTCAATCTCTGATGAAACCAAATTGTTGAGGAGAGACAATACGAGCAGCAACCTGAGCTAATCTGTCGGCCAAAATCTTAGAGGAAATCTTGAAAAGAAAATTACCAAGCACAATAGGGCGAAACTGATCCACGGTGATACAGTCCCTCATCTTCGGAATAAGCGTATAAAATTAAAATTTAGACCTAGGGCAACCACACCATAATGGAAAAAATCTTGAACTGCAAGATTCACATCTCTACCCACAATCTCCCAACAACGTTGAAAGAAACGACTAGATAAGCCATCTCCTAGGGGCCGAGAGAGCATCCATGACAAAAACCGTATCATGGATAACATTGGCAAAGGAAATAGCGACCAGAAGCGAGTTCTCCTCATGAGAAACCAAAGATGGAACAATGTCATCAATAATAGAGAGATCTTGATCAATATGAGCCGAATCCTATGAAAATAAATCCTCATAAAATTTGACAATGTTATCTCTGATAACAGACTGATCATCCGAAATGACACAGTTAATCGAAAGAAAAGACAAAACGCCCGACACTTCCTTCATTTGATCGATGAATAAAAAAATGATGAGTTACGATCCCCATCCTGCAACCATTTCACTCGGGATCTATCACGAAAAAAACACTCTTTCCTACGTAAAAGCACATCAAGATTATGATAAATGAGTGACTCTGTTAAAAAAAGCTCCTCAGAAAAACCCAAATCAGACATTTGGCTATAAATAGAACGGAGCTCAGCAGATTTCCTAGAGATGTTAGCATTGAGATCACCGAAAACCTCCCAATTCCAAGATTTGAGAGCCTTCTTTAGATTCTTAAGCTTATTAATAACAACATGTGGGGGACAACCAAAACAAGGAATGCTCCACGCCCTGCAAACCAGGTTCATGAAATCAGGATGATCCACCCACATGCTTTGAAAATGAAAAGGCCTAGAATAAGAAACCTAGGATTGAGATAATCGAATCCAAAGAGGATAATGATCAGAAAACCGACGGGGGAGAGCCACGAAGGAAATATCATGTCAACAGGAATCACAACCCTCAGAAACCAAAGTAATGTCCAATCTTCGCTCAACTCTATTGCAACTAGATCGACCCCTAACCCATGTAAAACGAACACCCTAAGATCGAACACCAATTAGATTGCAATCCTCAATAATTGATTTAAAATCCTCACAAGAACCCCTAACAGGAGAGCGAGACCTCAAACACTTGAAATCACCCACCACCAACCAAGAAGAAGAAAAAGAACTAGCCATCTCCCGAAGATAGCACCAAAGCGCCCGGCGAACCGAGGTAGATGTACTAGCATAAACAAAAGAGTGCCAATGTGTTAGAGGCCCAGTAGAAATGGAATGATCAAATGTTGATCATGACACAAAACTATTTGAGTATTTACAATAGAATCACAAGCAAATACCCAAATAGACGGAATCAAACCAACCTTTGTCATTCATACCCACCAAATGAAAACCAAGAGAAGACCAAAAACTGGCAGAAATCGAATCAAAAGCCACCATGGGCTCTGAAATGCAAACTAAAGAAGGCCGATGAGAACAACATAAATCTTTGAGAACTCGTTTAGTAGAGTTGTTCCCAATACCATGACAGTTCCAATAAAGGATACTAATAATAGGAACTGCTGGGAGGAGTCTGAAACTTGGACTGAAATGACTCCAATCTACTTTTGATAATCGTGAACCTCTGATCCACCCCATCAGGATCCGAAACCTCAACATCCACCTGATTAGGCCAATGAGTGACCGCGACAAAACCATGCTCAACATGAGAATCTATCAAAGAGGACTCCAATTGCACGACCCGAGAAGAGCCGATCCCATGTTCCTGAAGAAGCCACTCCACAGACTTTTTAGGATCACCTGAAGGCAAAGATTCCATAATAGGACCACCCGAAGAAACAACAACATGGATAATCGTGAACATGACTCGGACTGAAATGACTGAAATGACTCCATTTCAGTCCGAGTTCAGTCTGAAACTCGAATTGAAATGACTCCAATCTACTTTTGATAATCGTGAACATCTGATCCACCCTATCAGGATCCGAAACCTCAACATCCACCTGATTAGGCCAAGGAGTGACCACGACAAAACCAAGCTCAACATGAGAATCTGTCAAAGAGGACTCCAATTGCACGACCTGAGAAGAGCTGATCCCATGTTCCCGAAGAAGTCACTCCATAGACTTTTTGGGATCACCTGAAGGCAAAGATTCTATAATAAGACCACCCGAAGAAACAACATGGGGATAAGGAGAAACCTCATGTGGCACTAGGCTAGAAAAAGATTCCATAATATGACCACCCGAAGAAACAAAAACAAATGGAGGAGAAGAAGCCTCACGATGCAAGAGACTATAGACCTGCTGAACTATATGAACATCTAGTAAAGGAATAGGAATCGAGCCTACAACAGTAAAAGAAGGACCTGAAAGAGAGATACATGTAGAAGACAGAAATGAAGCCGAAGAAGGACTTGAAGAGGCTGAATGATGAACTACCACTGAATCAACAGACCCCAAATCTTGAGAAATAGCAGTAAAAACATTGGATACTGGAATCTTCTGGACCAACTTTTCTATCGGATGATAAACCATTTTCGAAGACAGTGGGCAAACTAGCTGAAAAATAGGTTCTTCAATAGAACCCTCAACCTTTGGCTGAGGAGATTTTTCGGCACTAGCAATAGAAACCTTAAGACTGTTCCAGTGACAAGAGTTGGGTAGATGGCCAATGGAAGAGCAAACGGAGCAAAAGGACGGTAGGTTTTCATACTCAACCGAAATGAAAGAGTTATACAACTCACCTCTCTCTAAAATGACCGAGGATGGAAGCAGAATAAACATGTCAATATCCACTAAAACCCTAGAAAAATGACCAAAATCACCATCAATAGTAGTTTTATCCATTCTCAACAGAACTCCAATACATCTAGCTAAATCATGAATGATCTTCGGATGCCAGTATTCCTAAGATAGGTCATAAAACCTAACCCAAACTTGCACATTAGTGGACTTCCGCAGAGAGGGGTTAAAATCCGGAACCCAAGTCCAAAGGCGGAGAACCCCTGGCTTTAGATGAATAGAGCCCACACCCTAAACATTGTTCTTGTATTCAGGAGATATCAAAATAATTTGGAAATAGCCCTTCCCTAAAGATATAAGTCTGCAATCAGCTGAAATCATCCAAATCTTACTAAGCTTAGTCTTAAGGTCAACAAGTTTCCAAGGACACTCACCACTGGAAAAGACCATACGCCCGATAAGAGCATTATTGCATAAATCTAGTCTGGATTGATAGGCCACTAGATGAACCCGAAAAGACACATAACCTCCCTTTTTCAAAGGCGCAACAGTCATAGAGAAGGGCTGAATAAAATCTTGAGGAGACTTCAAAAAATCCGCATAGGACTTGCCACCCATAGATACATGAATAGAATTCAAAACAGGGTCCTGAATTTAACCACCAACACTAACTGGAATATCACACAAAGCATGGGTAGAAGGCAACGTATTACCCAACCTAAGCCCACCACTACTAGAAACCAAACCCTTACCACAAATAGGAACAGAAGTAGGTGAGGAGGAACACAAAGTAGCTTCCAAGACCATGGGATTCTCAACAAAACCGGGCATGGAAGGAGAAACCATTATCCGAAACACGAGCGAAGCAACCGAAAGAATATAAGTAGAGAATAAAGATCAAAAATAAAATAAACAAACACAAGAAAAATCACTAACCAAAAGCGTAGTAATAGAAACGCAAATAGGGCAAGCAAATTGAATTAAAGCACACAGCAAAACCTTGCAGCAGACGCAAGCAAATTGCAACAATGTAGTAACACCTAGCAACATACTCAAATCCAATTGAAGCACATAGCAACACTCAAACGCTTGCAACATACACAAGTCAATTGAAGCACGCAGCAACTAGACGCAAACAAAATCGAAGTACATAGTAGCAAACGGAGAAGAAGATCGATCAGGCCAACAACAACAACAAGAATGACCACAGCAACAACCGAAAGACCGAGAAAACACAGACGTAGCAGCAACCAGCAACGCAACACCAAGCAACGCATGGAGAAGTGAGACAAAGAAAAAGAAAGCAGCAGTAGTAGGGATCGAGAACCAACAAGCTAAGAGGGACTTGGATGCCGGAAAGAGATCGACAACGGCGCAGGCAGCAACAGGCGAACCCCAACCCTAGGACACCATGCAACTGACGTGAAACCCTAGTTATCTTTCTTTTCTTTTTTCTATTACATAATTTTTTTTCTTTTAGAGTGTCTTCTTTCTATTTTTTAACATCAACTTACTAAGGGGTTGTTTGTTTTTTCCACTTAAAACTTAATGGGTCTGAATCATAATTATTAAGTTGTTCTGTTTGTTTTTTTTAAGTGGTCAAACAACTTAAAAATATCAAAAAAAAATACTTAAAATAAAAAGTAAAAAATCATGACTTTTCACTTAATTGTAAATCACTGAATTGCATTAAATGCAATTCAAAATCTTTTCTTCCAATACTCTCCTCCATATATAACACATCTCCAATTTCATCATAATTATATATTGTATAGAAATCTTTATTTTAATATATTTCTTATTTTAAATAGCTTTAAAAATAAAAATAAAAAGAACCCTAATCACTTCTCATTTGGTGTTTAATATCAATACTTTATTATGATATTAGGGTAATGTATTTATATATTATTATTTTTAAAGTGTTTTGTGTGAGTTTTCATGTTGCCCCTTTTATTTTTTGAAAAAAAAATAACATTTTTTTTTCTTAGTAAAAATAAAGTTTGTTTGTAATTGAAGAAGAAGATCATGATCATATATGTTCATATAATAATTATTATTTTTATATTGTTTTTATTCTATATTATATGTATAATTGTTTAACATGGGTATAGATGTAAAATTACTTCTTTTCAGACAATTTTATTTTTAAAAAACAAACATGTTGATAGTATATTCAAATGTGAGAAAAAAAAAAACAAACATGTCATTCAGATTCAGGTTTCAGTCACTATTCAGTCTTCAGTAAAATTCAGGACTATTCAGTCTTCAGACAAAAAAACAAACGACCCTTAAGTATGTGTGTGTGTGTGTGTGTGTATATATATATATTCTCTTAATAGTTTTTATTATTTCTATTCTTAATATTTTTTTATTTGAATTTGTAATGGATTGTTTTTTTTTTTTTTAGTATGTAATTTTTAGTAAAAAAAGGAAATGGGAAAATGGGGGAATGGGGAAAACGGGAAAATGGGGATAGAGATAAAGATACCTCCCTCCAAAACTCCCCCATCCCCATTTTCCTCAAATAGGGAAATAGGGATGGATGGGAAAGGGTTTTGGAAATGGGGATAGGGATGGGGATAGGGGGACCTATATCCATCCTCTTTTCCCCAATGCCCATCCCTAATTGGAGGTCGAGTTCCTTTCGACCTCTGGTGGAGGTTTTTGAAAAGTAAATACAAAGGAAAAAGGAAGAAAGAGAGAGAAAATGAAAAAGTAAAAAAAAAAAAAAAAGAGTAAAAGAATAAGTGGGGGTATTTTTGTCTTAACACATACTTTGGTGTTATTTAAACAAGAATTATAAACTTGGGGAGATTTCCCCTATTCCCTCTATTTTTAGGGCCATTTATAAATTCATCAAAAATTAAGAAAATTGGAAGACTAGATTGGTTCTATATGACTTTATCCTTTTCCATACATTGAAACTTTTTAAAAATTAATGAGAAGAAAACAAGTGAAACCAAAAAAAAATCCGAAACAAAGTCGTTGGTAAATGAATTGAAAAGTCATAACATCATTTTGATGTTTGATCTTTTTTGATTTTCAACCATAAGGGTGTGTTTGGTACGCGGGATGGGACGGTACTGGACGAGACAACTTTCTCTTGTCCCGCATTTGGCACGCCATTAGTTTGGGACGAGACGGGACGGGATAAGGTAGGACAAAAACCATGAAAAATTATCCCACCTCAGACCCTTGGCCAGACTTGTCCCATGATAAGTCTGGAAAAGACATTTTTGCCCTCAAAACTTCAAAAAAATTACAAAAATACCAACTATAAATTAAAAACTAATCTTCAAATCGGGTTTTCATTTATCTTCACTCACTCATCCTTAGCTGCTCTGCTCCTCTCTCTCTCTTTCTCACACCCAACAGTTGCAGATCGATCCTGGTCGATGTCGTGTGAACTTGCCGCCTACCACCTCATCAGATCGCAGCATGCCACTACCGCCGCTCCAAAAGAGAGCGATGATCGATTTTTGTGATAAAAAAGAAGCAACTCCAATTGTTTCTCTGATGCTTTGTCAAAAAAAAATAATCAATTTTCAATTTCTTCAATTTATCCGTGCAATTTTTTTCATTTAAGTTTCAATTTTTTGCTTTAGTTGAAACTCAATTGGTTTGAATGGCATCTTCCATAAATTTGTAGCTAGTGATAGGTCACACCTAGGGATGACCATTTCCCCCGGGGCCCCAAAACTTCGCTCCTCCATCCCTATTTAGGGGGGGGGGGGGGGGGGAGGGGGATTGGGTTGTGGGAGCTTTTTAACCCCAAATTTAAATGGGGTGCCCCCATCCCTATTTCCCCATTTCCCTTAAATAATATAATATTATAATATATATGTATATATATTTTTATATTTTCAATATTTTTATTATTTATATTTTACTAACTATATATACATCTTTATAACTTAAATTTGTATGAGACGTTATTTTGTATTTGAATTTAATAGATCATGCATTTGTGCGTTTTTTTTAATATATAATTTTCATTGATACAGGGAAAATGGGGGAATGGGGATGGGGATAGGGGGACCTCCTCCCAAAACTACACCATCCCCATTTCCCCCAAATGGGGAAATGGGAGGGGGGATGGGGGAAGGTTTGGAAAATGGGGGTGGGGTTAGGGGGACCTACATCTGCCCCCATTCCCCCATTGGCCATCCCTACACCCATTGATGGACAAGATCAATGGCATGTGGAACCGAATTGCAAAGAGATTGTTTTACTTTAATTGAAAAAAAATACTGTGGAACAACAATTTGTCATATGGAGATTATTGGTGGAGTTTCAATTTTTGCTTTAATTTCTTTATAATGAAAGAAAAAAAAATTGGGAGATCTGGGTTCTAGATGTTCAAAAAAATATATTTATTTATTTATTTTTCATTTTCATTTTCATTTTCTTCATTAATTTTCTATTTTGTAAAATCCAAAAATATTTTGACAAAACCCAGATCTTCATAATTCCATACAATTATGTGTAAAATCCAACCAACTCTATACAAAAATGTTTTTTAATTTCAATATTATGGACAAGACAAGAAGGGCATTTTGGTCATTTGAACCTCTTATCCTATTATATCTCAGCCATACTAAGCGTATAATAGTACAATCCACAATTCTGTCCCAAGCTTTCCAAACATAATACAGAACAACATGTTTTGTCCCGTCCTGTCTTGTCCCGTCTCATCTTGTCCTGTCCCATGTCTGTGTCAAACGCACCTAAAAAGATGTTACTTTGAAAGGGTATTTCAAGTTTGACAGTCTTTGGGTCTTTTTTCGCCTAACCCGTATGAGAATTGAGAAATGTCATTTTCACTTAAATTTCGGGCCCGTCTTGCAAGTTGTTTTTTGTTTTTGTTTTTGTTTTTCGAAAAGAAAAATGAAAATGAAAACAGTGTTTTTGGTTTCAATTTCGAAATTCAAAAACGCGTCTGGTAGCATATACTGGAATCCGTATTTTAAAAATAAAAACGAGAAAAACGCGTTTGGTAAACTAACCGAAAACTATCGAAAATTGAAATATCAATATTTACATTTCCTTTAATATTATAACAATTACAACAAATTGATTAAATAATTAACTAAAAAAAATTGAAATGTAAATTTTAAATTAAATAAAAGTTATCAGGTGAAGAAGAAGAAGAAGAAGAAGAAGAAGAAGAAGAAGAAGAAGAAGACCAGATCGGCGACTCAGCAGACCAGATCGGTGGCGGCAAGTGGCGAACGGCGGTGAGAGGTGATGCAAAGCCGATCGGCGGTGAGAGGCAACGCAGAGCCGATCGGCGGTGAGAGGCGACTCAAAAGAAGACCATATCGGCGGAGGAGGAAGAGGAAGAAGAAGAAGAAGAAGACCAGATCGGTAGCGAGCGGAGGAGGAGGAAAAGGAAGAAGAAGAAGAAGAAGAAGAAGAAGAGGAAGAGGAAGAGGAAGAAGAAGAAAAAGAAAACGGTGACGATGGCAGCGGCGAGTGACGGCCGGCGGTAGACAGCGACAATCGGTGGCGAGGAGAAAGAAGAAGATGAAGCCTGATGAAACCTGGTTCAACAGAAAAAAAAAAGAATTTTTTTTTATTAATTCATTTGAAAAACAAAAACAAATTTAAAAAAGCAAGTTTTTTTTGTTTTTCAAATTTTCTACTATTAACACTTAGTTTTGTTTTTCATTTTGTTTTTATATTTTGAAAATAAAATGAAAAACGGTTACCGAAAGCGAATTAGAAATTATTTTTAAAAAACAAAAACGAAAACAGACTAAAAATAGTCTATAGGACGGGGCATTCTCTTATGCGGCTGCCCAAAATATGACCCATCTTAATTAATTTATTATTATTATTTTCTTTTGGATTTGGGCTTATTTTGACACCGATTCCTTTTCATTTTCATTTGTATTTTTCCGCGTCGAAAGAATTTTTTTCCTCCGGGTAGTTTTTGTTTCAATTTCTCGTCATCTTGTACATATTCGATCTCTTCTATTTCAAGTTACGGTTTCTGGGTTTGGATTTTGTTGCCTGACCTGAAACATGTCGTATTCCGATTCCGACTCCTCCTCGTCCTACGGCGGCGGTGTTGATTACAAGAATTTCAGACAAATCATTTATGATCAGTCATTTGAATCACGTTAATTTCTTATTTTTTTTACTTGAACTTTGGAATATTGAGTAAAGAGTCGTTTGTAATACATAATTTTAATAAATATGGACTCTTCATATTATATTTTTATATTAATGCGATTGAATATGGACACATGGTAGCTTATAGTATTACTACCATGTATTACTTCAGTATTACTTCTTCCCCACCGATTACTATTATCCTCTTCAGCAGTCCAACAACACTGCTGGGAAGCCATTAATTGTTTCGATGGAAACCCAGAAAAGAGACGATTTTGAGCATGTCATTCATGAAAAGCATCATCAAAGCAACCTGATCTCTAAACCCTCTGTTTCTACTACATCACTTCTCCGCTCTCCATGCGTTATCAAAGCTGATGATCAGTTGAGTTCCAAAAGGCTAAATCCACTCCACAACAATTAGAGACTTTAATTTTCATTCCTCTTTGTTTTATGTAATTTGTTTAATTCGATCTTCTAAGTTCCAACTTTGATTTTATATATATATATATATATATATATATATTATAAATTCTTTTATGGGTTTTTTTTTTTTTTTTTCTTGTATAGGTTACCTTATCAAATTAACAGAGTAGATAAAAAGTATATATGGGTATACTCTGTTTGAAAAACATAATAGATATATGTTTATTTAGGAACCAATAATGGATATCCGCATTTTTTTTATAAGTATTCGGTTCGAAAAATCTAATTTCCATACCGCCATCCCATGGAGTGTTTATTTAACATAGATTTTGTCACCTGCAATATCGGCTACTCGAATTCGGAATATTGTCGGACTGAATAAATGTATTTCACCATCATGCCACATTGTGTGAAGAATCTTAGTAGCTCACTCCTGGTTCGGAGGGGAAGAGTTTTACAAGAAATGAGTCTATTTAAGTAAAACCAAATTCTAATAGACAAAGAGGAGAGAGATCGATGTAGGAAATAGGGGGGGCCTTGGGGTAGTGACGGTTTATCCATTATCAATTATAGAGCTTGAAAAAGGGTTTGTTTAAGACTCAAAAGTTTGGTGTAAACTTGTGAAAATTCTTGTAATTTTAATAGAATAACTTACCTTGTGTTTTTGAATAAGGACTTAATATTCAACTTATTGAATTAATTGCCGCAGCCCCATTCCGTTGGTCAAAATCTATAAAGATAATGGTTGACTGGATTTACTAGGGTAAAAACATCATTTACTATCAATTATTTTTTAGCAGGATATAATAATAAACAATTATTTATTTTCTAATTAAAAACTGAACACAAAAATATAAAAATAAATAAAACAACGGAACGATAATCCCCTCCAATGAGGATCTGACGATCTCCATGTAGAAGATCTAGGTTCCGATCTCTTTCAAAAATGGAGAGATCTCCTTTAATGGAGAGGAGATCTAGTTCTCCTCAAAAAATGAAGAATCAGATCTTCTCTATTAAAAGCCCATATCCCCTTCAGGAGGAGCAGACGTTTTTCTACGCAAGGTGTGATCTATTCCTTACGAAGGAACAGATTCTCCATCGTCGGTGGAGTGACTCTGGCAGTTAAGTTCTCTTCATATGTAGTTTTTTTTCAAAAAAAGTTTATTTTGTGTGTCGATGATTGTTTTGATAAAGATTGTTTGTGTTGATGATTTTGTTTTGTTGAAGTGATGATAGGATTATGGGTGGCAATATGGGATATCATGTCATGTTTATATAAACCTAAACATGCCCCGTTAATTTTTTGCTCAACTCTAACACGGCCGTTAAACTTATCGTGTCAAAGGTCAAAACTCAAATACGACATATTAAATTATGTGTTACCCAATAAAACCTATTTTAACCCATTAATTTATAGGTTGTGTACTTATGTATGATAAATTACAATTCCATTAATTCATTTCCTACTTAAAATTTTAAAGTAATTTAAATCTTTTAATTTAATTACATAATTCAATCCAATAACATTAATTTAATAAACGAGAAATCAAGAATAACAAAAATATTGATTCAAAATAAAATCCCATAAAATTTAAAACAATTGTCACAAATATAAAATTCACCCAAAAATAAATCCAAGCATAATATTCATATGAAATAATTAAAAATAAAATTAAAATAATGGAGAATACCTTTCTTTGAATACTTGATCTTGAAAACCAAGTAGGTCGTAACAGAGAGAAGGAAGAATTTAAAGTATTAAGTTTTGATTTATAAAGTACTATTTATGGTTTCTCTATATATTACATATTTATCCTTAATATTTAATCGTGTTAAATGGGTTAACGGGTTGGGCGGGGTTCAACCCAAACAAGAGTACCCGTCAACTCAACGGGTTTAACATGTTGACCCGTTAGTAGTCCAAACCCAATAAGACCTAACCCAAACCCTTAAATATCGTGTCGTGTTCATGTCATGCCACTTAGATGTGGCCCATATTGCCACCCTTAGATAGGATGTTTGAATGATGATGGATTTTTGGTGCTGAAGTTAAGAAGGTTTGTGTGATACTGTGATGTTAGGATGATGAAGATGAAGTGTGATGTTTGGAACTTTGGACGGTGAATATTGTTTTATAAATCTGAGAAAATTTAATGTTTGGGAATTGAGAAAATGAAAAGGAGGCGAGAATTTGGAAGAAAATTTTTTTGTGGATAGAATTTTTTTTTTCTCTTATTGTTTTTTTAATTTGTTAAGTTTTAATTTCTTCAAAAGATTTTATTATAATTTATTTCTTTTTTTATAATTAATAGTTTTTTTTCTTGATTATTTAAAAGAGCAAAGGGCATTTAAGACTATTTCAAGTAAAGAATAGGGGCATTTTCGACTTTTCCTCTCCAAATCTCAGTCAATCGTTAAATTGGATGAAAGTCAACTCTGAATAAGGGGTCTGCTGCAATTAAAGCAATAAGTTGAATATTAAGTCTTTTCGAAAAAACTCAGGATATGTTATTTCAATTACCCTTTTTAATATTGATAAAATTTGAGTTTGTCTGTTTTGGAAAGACAAAATTGCACCTAAGTGTGCCAGGGAAAAAAGTTTACCTTAACAAGGAAAAGAGCCTAACTTGAAGTGGTAAGACCTTGACTTGAAGTGGCTGTTAAATTGTGACAACAATTGGTAAGACATCCGATGTAATTGTATTATATTAAACTTATGTTATATATATGACACGATTACGACATTGGTCTTGATCCTAAATGATATGATTACACTGGACGTCTGGACGATCTCACCTTGATGTGGTGATTAGACCCATCTACACAAGTTTTTCTCTTTATGTTTTTTAGCTTTTACCTTGAAGTATAGAATTAAATGAATTTTGACTAAATTTGATATATTGAAGATTTTAGAATGTTTTTTTTTTTTTTATATTAAATTTTTATTGATAAAAAAAACTATACCTAGCTATTTGTCATTAAAACGTACATGTTAAGATAATTTTATAAGAACCAGAGAAGTTGGACTGTTGGAAATGTGTTTCACAATCGATTGCTTGTTAGTCAATATATAATGTCTTTAGAAGAAAATTATTCTAAAATATCCGCACGAAAAGGGTAATACAAATATTCGATGCCAAGCTTGCTATATATGTCGATGAAGTATAGATATATAATTTCTCCAAGGAAGTGTATGTGCACGTACTTTATGATACCAACAACTTAATCATCAATATTGATCAAATAATGTCCCTCAAGTACTCAATCTCAACTTTCTAATAAAAAATCCATATCTAATCATAAATTAATCTTTATACACATAATTATCAACCTAAAAGCCATAACACTATCTACCTACCTAAAAAATGAACCCCTTTTAGAGCTGTTTAATTACTCCAAAATGTAAAGAGCAAAAGGTAATTAATTTATATAATGGTCGTACAATTAGTCATATTTAAACTATAATTATAACATCAATATCACGTTCATCTCTACCAATAGAAAATCTAGAATGCAGTAAGAATATTCTTGAAGATAGAAAGTTTGATTACCAATACCAAGCTTGTTGTGTAGTTAAAGTCATTATTTAACCAACATTTTCCAACAGAAGTTGCCACATTTATTTCATATACCAAACTTGGTTCCCTAATAAAAATAAGTTCCAATTTTATAACATCTCAAGAATAATCTAACAATGTGTATATATATATAGAAAACCTCATTTAAACATACACAAAACACCAACTCCTGAAATTATACAAACCATCTATCAGTCTTATTTTATACCAAACTGAAAATGGCATCCGATGACGATCTGATTACGGACCTTGAGGGGGCATCAATGTATACAGCAACACAGAAACCCGAAGGCAACCAACAGCAAACGTTGCAGCCGGAGGGTGGGAAAGAAATCACTGAACCAGATCAAAATCCCAAACCGCGGATACGAAAGGTTTCAAAGATGCTACGAGACAAGAATATGGAGAAATACTACGAGCCAAGAGCAGTCTCCATTGGACTTCTCCATTACGGTAGAGAAAAGTTCAGCTTAGCAGAAGGGCACAAGTTCAAACTAGCAGAGCTCTTCATCACCGAAAATGGCGTAGATGAATTCGGTCTACACAAAAAGATCAAGGCCAAGATTGTGAGGTTGAAGCAATGCTACGCTGAAGAGGATGCAAAGCGTGTCAATATCAACGACGAGAATCTTGCCTGGATGTTCTTAATTGATGGCTTTGCTCTATTAAATTACATATGTTATGCTTCACTTGGGAAGTTGAATGATTTGAAGAAGATTGGAATGGATATGGAAGCTTTTTCTCAGGATTTGTTCTTGCTAGAGAACCAGCTTCCATATGAAGTTCTAGACGATATAATGACTAGCGCAGCTAAAGGCGGAGCTAATATGAGGAATTTGATCGATAAGTTCATTGATCAAACTGTGAGAGACATCAGAGGATTACCATTAACATCACCATCACCAACATCAACATCACCCCAGCAGCAGCAGCCTCCACCAGCTCATCTTCTTCAACTTCTCCGGAATCGTCTGGTGGGTGATCATGATCATCACAAGACGAATGAGAAAACGAAAACAGGGAAGCGAGTTGGTAGAGTGAATGAGCTGAAATCAGCAGGAATTCAGTTGAAATCCGGAACAGAAGGTTCGTTAAGAGACAATATATCTTTTGCTCCTCATTGGCTTACAGCTGTAGGAACCTTGACGCTTCCTTGTCTAGTTGTCAATGGCTCAACAGCACCAAAGCTGTTGAACTTGATTGCATTTGAAACGAGCCCAGATTTTCAAAACGATTCCCAGGTAATTACTTCTTATATCTTCTTTCTCCACTCTCTCATTGATCAACCGGACGATGTAAAGGAGCTGCGAAAGGCACATGTACTCATCAACAACAACAACGCCGCTCTGGCAGGAAGCGATGAGGAAGTTGTTAGACTGTTTAAGGAGATAGGCAGCAGTGATCTAGATTCAATCCCGGAACCGGAAGCGTATTTGGAAGTGAAAGAGCAGATCCAAAAGCACTGTGAGAAGAAATGGAAAACACGGATGACTTTGTTTGCTTTTGCTGCTGCTGCCATAGCTATACTTGTTATGGGCTTCTCGTCCAGACTTGGTGCACCTGCATTGAATTAATCTGCCAGCTTGTGAACTAATTAATATTAATTTTATAAGGTTTGCTATATAAAGTACTTAATGTTAATAAGGTTTGCTATTGAAGTACTACTTTGTAAAAAAAGCAAACCAAAAGTACTTGTATATGTTCCTTGTAATTCGTTTAATAATCTCATATATGTGGTGTGTGTTTGAGATACTGCAATATTCAATAAACTCTAGTCTGAAAATCACAAAATTTAAGATCAATCTCTAATCATATAACAAAATCTTTTTTAATTAAAAAATATATATTGTTGTCTTAAAACATAAAAATTCAAATTTTGATTTATTGAGTACAGTTTAAATTGTCATTTTTAACATTTTTTTTATGGCGTCCCCTCTAAATGAAATTCTTGACTCCGCACCTAGTTACCGCATATGTTATAATTGTAAGTTTGTAACATCAATATCACATTCATCTCTACTAATATATAGAAAACCTAGTACTTTCCAAAAATAAAAAAAAATCTAGAAAGACCATCGTTAGAGAACCCACGTGTGAAGCTCAAGAAAATATGATGAATCTCATACTGAAAACACATAACACGATAAGGGTATATATACTAGTAGATGTCACAACCTATTAGACTAGTCTTTTGAGTTATAAGGTTATCGAGAAAGTGTATTCTTTTCACAACCCATACTAGTGGCAGGAAGCGATGAGGAAGTCGCCAGATTGTTTAAAGAGATAGGCAGCAAAGATGTAAGTTCGATCCCTGAAGCGTATTTGCAAGTGAAGAGCTGATCCAAAAGCACTGTGAGAAGAAATGAAAAACCTGGACGGCTTATGCTTTTAATAACTGTTTTAGTGGTCCATGGTCCATAGCACTACTTGTTATGAGCTTCTCGTCAAGACTTGGTATACCATTTAATTTATCTGCTAAGTGATAGAGCATCGCCTAAAAACTTAATGCTAATAAGGTTTGCTATTGAAGTACTTTGTAAAAAATGCAAACCAAAAGTACTTGCATATGTTCCTTGTAATTCATTTAATAATCTCATATATGTGGTGTGTGTTTGAGATAATATTTAAGGGTTCAAAATTTTTTTGTCACTATTTGGGCTGGGTTTTGTAAGAAAGTCACCACATTACTAATTCACGTTTAAAAGACATTTATTTAGGTGACCAGACAAAATACCTCTTTTTTGTCACTTTCTATCATTTTCAAACCTAGAGAGAAAATAGTAGATAGAGAAAGCAATCGGTTGCAACAACATACGCGTAAAAATCTGACGACGAACTCATCGGCGGTGGCGTTGGTGTCCTAAAGATGACAAGAATCTGCAATTGATAGTGGTAAATTTATGTTTTGATGTCATTTTTGTTCTTGATAAGTTTATGTGTGTGTTTGATGTTGGGTGTTTTTTAGACATGTAGATGAGGTTTGATTTGCTGATCTGAGTATGGTTCTGGGTTAGGTTAGGGTTTTAATTGATGAAAATTTTGTGTAGAAGACGATGAAGATCTGGGTTTTCGATTCTTTTAACACTTTTTCCGAGCTTTTTGAAACACTCTCCGAGCTTTTAAAATTGTAATCTGAGCTTATTTAAGGAATATGAATATGTTTGTCAAATTAAAATCTCCGAGCCTTTTAATATTGTCTTCGAGCCTTTTGAAACACTGTCCGAGCCTTTTCAATAGTAATCCGAGCTTTTTTATTTTTTATGAATAGGTTTGTCAAATTAGAATCTCCGAGCCTTTTAACACTGTCTCCGAGCCTTTTAATAAACTTATATGTTTTTTTTTTCTATAAATATGCATATAAGGAATCAGCTTAAGGATTCGCTTAAAACTCTAGTGGGAGAATGGTACGAGGGAAAAATAACTAAGCATGACCATTTTGATGACCTTCAAGATATCAACAACGCACTTAACAGGGTACATGAACATCTTGCGGTCGAAGAACGACGTCGGTATATTTAGTCTTGTTTTGGACATTTCCTTCGGATGCATTGTGAGATGACGTTTTCGGCTGGCATCGCCCATCGACTGCTAAGGCGCGAGTTGCATCACAATGGGGCGAAAGATGAGATGAGATTTATGTTAGGTCATCATTCGGTTCGGTTCGGTCCAATTCTTGAAGGTTGAGTTTTATCTGATCATCGGTTTGAAGTTCGGAGTCATTCCCGATACGACGGCCTATGATATGGTAGAGAATGACATACACCAGCGGTACTTTGATGGTTGAGATGAGGTCGAGTATGAAGAGCTGAAAGTGGTTCTACGGATTGGTGTTTTTGAGGAGCAGTACGATGCGGTTAAGCTGTGCTTATTGTATATGCTCAACTGGATACTGATGGGGTTGGACGAGAGAGAGAAAATTCTAGTATGGCAGATGTGCCTAGTCGAGGACTTGGACGTTTTTGATTCTTTCATGTAGGGTGCACAGGTGTATAGACGGTCTATTTTTGGTTTCAAGCATGCGTTGGACGGTCGACGGGAGCGGTTCGAAAAACGACAACAAGAAAAGGGCGTTGACATACACACCGTGGAGACGTACAACATATACGATTTAACTCACGCACTATTTGTGAGAATTTAGAATTTGAATCCGTACTTTAATTGTTATTGTTTTCATATGACTAATGGAAATACATATATTGGAATCTTATCGTACTTATCTATTACACAGATGTTTGTTTTTTAGTTATCCTTGAGCTTAGCAACCAATGTGGGACCCGCAGGGAAATCGACCTATCCCCCTGTGTTCTAAAATGGGAGGTGAGTCAGCGACGAGAGCAAAAAAGCTGGATAAAATTTTCACTGAAAGGGTAAGTATATTTTTTTTAATGTTCATAGTTATTAGTATGTATACAATTACAATAGTCTAACTATGATTTCAGATGTTTACGAGGTTTGTATTGGTGCCAACGGCAGCTGAGAGGGATGGACGATACTACAAGGGCATATACGAGGGAGGTAGTCTATATGATGCCACCAATATACCCGTTTAGGTACCGGATAAGCCCTTTCGGATGAGCATTGTATCTACATCACGTGTGCCCTAACATGATAGAGGGTATGACTATTTCAAGATCTTATTCTATCCAAATTGGTTTTAATAACATTTCATTCTAACAATTATTCGTGTGGTGAATTGCAAGGGTAACTGTAGTGCCCATATTTTAAGATCGACAGAGTACCTGCTGGCGAACAGGGAGAGGTTTGACTGGTCTAAAGAAGATATGAAAGTCATCTGGGAGAAGATGGCCGTGGAGGTTTATTGTAACTCCAAGCCCCATTTTGTTATGTAGTTGATACACATAACATTTGAGTAATGAAATGATGAATTATTATTATTATTATTATTATTGAGTTAAACTGTTTGCAATTAAAAGAAGAACCCACATTTCATACATTTAACAATCAATAAACTGAAAAATAACTACCCCATTTAAACAAACTACAAATTAACCGCCCTATCAAAACGCTACATGTAGAGCATCAAAAAGTATAGACACTCTTATGGTTAAACTACAAAGGTGATGAAACATTGAAACTCACAAACAATACAATGAATTGTTTTACGAATAACAACATATGCAAGAGAAACATGATAACAAAGGATCTAGTATGGCATTAAACGAATAACTAAATTGAAATCAATTTCTTGAAGTCTGAACGATGTTGGAAGATATCAAGTTTGAGACATGTTCCTCAAGGGGCTTTTTAGTATCTTACCTTCCCACATTAGCAATCACAAGCTTTTCTGGTGGCAATTCATCTTCCTTATGTATTACCTTGTTATATTTGATCGTTAAGTTTAGCATCTCCTGCACATCACAAAGAAACCAAGGTCACATAACTTTGTTACAATGTTGTTATCATTCAATAGGAGATGATATTAAAATTACATCAATATCAACGACTCCATTCATTCCACGGTAGTGTCCTTATGAAGGCACGTTTGTTTATTGTGTCCAACTGAATGACAAATGCTACACTTGCGACGGTATTCCTCGGGAACAATTCTGTTGGGACTTTCATTAACCATAGACGGGTTAGAACACCTCATGCTATTATGTCTTGATTGTCCACATCTTCTACACGATTGTGTGGTTGTCCTATCCGAAGACGAGGCATGTCAACCCTTCATCGGGAGACTTGATTATCTCTTCGACTTTGGATTTAAAACCATCACGCTACGATGTTGGATGACACTACCCATGAAGAAGGATGACCAACAGGCATAATAAGAACCGAGTATGCATCAATAAATGTCTCTCTCTTGTAGTAGTCCGCACATAGAAATGTGAAATCCAAGTTTCGCTCCTTGCAACAATGAAAACAATGAGATTCAAGTTTGGGTAATATAAAACATTAAATGTAGGGTTGCACATTTTCCCCCGGATCCCCATTTCCCTCCATCCCCATCCCCATCTCCATTTGAGCGAAATATTTTGGCGAAAAATGGGGAAATTGGGAGGGGGGGAGGGGATGGGGATAAAAAGCATCCCCAAATTGAAATGGGAATGGGGATTGAGGGACCCCCCCCCCCCCCCCCCTCTCTCATCCTCATTTCCTCATTTCCCCACTAATGTATTGAAATGGGGATGGGGGGAGGTCCCTCCATCCTTATTTCCCATTTCCCCCAAAATACTATAAAAAAAAATTTTTAATTTTTTTTTATTATTTGAAAACCTAACTATAAATACCTCATATGTGAAGTTGTTTTTTTTTTTTTAAAGTTTTTGTTGCTTCATATGTGAAGTTTCCTTGGTTTCAAACTTTGAATTATTGAAATACTTTATTTTGTAATGTATTTTCTTTTATATTTGTAATGCACTAATGGATTTTATTTTGTATTTATAATGGAATGTTTGTTTGTTTTTTTTTAGTTTAATTTATAATTTTTAGTCAAATGGAGGAACGGGGTAAACGGGAAAATGGAAAAAAGCGGGAAAAATGGGGAAATAGGGATGGTGATGGGGGGACCTCCCCCCAAAACTCCCCCATCCCTATTTTTCCCAAATGGGGAAATGGGGGAGGGGGAGATGGGGAAGGGTTTGAGAAGTGGGGATGGGGGGACCCATATCCATTCCCATTTCCACAATGTGCAACACTAGTTAACTGTAACTTCATATGTACCTTGTCGTTGCGAGTGCGTGAGAACGCGGAAAAAAAAACATTTGGAATTTGTTGCATGTGCAAGTCTTTAGGGCTAAGTTAACTGTCCACTGCTTTCCCTTCAGTTTGTCGGAGAATATGTTCAAGTCAACTGGATATATGGTCATATAATCGTACTTTTCGACACGTTTCAGTATCACAAGATGTGTTGCGTCGATCAATTGATGACGCATGGACTTTGCAGCTCCATGATAGTCGTGAAACCAGCGCTATAACATATTCCTAATAAACTCTGCCAGTGTCAACAGTGGCACTTGTCGTGCGAATTTTAGCCATGAGTTTATGCACTTTGTAACATTTGTTGTCATCACCCTGTACTTTCTTTAGGGATAGTGTACGCGGGACCACTTGTGTGGACCGGCAGCAATGGCATAATCCAATGCAGCTTTGTGCAGGTTACGTAACTCTTCCATGTACCGGTTATAATCAAATTCACGATACGACCTAGCTGCTTTGTTCATTTTGTCGGCAACATCCTTTCTATGAAATCGCTTCTTAATATTTTCAGAAAAGTGTCAGTAACATATGGTATTGGTTGCATAAAGGAGTGCTTTAGAAATCTCTGATTCAATGTTTGAATGTCAATCAAAAATGAAAACCAAATCATCTATATGACCTAGGGCACCCTTCAAGCATTCCAAAAACCACTCCCATGAAAGATTTTTTTTCTGAGTCACTATACCCAAAAGCAATTGGATATACCTGTTTGTTTTGTGCAGTTGCAACAAACATTATACCCTGAATCTTCCCTTCAAATGGGTACCATCAACTGTAATCACATGATGCATACACCTCCGGAAACCTCTAATTGAGGGCCGTAACGATATGAAAAATTAGAGAAATTTACCATCGACTGCGCACTGTAAGTAAGTGATTGTGCCAGGATTTTGCTGTTCCATAATGTAACTAAAAGATGGCAACAATCAGAAAGTTTCTTCATGTATTCCATAGGTCAATGACAATGCATACTCTAGGGCATCATGTGCCTTACTGTACATGATTTAGATGCCATACATTGTTTTCATATCGACGATTATATCCTTGGGATGCATGAGACGACCATCTTGTTATTGAAATATAGGTGCAACGACTTCTCTGATTATGACTGCACTAGCTTATCAATGGCGACAATGAATCTCCTCGAAGGGACAACTGTGTTCGTTGACAAAACTTCTGACTTGGAAGCAAGTCCCTTCATCTCTCTTCACCACTCTTAATTTCCATGTACAGTTGTCAATGATGTAAACCGGATGTAACATTGCCTTATTAGACCTTTTCACCTTCCATTCAAAGTTCTTTCGCATTGCAAAAAGGCCAACAAGCCTCTTCAAATCTTTTTTACTCGGAAAAAATGACCTTTATAAATCATGCTTGTAGGTTCTTGCACTGCCAAGGTGCTACTTCTATCAATACCAAACGAGTATGAATCTGCTCCGGAAATAACCCATGTTGTCGCATTATCAAAATCAGATGCAGTTATATTATGCCGAACCTCGGAAGTCCCAGCATATCTGGTGCAGTGCAACTAACTCCTTGTAGATGTCTTCCACGTGTTTGAATTTGTACAGGCTCTTCATCGACATTTTCTAGATCATCTACTTGCTTATTGTATTGCTAATTGTTCTGCTCATCATTCATCACAATTAGACAACTAAACACATCGCCGATCAATTACATCTACATGGTCAACCACTACCGGTGGGACAGCACACATGTTTTCTCCACATTCGGTGCCACTCCTTTGTGTGAAAACTTGGTTGCTACTGCTAAAAGATCCAAATTGTTGTGTATTTTGACGATGAGGAATATCATTCCCTATCACATCTCCAACTGTCCTCTTAGTTAGATTAACACATACTTGAGGGATCACCCAATCTTCCTAAAACATAAACTGAACATCATCGTCATTTCTCATAAATGTGTGATATGTAGTGCTAGGAATGATTGATATTGATGACATATCAACATTGAATTTGTTTACATCATACTTCACAATGGTATGCAAGATCGCCACCAAATCTTCGTAAGTCATATTCTTTGACACATACATTCCCTAGTTATTGGATCCAATAAACCTCTGATTTTTGTCGGGTAACTGCTCCCATCGACCATTGTAAGATATTACTATTCTAACCTGATTCATGATGTTGTCAAATTAATCATCACAAACTATTAATAAAAACCTAGGACTACAAAATATTTTCACAGATGTTTGAATAAGATGTTAAGAAAAGGCTTAGGAAAAAGTTTATACAAAAGGCTTAGATTACATTTACAAAGGCTCGGATGAGGATATTGAAAAGGCTTGGACAAACGTGGAAAGGCTCGGACAATACTTGAAAAGGCTAGAAAACTACGTGAAAAGGCTCGGACACTACTTGAAAAGGCTAGGAAACTTTTTCATTGACAAACCTAACGGATAAGCAAAAGGATCGGACACAACTGGAAAAGCCTCAGACAATACTTGAAAAGGCTCGGAAACATATTTAAAAGGCTCAGATATTGATTCATTGACAAACCCAACGGTTATGCAAAAGGCTCGAACATAAGGTTTAAAAAAGGCTCAGACAGTACTTTAAAAGGCTCGAAAAGAAGATTAAAAAGCTTGAATAAAGCTTACAAAGACTCAAAGATCCAAAATTCTCACATTGGTTTAAGGTTTACAAAAGACTCGGAGAACAAATAAAAAAGAATGGAAAAAGTGAACAAATGAAAAGAAGTATTTAAGAGATATATTAACTTGTTGTACTGAAGAACGTCCACTTCTTTCTCAGTTGAAGAAGAAAGGGGAGGCGATCTTGAACTTTTATTTGTAGAGGACAAGTTTACTGTAAAGAGAGAGAGTTACTGAGTTGGGACTATTATCATTTTTGTTGGGAGTGTGGAGAGGGAAGTACAAACAGAATAAAAAAAAAAATGATTATCTAAGAGCAATCTTGGTAATTCACCATAATAGGTGTCTTTTAACTTAACTTATTAAAGCATTCATTTTGGTGCCAAATCGGTACAAAAATGTGCCATTTTCCACAAATTCCACTATTATTTTATAATCTCTTCTAGTTTGAAATTCACAAAATTTAAGATCAATCTCTAATCATATAACAAAATCTTTAAAGCAACAAATTTGTAAGATATCTAATTGTATCTATAAAGAAGCTAATGTTTAAAGTTGTTTGTTACTTGAAATCCCGCAACAACATGTTAAAGGAATGTGCACTACCAAGTGTACTAAAAGTGACCTTGTTTTCTTTTTATTTATTTTTTTATATAGTGTCCCAAAGTTTTTAAACTCCCAATTAGATTTCTTTAAACTTAGACGATTTTATATAGTTGCGGTTTTACTAATTTCAATCGGTTGGAATAAGTGTAATATTTTTTTTTTCACTGACTCTAAGGTTGGGATTGGATCAATGAAACCGTATGAATTTTTTGTACGGAATCTTACACTAGAAAGTTACTATATATATTTATATTTATATTTATATATATAACCACATACAAAGTTTTGCCTGTTAATAATAATGTTGCAAATATTTTTATTCAATCCATAACCAAATTTATGAAAATATCCCCTACAACATCTTTTCTATATATATTTTTTTATATTTAAAAAGTGAAAGTTTTAATAAAAAAACATGAAAACTTGTCTTTTTGAAAATAGAAAATTACTTAAACATTCTTCAAAATTTTATTTAAAAAAAAAAAAAAATTACCAGAAAATTACCGAAATAACCTCTCTAGAGGGTAGAGTTGCACATTGGGGAAATGAGGATGGATATAGGTCCCCCCATCCCCATCCCCATCCCCACTTCTCAAACTCTTCCTCATCCCATGGGGGAGTTTTGGGGGGAGGTCCCCCCATCACGATCCCCATTTCCTCATTTTTCTCGTTTTTCCCCGTTTACCCCATTTTCCCATTACCCCATTTTCCCGTTTCCCCATTTGGTTGAAAATTACAAATTAAACTATAAAAAAAAAAAAAAAAAAAAAAAAACATTCCATTACAAATGCAAAAGAAAATCTTTACAAAATAATGTCAAATATATATAAATATATAATTATTTTTATAATATTTTGGGAGAAATGGGGAAATGGGGAAATGGGGATAAGGGTACCTTCCCCCATCCCCATTTCACTATATTAGTGGGGAAAATGGGGAAATGGGGATGGGAGAGGGTCTCCCCATCCCCATCCCATCCCCATTTCAATTTAGGGATGATTTTCATCCCCATCCCCATCCCCATCCCCATCGTCATCCCCCCCCCCCCCCCCCCCCAATTTCCCCATTTTCCCCCAAAATATTCCCCCAAGGAAATGAGGATCCGGGGGAAAATGTGCAACCCTACTAAAGGGTGCTTCGGAAAAATACGTGAATTATTTTATATGTTTCACATTTCAATTTTTTAATTTTTTTTTTTCTAAAAATTGTACAGCGTTGTCTGAAAGTGCTTGCCTTGGCGTCGCTGCTGCAGGTGGTGTGCTCTGGCTACTTTGCCTAGGCACACACTACCCAAGCAATGCACTCAAGTGGCATTGTCACCGTTGCCGGTTAGACCTAGCGGTGCATGCCCAAGCAACATCATTACTTGGTAGCACGAGCCCAAGCGATGCTATCTCTTGGCAGTGCACAACCATGCAGCATCGTCTTCGGCAATGGCGAATGTGAGAGAGATGAGAGGCTGAGAAGAGAGATGAAAGAGAGTTTGAGACTTTAAGGAGTATTTTTTTATATGGGGTATATGCGTAATTTCTAAAAAAATGTGGTTGTTACTGGCTAAACTTTCGAATGTGGTTAAAAACAAATATCTAATATTTTTAGGAGTTCTTTAAATTGATAGCACTCTTTACATCTCCATGTTTAAAACTATCACTACATCACCAAATTATGGTGATAGACAAAAATGCCCCCATTTTTACTTTTATTTTTTTTTCTAAGTTTTTATTTTGAATTTTTTTTCATAAACCCACCATTGATGGACCTCACATCCATCAATGGAAATTTAACCTCCATTGGTTGTGGATGAAGAACAGTTAAATAAATAAATAAATAAATTTGGAGGCAATAAGTCTCGGGTGGGGCACTTGAGACTTTTTGCCCAAAAAAAATATGGCAATAAGTCTTAGGTCACACTCAAGACTTATTGCCAAATTTTTTATAAAAAAAAATTATATTCTCTTAAATGGAGTTCTTACCTCCATCGAAAAGTAAAAATAGAGGAAGAAGGAAGAAAGAGAGAAAATTAAAAAGTAAAAAAGAAAAGTGAACAAATAGATAGGGGTATTTTGGTTTCACAACAACACCACATACTTTGGTAATGCTAAATTGTTCAAGGAAGCAGTTGGGGAGTACGCTATCAAACAAGGAAGATCAATATGGTTCCCATGCAATGAAAAATCTTGAGTCCAATGTGTGTACAAGTGCAAATTAAACAATTGCTCTTCGTCAATTTGGGGATCATGCTATGAGAAAAATAGTCCTACCTTAATGATAAAAACTTTGAATGACAAGCATACTTGTTCGAGAGTACACAAGAATCAATTAGCTAATTCTGCACGGTTAGCTAAGAGGTACATGGAAGCTCTAAGATTGAGAAAAGAGTTTAAGATGTTTAAATTTTTGGGTAAGGTCCGGATGGACTATGTTTGCCAACTATCAAAAGCTCAAGTTTATAGAGCAAAGTTGGTCTTCTTATAGAAGGAAGTTTGGCAACTCAATATGCCAAACTTTGGGATTATACCGAAGAGATAAGAAGATCCTATCCAGGTTTGATTGTAGCTGTTGACACGGAGGAAGGATTAGATAAAGCGGTTATGTTCCGGAGAATCTACATATGCTTAGAAGCTTGCAAAGTGGGTTGGATTTCAGGTTGTAGGCCAATAATAGGATTTGATGCATGTCACACCAAGGGTAATCACAAGTCACAATAGATGTTTGTAATTGGGATAGATGCAAATAATATCTACTATCCCATTGCATATGCAATTGTTGAAAAAGAATGTTACATGACATGGTTTTGGTTTCTAAGTCTTCTAAAAGTTGATTTGAAGTTGGATGAGGATTTCAGGATCACTTTCATGATGGATAAATAAAAAGGTTTAGTCAAGGCTATCCGGGAGTTATGGAAGAATAGTGAGCATTGTAACTGTGTACGACATTTGTATGCGAATTTCAAGACAAAATTCAAAACTGATGTGATCCGGACCAAGGTTTGGGAAGCTGCTAGGTCCATGACAGTTGAAGATGTTAATAAGGTGATGTCCCAAATTGAAGATATGAATGAAGAAGCTCATGAATGGTTGTGTGAGAAACCTGCACACCAATGGTCTAAAAGACATTGGCCCAAGTGTGATAAGTTGTTAAATAATCTTTGTGAGTCTGTAAATGGTGATAGAGTAATTCTCGAGACAAGGTCTACTCCTATCTTCTCTATGCTTGAAATGATTAGAGTTAAAATCATGAATCAAAAAACGAATAGAAGGATTCACATGGAGAAGTGGTACCACAATATAGGTCTTAGGGTAGTAGAGTTTATGGAGTTGCAAGCCTAACATAGTGGCCAATTTGTTGCTCACTGGGGTGGTGAAGGCCATTACCAAATTAGTAGATGGAGTACAGCATGTGCTGTTGTGGACCTGGATCAAAGATCTTATACTTGCATAAGGTAAAATTTGACTAGGATCCTTGCTCTCACTCAATGGTAGAAATCTATAGTAAGGGGGATTATCTAACCAAATACAGGTATGTGGATAAGTGGTACTTGAAAGACACTTTTAAGAAGTGCTACTCCTATGTTTTGCATGGCATAAGGACGAAAAAGTTTTGGTTCAAGACTAATATGTCTCAACTGTTACCACTAATGGATGTGAAGCAAGCTGGAAGAAAAAAAAAACTAAGGATAAAGGAGATCGGTGAAATTCTACCAAATGCAAGGAAAATAGCACGTAGACATAAAAAGTATACTTGTAGCAAGTGCAAGCAGAAGGGACATAATGCAAAGACTCGCGAAAAAATGGCAAAACTACAAGCTAAACTTAAGAAAAAGGTACAATCCCATAAACTGTGTAATGATTTCTTGTACAATATCCCTTTATTATATTTTCAATAAGTTATTATAAGGGTGGGAGATTATGATAAGATTTCTTTAATATTAGATTAATTAGTACTGCTAATATGCATCAAACTCTCCATCCACTCTAGCTCTCTTTTCAAGTATTCTTGCAATAGCAAGCATTCAAAATATACCACAGGTCAACAATATATATATATATATATATAGAATTTTCTCTATTGTTTAATTTGAAGAGTTTGGTGGAGTATTAGATTGAATCTAACTTCAAAACTTAACGTAAGAAAAAAGCTTGATTAATTCTTCATTTGTATGCACTTTTTTTTATATAATCCTAGAATCTATTTAATGCTAAAGAATATCTATTAGTTTTTTTTTTTTGTTTTTTTTTTATTTTTTATTTTTTATTATTTTTTTATTTTTTATATATTAAATTGGAACTCAAAAGAAGAACGGAAAATCTGTTCAAGAAGGGGTTACTCATGAAGTACAAAGCAAGGTGGAAGTTGAAAACAACCCGAATATGAAGCATGGGTAATTTCCTAAACCAGAAAATTTAATGGAATAACAATAAAGCATAGTATACTAGACAAAATGATTGTTTTTTTTTTTTTTATAAAAAATAAAAAAAATAAAAATAAAAATAAAAATAAAAATAAAAAATAAAAAAATAAAAAAAAAACTTTGTTGTTCAGATACTTACTTCAGAACATGTTGAAACTAGTGATCCTTTTGAATGGTTTGGTAATATGATTGACGTCTTGAACAATTACAATTCGATCCCAATATTGTTGAAAGAATCAGGGTAGTACAACGGTTCAACTAAGCTACTACATCTAAGTCAACTAGATTAAAGATGAAGTAGAAATCCAACTGAAATGAAGACATGTATTGCTTTTTTTTTTCCCTTTTCTTGTTAAGCTAAACTAAAATTGACAATGTTTTTGTTGGAAATTTTGTGATGAACACACATTTTGAGAGCATCATTTGGGTATGATTGATTCCATTAAAATGGAAGATAAAAGTATATTCGAATTCTCCTCCGTGAGAGCTTCAAAAGGGTATACTCAAAGGGGGGGTGGCAAATCATGGACCTCGAACCTTCGGTTGCACGACTCGTGTGTGGGCGCGTCTTGCGTACACAAACGCCACTCCGTTTGCACGACTCGTGTGTGGGCGCGTCTTGCGTACACAAACGCCACTCCGTTTGAACCGTGAGAGTACAATCGGGAAGTCAAAATGTATCGGTGTTTAATTAGGAATGGATCTCTTTGGAGATTATTCTTTAATTAATTTCCTTTATCATTAAAAAACATAATAATCAAGTTAGTAATTCAGTGTTTCTATAAAACCCTAGTCTACTCTTCAAAGAATACACATTTCAGAATCACGAAATTAGAGAGCAAAATATTCTCTTTCTTTGGTTTGTGTTTTGTACTTCCACTATTAAATCGTTGTATTCTATGAGACGATCGCTATACACATACAGTGTTATATACAACGAAACTGTCTTAAGGACACTGTGTGAAACACGGACCTCTATTTTCCAAAACCTGTTTTCTAATTTTTGGATTTACAAACAACAATCTTGTTTAAATAAAAGTGCACTGCAATGCACTGCTTTTTGTTAAGGTTGGTAGTATTTAGGTACCATGATTTTTTATTTTTTATTTTGAATGAAGGTACCATGAAATTTGGCTAGCATATTTTTGTGTGGTTTTGAATAGGGTGCAATCTTGGTATATTCGTGCAAAAAAAAAAAAAAATGCATGGCTTTGGAGCAATTTTCAAATTAAAAGGAACAAGTTGGTATACTTGTGCAGGGGATTTTGGTATACTTGTGTAGTTTAACAAATAGTATTTGAAGTGTATGAAACTAAATTTATATTAAATCAAATGGAGAATTTATTTTCTACTTTGTTTATGAATTTATGCATTTTTTGTTTTGAATGAAATTTCTTTGTTTATGATTGCTTACTCTATTTTTGTATACATTATAGATATACATTGATACCAATTAATCAAATTGATGGCCAATAGATTAATTCTAGAAAAAGTTGGACAATTGTAATGGTCATCTTGATACGAATTGATTAAATGAATGGTCACTAGAGTAATTCTGAAAAGAAAAAGAAAAAAGTGATTGCAATGGTCATTTTTATACTAAGTGAAAAAAATGACACTAATGGTCATTTTGTTACCAAGTGAATAAGAAGTTAAGGTGTTATAATATTGTTTGATGGAATGACAATTAATGTCACGAGGTTCGTAAAAAATGTTCTTTTTGAAACTAATTTTCAATTTATTAGCTATTTTAATAGTAGATCACCAAATTGATGATTACCGGGTTAATTATCCATAATATTTAATTGTTTATTATTGATAAAGTTTGAGGCCAGGTTTTTGTTTTTTAAATGCAAGATTGTACTTGGACGAGCGTGTCAAGAGAAAAAGTTTACCATATTACTTTATTAGGAAAAGAGGTACTATTAGGGTCTTTTGGTAAGGCCTTGACTTTAAGTAGAAGTTAAATTATGTCAACTTGAAACACATAATGTAATTGTGTCATATCAATTTTTTATTTTTTATGTTTTCAAAGCAAATTATGTTACATAACACAATTACATTAAACGGTCTTACCAATCAGACCGTTCCACATAAGTTTTTCTCTTCCGCGGATAAAGCTTTCGTTGTTGTGTTAACTAAGACCCAATTTGGCATTGCTGTGCTGTGGGGGGGAAATTGCTTTTGGATCTGCTGTGGGAAGAATCAATAAGTGTTTGGTAAACTGATTTTTAAAAGTGTTGTAAAAACCAAAGGCAATTTCAATGTGTTTGGTAAATTGAAAGTAAAAAGCATTGTGACTGAGCAAAATTACTAAAAGGACACAGTTATGTTTCTTAAACCTTTCAATTCATATAATACAAAAATAAAATGTTTTAAATCTCCACAATCAAAATCTTAGATGGATGGTGGAGATTTATTTATTTAAAAAATAAAAAAATAATTATATTAAAAAATGAAAAAAAAAAAAATTTCCACCATTGAAAACATATCATAACAATAGACTTTTACAGCGCTACATGTCGCTGTGAGGAAGTTTTTCATTTAAATGCTATATATTCATTTTCATATATATGATTTTAAATTTATTTAATTTTCTAGATTTAAATTCTAATTATATGGATCATGAAAACACTATCTTAAAAGACACAAATAATACATAGAAAATGAAAAGCATGGAAGTTTCAAAACATAATACATGAAAAATGAAAAGCAGAAGTTTCAAAACTCAAATTGTAATCCAAATCAATGCCACATTCCACTCAAATTTTATATTAATCAATCAAATATGATTGGTTGTTGAATATGTCCATAATTAATTATCTTTAATTAATTAATTAATTAATAATTTGATGTTACACTATTACACAGATAGATAGTATCAATCAGAAATTAAGAAATACATTAGACGAAGGATAAGTGATATCTAGAGCCACTGATTTGGTGAGGTGGTCCCTAAATGACCATTAATTTTTCTAAATGGCTCAAATTAGTCACTCCATTGAAAGAAAGTATCAATTGTTGCCACTTTGTCCATTAATAGTTTGAAGTCCATTTACTTATGCCATAAACTGTTTGCTTATACCATAACCTGTTAGAATTGAGGTTAAAATAGTAAAATAAAAAAAATAAAAAAAATTAAAAAAAAAGGGGCAATATTGTAAAATCATCAAGTCACCATCTTAGGGCACAATTTGACAAAGATGTTCAAAACGTTTTTTCACGTTTTTTCACTTTTCTTTTTGAGTCACTACTAAAAAAAACGCAAAAGAAATCGGTTTATTTTTCATTTCATTTTTTGTGTGATTTTGTGTTCTGCTGAAGATATTTTTGTGTAAACTTTTTCCTTGAAACTATATCTTTTGGCAAGGAAATAATTTTTTTTGTCAGCAATGGGTTCTTCGATTTTTCAATACGAATCCAGCGGTATAAAGAACATAAAATTCTTTGTGGTATTTTGAAAGTTATGATCAATTATTCAGTCAAAGGTTAGAAGCAATGCGCAATCCGCGAATGAGGTGTGTTCATCGCTCTTTTTCCTTAAAATTGTATCTTTTGGCAAGGATATAATTTTTTTTATCCACGCCGGGTTCTTTGATTTTTTGATAAGAATCCAACGGTATAAAGAACGTAAAATTTTGGGTGGTATTTTGAAAGTTATGATCAATTTTCAGTCAAAGGTCAGAAGCGACGCGAATCCGCGAGTGAGCTGTGTTCATCACTCTTTTTCCTTAAAACTGTATCTTTTGGTAAGGAAATAAAAAATTTCGTCTAAGTTGGGTTCTTTTATTTTTCGATACGAATCCAGCAGTATAAAAAATGTAAAATTCTGGACGGTATTTTGAAAATTATGATCAATTATTCAGTCAAAGGTCAAAAGCGACACACAATCCGCAAGTGAGGTGTGTTCATCGCTCTTTTTCTTTAAAACTGTATCTTTTGGAAAGGAAATAATTTTTTTCGTCCATGAGGGTTTCTTTGATTTTTCGATATGAATCCAACGGTATAAAGAACGTAAAATTCTGGGTTGTATTTTGAAAGTTATGATTAATTATTCAGTCAAATGTCAGAAGCAACGCGCAATCTGCGAGTGAAGTGTGTTCATCATTCTTTTTCCTTAAAACTGTATCTTTTGGAAATGAAATAAATTTTTTCGTCCACGTTGGGTTTTTCAATTTTTTCATACAAATCTAACGGTATAAAGAACGTAAAATTCTGGACTGTATTTTGAAAGTTATGATCAATTTCAGTCAAAGGTCATAAGCGACGCGAATTCGCGAGTCAGCTGTGTTCATCACTCTTTTTCCTTAAAACTGTATCTTTTGGCAAGGAAATTTTTTTGTCTATATTGGGTTCTTTGATTTTTTGATATGAATCCAACGGTATAAAGAATGTAAAATTCTGGATGGTATTTTGAAAGTTATGATCAATTATTCAATCAAATGTCAGAAGTGACGCGAATCCGCAAGTGAGCTGTGTTCATCGCTCATTTTCACACTTTTCCAAATCAATTTTTGGAATATTTTCTGATTGAAAAGTGTTTGTTTGAATGTTTACTTATGTCAAAATTTAAGCAAATAATGTCGAGTATTTTTAGAGATATGCACTTGAATATAGATATATGTCAGATTTGAATAGTTTGTAGAGATGGAAATAATGGCCTTTTTGAGACTCCACCCACCAATTAATGGTGTCTAGTGTTATTTTATTCTTTAGAAATGTCATGTCATAGATAACGACAGCTTTCTGTTAAATTTAACAGAATGGTTGCCAATGAACAATATTTCATCAAAATGGTGATTTTTGAATAATTTGAATAGTCGGTGACCTTTTTGAGACTCCATTCATCAATTAATGGTGTCTAGTGTTATTTTCTCTTAGAAGAATGTCACAAGAACACCAAACAGCTATCATCTCCTCTTGCATGCCTTCTGAAAAAAAAAAAAAAAAAAAAAAACTGAAGATGCAGGTTATTTAAAAATCAAAAATAAAATTGGAATCTATTATGAAAACAAATAAATTACAGAATAAGAAAAATCGAATCAAATTCGTACTTGACATGAGGATGGATTTACATAATCGGATACATAGTAAATCTGTACTTCTTTTGACCCAATAAATCTGTGCTTTTTTTCTCTCTTCTTCTTACCCAGAAATTCTATACGCTAATATAAAAACAAAAAATCTAAAAAATAATTCAACTAAATTTATTACGTCTGCTGAGTTAAAAAATAACGCAAGAAAACATAAAATCAAGTAATCTGCTAGGTTAAACAAAATAAATAAATAAATCAAGGAATTAATTTGATTTGATTGGCTGACAAAATAAAGAACTCAGGACGAATATTTAAATAGAAGAGGAAACCCAGTTATATACTGTTTAAAAACTTTGTTTGTTTAATACAAATTTACCGGTCCGAAAGACTCACAGCCTACGATAAAATCCTAAAATAAATTAAACTTGATCTGTTGAGAAAACAAAAAACACAAGGGGATTTTTTTTTATTATTTATTATTATTATTTTTTTTAAAAGGGAACGAACTTAAGTCAACTAGATCTGCTGAGAAGACAAATAACTCAAGATGGATATATAAAAAATAAAAAAATAAAAAACATTAAATCAGCTAAATTTGTTGAGTCCGCTGAGAAATCAAAAAACACAAAATGAAAAAAAAAAAAAAAAAAAAAAAAAAAACCTATGATTCGTAGACAATTTCATATTTCATCAAAAATTAATTACTTCTATTTCACAAATCGGGTAGTTGAAGTTGAAGGCACGATAGCAAATGCAACATTCATAATTTTTGAAAGAGAAGTTGAAAAAATAATTGGAATACATGTCTCAGCTCAGATCTTTACAATGGAAAGAATAAGGTATGTCTCCACTACAAAAAGTCTACTAAAAATAGCATACTAAAAATATACTGCACTTTATTAGCAAATAAACTAATATAATAACAACAGCTTAGGAACGTGACCAACCAAATGAGATACCAATAACTCTTCGAAGGATAATTGGTAGAGCCTATCTATTCCACTTAAAGTTTGACTCCTTAATTTGAAAAGAGACTATTCAAAGTTTATTGTACTCAATATATCCGCAATGGAAAAGAGTGAGAGGTCGTTTGTTTTTTTCACTTAAAATTTAATAGGTCTGAATCATAATTATTAAATTGTTTTGTTTGTTTTTTTAAGTGGTCAAATAACTTTAAAATACCAAAAAACAACTTAAAATAAAAAGTAAAAAATCCTGACTTTTCACTTAATTGTAAATCATTAAATTACATTAAATATAATCTAAAATATTTTCTTCTGATACTATTCTCCATATATAATATATTTTCAATTCCATCATAATTATATATGGTATATAAATCTTTATTTTAATATATACCTTATTTTAAATAGCTTTAAAAATAAAAAAGAACCATAATCACTTCTCATATTGGTGTTTAATATCAATATTTATTATGATATTAGGGTGATGTATTTATATATATATATATATATATATATATATATATGTGTTTTGTGTGAGTTTTTTTGCTTCCCCTTTTATTTTTTGAAAAAAAAAAAAAAAAAAAAAACCCTTTCTTTTCTTAGTAAAAATGAAATTTGTTTGTACTGAAAGAGGAAGATCATGATTATATGTCTTCATATATAATTATTATTATTGGATTGCTTTTATTCCATATTATATGTATAATTGTTTAACATGAGTATAAATGTAGAATTATTTATTTTTAGACGATTTTACTTTTAAAAAACAAGTATATTGACAATACATTCAGATGTGAGGAAAAAAAAAACATGTTATTCAAGTTCAGATTTTAGTCCATATTCAGTCTTCAGAAAAATTCAGGACTATTCAATCTTCAGACAAAAAAATAAACGACCCCTGGCTCTTGTTCCGGTGAGACAAAACTTTCGCAAAAAGTAATTCCCATGTAATTTGGATATCATAAATTAATCTAACAATTGCCTATCAATTAAATTAGTAGATCCTTAAATAATACAGTAACAAAACAAACATAATCTTGTCATCTTGGTTGGACATCAAGTATACTAAAAGAAATAATAAAGTCATGATTTAAAAGACTCCAACTCACAAGACTCATCAACTTACTCTTCAATAACACATCAATTTAAAGGATTGTGGCCATGATAAAGAACTTCAACAAAGGAATAAGTGAATATGTATAAAGGAGTAAGTTATTTGGCAAAAAATACAACAAATTAAATTTAAATTTATATTCATTATAACGCATAACCAATACAAAATATCATTCAACTTTTTTTTTTTTGGGACAACTATTAAGAAAGAAAAAAAAAAAAGTGAAAAGCTTGGAAGGCAATAATCTATATATACTGCAAAGCAACCTCTAGATTATTCAATCTATCTTCATAAACACGTTCCAATTTATTTGGAAAAATATCAAACTTCTAAAACTAGGTTTAATTGCACAAACATCCTCTAAGTTTTAATGAAATTGCACTCATATGCAACCTTTCCAAACGTTGACTAAAAGAGAATGACAAAAATACCCTTGCATGAATTTATCGACTCCCCCCCGGGTGAGCTTTGCCTTTTGATAAAAAAACTCCCTCTATTCTCTATAATAGCAAGTCAACCCCTGAAACCCTTTGACCTCTAATTAAAAACTTAATTGCTTTTGTTTAGAATTGAACCTTTAATCTCAGTGTTTAAGTTCAGCTTTAACCAACTAAGCTACTCAAGCTCATTGTTGAAAGTTAATTGATTTATATGTATATATCTATATGTAGTTAAAGAATGTATATATGTATATATGTATATATATAGTTATATAATTATATTTTAAGGCTTTCGTCTAATATATATTTATATATATATATATATATATATATATATATATTATATTTTAAGGTTTAATTGCAAAGAATTGAAATCTATTTCTTTCCATAATTTAAACAGATTTAAAATAATTATTTTTCTTTTATTTTTTTTATTTTCTTTTTCTTTTTTATAAATCTGTTTTTATATATTATTATTAAATATGAATTTATTTAAAATATATATTGTGCAATTAAGCCTTAAAAATAATTTAAATATGTTTATATAATTTAAAATAAAGTCATATATATAATATATTTTTTAAATAAATTCAAATTTATTAATAATATATAAAAATATTTTATGAAAAGAATAAAAAATTAGAAAATAGAAGGAAAATAATTATTTTAAATTTGTTTTAATTATGGAAAATATAATTGTCTAACTATCTAATTAATTATTTTGTGCAATTATTTTTTATTAATTAGATAGTTATATAATTATATTTTAAGGCTTAATTGCACAAAAGAATTGAAAATTTTTTCTTTCCATAATTTAAACAGATTTCAAATAATTATTTTCCTTTTTTTTTTCTTATTTTCTTTTTCTTTTTCATAAATCTTTATATATATATATATATATATATATATATATTATATTTGAATTTATTTAAAATATATATACATATATGAGTTTATTTTAAATTATATAAACATATTTAAATTATTTTTAAGGCTTAATTGCACAATATATATTTTAAATAAATTCATATTTAATAATAATATATAAAAACAGATTTATAAAAGAAAAAGAAAAGAAAATAAGAAAACAAAAGGAAAATAATTGTTTTAATTTTTTTTTTAAATTATGGAAAGAAATAAATTTCAATTCTTTTATGCAATTAAACCTTAAAATAATATATATATATATATATATATATATATTGAGACAAAAGCCTTAAAATATATATATATATATTGAAATGGCCTTAAAATATAATTATATAACTATATAAAAATATATATATTATAATTATATAACTACATTCTTTAACTACATATAGATATATATATATATATATATATATATTTAAATCAATTAACTTCGGGGGGGTGGTAGGTGGTATTGATAATTTCATGTAAGGGTATTTTTGTCATTCTTGTTTGGTCAACCTTTTACAGAGGATGTTTATGCAATAAACGGAAAAATTGCATATGAGTGCAATTTCGTTGAAACTTAGAGAATGTTTGTACAATTAAGCCCTAAAACTATAACAATTTTGAGGATTTACTCTTCCGGCCCTTTATTATATAATTAAACTTGACTCATTTTATTCTGATTGGACGCTTTATATTATATGGATGAGAATATACTCTTAAAAATTACTTATTGTTGGAGTATGAGTTGTAAAGGATGATGTAGTTTAGTTTTATTTACTCTCTTTGTAATTATCTTACTGTCTTCTAATTAACTTAGGACTTACACTCTTACAGTTAGTTTTACTTGCACTGGACTATGTCAACCTAAGGTAGGAGTATAACAGCCGAATACAACAGTAAGATAATTACAAATAGAGCAAACAGAACTAAACTACATCTTCCTTTACATGAGCTTCGCTACAACCTACCAACAATTTATAACCTATTAAGGTTAACATGACTTAAATAACTAAAGGAAAAACTATATGTTCTTCGTGTTTAAAGATATTTGCATCAAAAAGTTCGGTATAAACAACACAATATTTTACAAACAATCTATAATACGGAGCCTGTGCAACTCTCGGGGTTAGAAAACTAGTTCGTACAAAAACACAATAAAAATAAAAATAAAAATAAAAAAGTTCTGAAAACTAAGAAAAAAATTGAGAAATTTAAAAAAAAAATATATATATATATATAAAGAAAAAGCTGAAAGGGATCTGGAAATTCTAGATCTCTCTCCTCCATGATTCATCATAAACAACTTCAATCCAACCACCAATTCATCATCACCGTGAATTATCAATCATCAAACAAGACGAAGCCCAACACAAGTTCATCATTATCCTGAATCATCACAAACCTAGAAGTGTTCTAGAGCACATCACAATCCTTGTATTTTCTCATTCTCTGCTATCATCACCTTTATTTTCCACGTTTCGTTCTTTCTCTTGGTAATTCTCATCTCTCTTTTATCTCTCTCGATACTTGTATTGGTTTTCTAGGCGGATTGGGATCCCCTACCCATCTTATTTGTGCTCAACTTCCAAGCATCTGCTGACATGTGGCAGACAAGGAAAAGAATTGCTGAGATTAGTTTCCTTTATTTTTATTTTTATTTTTTTCTCTGTATCCTGGTTTCCTTTCCCTCATTTAAATTTTCCTTTATTTTTTTTCTCTCTTTCTCCTAACAAATTTATGCAGATAACAACATATTTTTTTTTTCCTTCAATATAAAAATCCTCTCTTGACACTTGTTCTAAGAAAAACAAAAACAAAAACAATAACCCAAATCCAAATTCAACATCATCTGGAAACCAAACAAATCGAAGAAAATTTCAAATGATAAATAAAAACGCCCAAATACATCAAATATATATAAGTTATTGGAAACCTCCTCCAAAGGAGACCAGACTCATCTGAGATTGAGAGCTCAAATGAAGGAGATCCAAAAACAAAAACCAATAAGACTCTTGCTATTATTATTATTATCTAGAAACAAAAACCAATAAAACTTTATTTCAGAGGAAATAAGACTCATGTTGCCTCGTTTGCAAGATGTAAGATCTGGGTTTTTGGCTAATTTAATGCTCTTCTTTTTTTCTTCCTCTATTCACCTCCTCATATTTCTATAGAAATCATCGACGATCTACTACACCTTTTTTAATTATTTAGTTTAATTTAAAAAAATTTCTTTGATTTCCTTAATTGACAATAATAATTGTAAAGACAAAAGTGTTGATGATTCTGAGAAAAATGAATAAGAAAATCTGAGTTTCCATATCTTCAAAAAAGAAGTTATTTATTTTCTTTAATTGATGTTATTAATGATTAAAGAACTTCATTATTTCCATGTTTTTCTTTGATCTTTTCTTTTAAGAAAGAAGAAGACGAAGTTCTGAGTTCCCAATCTCTTAAAAAAAAAATATTATTTTTCTTTAATTATTCTTTTTTTTTTCATATAGTTTTTCTTTGATTTTCTTTATTGATGTTGAGATAATGATTGAAAAAGAAGAATACGAAGATTTGAGTATAGTCATAGATGCTCACATCATTTTCTTTGTACTTGATATTCCCAAATATTCACTACAACTCTACAAGAAAAATCTGGAAAATGGTGAATTTCTGGGTTTGCTCCACCATTTTCCAATTTTTTTTTTTTTTAAAGATGAACTATAATTGTGTTTGGATTTGGATTGATGAAGATATATGTGTTTGATGAATATATAAGAAAAAAAATCAGATTAATGATGATTGGATTTTTGGGTTTGCTCCACCATTGTCCAGATTTTTTTCTAAGATGAAGTAGAAGTGTGTTAGGATTTGACTAGACGAATTTAAGGAAAAAAAAAATCCGATTGATTATGAATGGATTTCTATTCTGGGTTCCTGGAAGTGTGTAATATATATATATTACTAAAAATTATGATTTTTTATTTTATTTTTTTATTTCTAAAGCAAATAATCTAAACAAAGTTATTTGCTATACGGTAGAGAGAAAAAACTAAAGCAAATTAATCCTACACATTCATTTGTTTGGATGCCACATGTCGATAGATATTTAAAAGATGAGTAAAAATAAGATGCATAGGGGATCTTGATCCTTTCAAGACATCGTTTTCGCTCACGATGATGCTTTTTCTCTTTTATTTATTATTATTATTTTCTAATTTTTTTGGGGTGATTCGATTATAGAAATCGAGGGTTTGATTGTTATAGAAATTGAGGGTTTGATCGTCTGGATTCTGAAATGATGGAGATGAGAATGCTTGAACGAATCTCATGGCTGCTTTCTAATGAGAATGGATTTTGGTAAATGTCATGAAAGGCAAAGGATAAAATAAGAAAGTTTGGTAAAAATTCATTAAAAAATCACTGTAGCACGTTTTCATTTTGGCTTCCCCGGGAATCAGAAATCCAAAAGCTGCAATTTCTAATCAAAAACTCAATTGAGAGAAGTTAAAAGTGGCCAAAAACACTTCCCCACAATTTTACCAAACACCCAATCATTGGTCCGGAATCACTTTTGGCTACAAAAGCAGTTGGGGAAGCAATGTCAAATTGAGCCTAAATGAATTTTGACTAAATTTAGTCCATATATAAGAAAAGTATTATAAAACACCCTGTGGAAGTTTTCATTTCTTCTTTATTACATGAAAAACTTGTCTTAAACACGAAAAGAATCGTACAATATTCGATGCCAAGCTTGCTATGTCTATAAAGTCGTGCATTCTTCTCTACCTGCAGTACCAACAGAAAATCTTGAATGAAATGACTGTAATTGGAGTAATTAGAATATTTTTCAAGATATAAAGCTTAATTGGTTACCAATACCAAGGTTGTTGTGTAGGTAAAGTCTCATTAAAAAACATTTTCCAACAAAAGTTGCCATATATATTTCCTCTTTAATATACCAAATTGGTACCTTGATAAAAATAAGTTCGATCCAATTTAGAACATCTCAAGAATCATCTAACAAAGTGTGTATATATCTACTTAGAAAATCTCATTCAAATGTACATAAACACAAACTCCTAGAATTATATATATACAAACCATCGATTGGTCTCTGAAATGACTAGGGTATCAAAGAATACAACACCACCCAAAAGCCGCCGATGGCAAATGTTGCAGCCAGAGGGTAGGAGAGAAATCACTGAACCTGATCAAAATCCAAAACCGAAACCACTGATACGAAAGGTTTCAAAGATGCTGCGAGACAACAAGAATATGGAGAAATACTACGAGCCAAGAGCGGTCTCAATTGGACTTCTCCATCATGGTAGAGATAAGTTCAGCCTAGTAGAACGCCACAAGCTTAAACTAGCAAAGCTTTTCATCACCGAAAACGGCGTAGATGAATTTGGTCTGCACAGCAAGATCAAGGCCAAGATCGTGAGGTTGAAGCAATGCTACGCGAAGAGGATGTAAAGCGCGTCAATATCAGCGATGAGAATCTTACCGGGATGTTCTTAATTGACGGCTCTGCGCTACTTCATTACATATGCTACGCTTCACTTGGCAAGTTAAATGATTTCTCAGGATTTGTTCTTGTTAGAGAACCAAATTCCATACGAAGTTCTAGACGATATAATGACTAGTGTAACTAAAGGTGGTGCTAATATGAGGAATTTGATCGATAAGTTCATCGATCAAACTGTGAGGGAAATCAGAGGATCACCATTAACATCACCATCACCAACATCAACAACAACATCACCCCAGCAGCAGCAGCCTCCCCCAGCTCATCTTCTTCAACTTCTCCGGAATCGTCTCGTGGGTGTTCATGATCATCACGAGACGGATGAGAAAACGAAAACAGGGAAGCGAGTTGGTAGAGCGAATGAGCTGAAAGTAGCAGGAATTCAGTTGAAATCTAGTTGTCAAAGCTGTTGAACTTGATTGCATTTGAAATATGCCCAGATTTTCTAAACGATTCTCAGATAATAACTTCTTATATATTCTTTCTCCACTCTCTCATCGATCAACCGGACGATGTAAAGGAGCTGCGAAAGGCACATGTACTCATCAACAACAACGACGACGATGACGACGACGCTGTGGCCGGAAGCAATAAGGAAGCTGCTAGACTGCTTAAAGAGATAGGCAGCAGTGATGTAGGTTCGATCCCGGAAGCATATTTGGAAGTGAAAGAGCTGATCCAAAAGCACTGTGAGAAGAAATGGAAAACCTTGACGGCTTATGCATTTAATAACCGTTTTAGTGGTCCATCGACTTTGTTTGCTTTCGCTGCTGGTATAACTGATGCAGCCGTCAAATACGGTACAGTAAACAAAGGTTTGGATTTCATGGAGCGGAGGAATCGACTCAAAGACGAAGGGTGCGGAAAGAAGGAAGCAAAGACTCGGAATGGTCGAAACTGTCAGAATGGACGAATTTCGGGGGCCTTTTCAGACGGCAAACGAACTCAAAATAGACAATATAATATGTTTCTGGAAAGCCCAAGACGATCCCTACAAATGTTATGAAGACTCCGTCTTCTATAACGGGCTGAAGCATAACTAATTTTGGCCATCTAGTTTGTTGCGCAAAGACATGAGCTGGACGAGAGCTGATCGCCATGAGCTGGACGAGATGATCCGGGCTGAACTTCGTGGACCTCTACAGAGAGCATATGAGGTCGGATCGTCCATTATAATATATTTCCGGAAAGCCCAAGACGAGACCTACAAATGTTATGAAGACTTCATCTTCAATAATGGGCTGCATCATGTCCGAATTTGGCCGTTAAGTTTCGTGCGCGGCAAGACAACTGTTGCTTTAATTATTATTTCCAATTATCGTCATGATTCGATACGAATATTTTATTTCCTTTTAGTTTATATGTAATTAGGTTATTAATTATTTTATGATTTGATTTTATTAAATCAAATCCAATTTCCTTTTTAGATAGGTTTTATGATTCTTTTGATTTTTAGGAGATTTGATTTCTTTTCCATTTAGGATTCTTTTCCCGATTTGGTTTAGAAGTTTTATAATTCTTTTCTCGTTTAGGAATTTTAGGAGATATAAAATCCTAAGAGATTTGAGTTTCTTTTATTATTTAAGTAGCTTGTATTAGGGTTTGAGAATTGGCTTTTGATTAAATAAAATTCAGAGATGTTTCTCAACTATCCAATTACATTATCCTTCGTGTGCGAAGTCGATTATCGTATTTGAAGCCTAATAATCCAGTATTCGTGCGCGAATCAACGGAGCGTTAGTAGGGTTTGTTTCCTGTATTCGTGCGCGAATCAACAGATCCAAATCGTTGTTTTTAATTGTTTTCTTGCAGGTTTTTCTCGACAGAGCTTCCGCTGCATCAATAACACTACTTGTTATTAGCTTCTCGTCAAAACTTGGTGCACCATTTAATTTATCTGCTAAGTGATAGAGAGCCTCGCCTGTGAATTAATGTTAATAAGGTTTGCTATTGAAGTACTTTGTAAATAAGGCAAACCAAAAGTACTTGTATTTCTTCCTTTCGTTTAATGATCTAATATATGTGGTACAAGGGTGGGCTCCCAAGCCGCCAAACCAATCAACCCGCCCAAACCAAACCCATTTAAACGGGTTGGTTTGGTATCGTTAAATAAAATAAACCGATTGGGTTGTTTTTGAGCAACCCAATTGGTTTGGGTTGGTCTATGAGTTGCGTTTTATTAAACCGTATAACCCCACCCAAACCACTACATACTTATATATATATGTATATGTATTATTAATTAAATTATCGGATAAAACAAATAAAAACTAAAGTTAACCCAATGCAACAAGAAGTGAACTTTAAAACTTCGAAGTGGTTGCTTAGACGATGGTAGATATTATTAATTTAGAAGCTTAAATGATTAGCTTTATTTTATAAGTTTTAGACGTTCTACACTTGTATTTTTTTTTTAATGATTATCGTTCTGCATTTGAGTTAAATTTAGTATTATAAATTAGTTTATTGTTTATCTTATTGATATTTGGTTTAACTACTTATATTGATAATTTAAATTTATTCAAATAAAAAATAATTTAATTATTTTCTTAAACTGTTAAACCAAACCGAACAAAACCAATTTTTTACGGTTCAGTTTGGTTTGGTTTTACTTTATAAATGGTTTGGTTTGGGTTGTAAAAAATTAAACCGGTTTTATAATGGTTTGGTTTGGGTATAGTCAAACCCAACCCAAACTTGGGTATAGTCAAATCCAACTCAAACCAACCCATGCCCACCCCTAAATTATTGTGGTGTGTGTTTGAGATAATATTTAATTATCTCTTACTAACTAGTTTGAAAATCACAAAATTTAAGATCAACCTCTAATCATATAACAAAATCTTTAAAGCAACAAATTTGTAAGATATCTAATTGTATGTATAAAAAGAAGGTGGAATTGGTGAAAACTGTCACCTTTTTTTAACTGCCTTGGTAGAAAAGTAAGTGCTTTAATAAGTTAAGTTTAAAAAGCACCTATTATGGTGAACTATCAAAATTGCCCTTACTTTATACATTCTCTTTCTTACTTTGAATTTCCTGATATTTTATTCTTTCACTTTCCTCTATAACAGACCTCTAATGAAGGTTGAACATCATAACATTATCAATGCAACTTTGTTGGATAATTAGTTTTATGGCGCTACGCAGACACATTCGAGGGTCGAGCTTTTATAACAGACCCCCGGAGATTATTTTGGTTTTGAATCTTCCATTATTGAGTCTTTTGTAAACCTTAAGCTGGTTGTGTGAATTTTGAATTTAATTGAAAATGCTCGAAGAAGAAAGGAAAATACATGGAGAAGAAAGGAAAAGACACGGAGAAGAAAGGAAAAGGCTTGGAAAACAAAGGAAAAGGCTCGAAGACTAACTGAAAAGGCTCGGGGAACAATTGAAAAGGCTCGAGCCTTTTCCTTTGTTTTCCGAGCCTTTTTTCTTTCTTCTCCGGGCCTTTTCAACATCTTTTTTTTTTTGTTAATTTTGAATCTCCGAGCCTTTTCCTTTGTTCTTCGAACATTTTCCTTTCTTTTCAGAGCTTCTTTCTTTCTTCTCCGAGCCTTTTCAACAACCTTTTTTTTTTGTTAATTTTGAATCTCCAAATCTTTTCCTTTCTTCGCCAAGCCTTTTCCTTTCTTCGCCGAGCCTTTTCTTTTCTTCTCCGAGCCTTTTCAACAATCATTTTTTTTTTTCACATAATCAGCTTAAATACAAAAGAGGGTTTTAAATTGAAAAAAAAAAGAAAAAAAAAATGCAACTAACAAAAGGATTTGTATTTTAGATGCAACTAACAAAGGCTTGGACATAAAAAAAGTTGCTATTGTGTTTGGTTGTGGTCGTCGACGGCGATAAACTCGTGTTCATGATCCACCGTCATCCATTGATGGAGGATTTTGAAAGAACAAAAAAAAAAAAAAAACAACAACAACAAAATGGTGAAGAAAGTTACTGTGGAGGGCATTCTTGCCCGTTCACCATAATAGGTGCCTTTTAAACTTAAATTATTAAAGTGGTGGCTTTTTTACAAAGTCAGGCTCAAATAATGACAAAAAAATTTTGAACCCTAAAAAGAAGCCTAAAAGCTACAAATTTTATGTTTAAAGTTGTTTGTTACTAGATTTTCCGCTACAGCTTTAAAGGAATGTGCATGCCCTACCAATTTTGCTAAAATTGACATTATTCTTTTATTATTATTTTTATTTATATGGTGTCCCAAAGTTTTTAAACTATCAATTACATTTCTTAAAACCTAGACGATTTTATGAGTTTTTTTATTTATTTATAAATTATAAATATAAAATTGGACTAATGGTTTATAGTCTTACCGTCTCAATTTTTCTTTTCTAACCATTCAACTGTTGTATAGACAAAAATACCTAAACAATATGTTCATGGCAATCAAATGCAAATTCCTGGTACCCCTCCACCCATGCTCTGTTCCAAGCAATTCATCCCAACCACGCTTGTGGTAATAAAAAAAACACGAGTCATGACTCATGTCCACAACACAAGTTTACATAACACCATGACCAATAGCCAAAACACCAATTCTCATTCTCATTTCCTCCCATCCTCAAATATATACGTGTGTGTATATATATATATATATATATATATAGTATTTCTACTATCAATTCGTCTTGATATAAAATATATCAGGAAGAAGAATACGGATTACAGATTATGGAGAAATTTTGAGCCAAAGTATGTAAATCTAACGGTCCACATTCTTCGTCCTAATATATTTTACATCAGGACGAACTGATAATTGAAAATTTGAAAATATATATATATATATAATCAGTCTCAGAGAAACCAAAGAGGATGGAGAAGATAGAAATGAAAACAAAATAAAATCCAAAAAAGAAAAAAGAAAAAAGGAACATGGGTTGCATAAATTTCTCTCCTTCAAAAACTATAGGACCCAGCTTCTTCTTCTTCTTGTCTAACCTGGTGTTGTTGTTTTGTATAACAAATATCGGTGAAACAAACAAATAATGAATTTTGTTAATTATATGGGATGAAATTTTCAAGGTCTGGTTTCATATCATCAAGCATGAATAATCATTAATTCTTCAGCTCCATGATCGAGGTATCGTATAGCCGGAATTTGTGTCGCCTTTTACGTATATATGTTTCTCCATATTAATTAAAGAAAATAATTGTCCGTTTATTTTAACAATGGTTGAATTTTCCATGAAAATATCAAACTTAAACTAATTGATCCTAATTAATGATTAAAACAATCGAGATTCTTCTTATTCATCTTCTTTTTTGTCTCTTTAAATTTATAAAATTAAGAGGACTATTAAGTTTTGGGGAATGCTATCTACCTTCCCCATTTACCTTTCTCATTCATTGTTTGACATATATATACTTTTTCTTTTAATAAAAAAACTTTTTTGTGCAAAGCTTGTTTACTTATTTACCCTTGATGGATGCTTCTATCATTTCATTAATAAGGGATAAATACGTAAACAAACTTTGTAGTAAAAAGTAAGAACTTTTTATTAAATAAAAAAATGTATACGTGTCAAGCAATAAATGGGGAAGGTAAACGGGAAAGGTAAATGGGGAAGGTAGATAGCATTCCCCTTAAGATTTTATTTACGCTTTTTAATTACAATAAAGAACAATATATATATATATATATATATATTGAACAGAGGCATCGAATCTGAAGTGTTCGAGAAAACACACAACGAATCTGAAGTGTTCGAGAAAACACACAACGAATTGGACTTTGAGTTTCTGGGTAACGTTACAAGGAAGTCATTGAGGTAACTTTGCAGGGAAGCCATAGTGTTTGTCTGTATAGGGAATTTTGTCCATACATTAGTTAAATTGTTAAAAAAACAAAAAAACAAAAAAAAAAAACTAAGACAGTAGAGCTATAAATCATTAAACCACTCAAAAAATGGTTATTTCAGTAAAAAAAAAAAAAAAAAACATTTTATATAGTTTCCTAAGTGTAAATAATTTTTTATGTAAAAAATGACCACATATTACACACACACACATATATATATATATATATAGTGAGTCTCTCATGATGGATCCCTTATTTTAATTTCGGTAAGAACCGTGATGAAAACATATCGATTTTAATGAATTTTAATTTGATTTTTTTTTTTTTTAGATGATGAGTTCATTGAAATCTACTTATGAAAAAAATTTAAAAATTTTCTGAGCACTATAACTATTTATCCAAATTTTGTTAAATATGAAGACATTGGAAAATAGGCAAAATATAGGAAAATTCAAGAAAAATAGTTCTAGTATTCGAAAAATTCTCAAATTTTGTTCATAGATAAATTTTAATGAATTCATCATCTACAAAAAAAATCAAATTAAAATTCATTAAAATCGATAAATTTTCATCATGGTCCTTATCGAAATTAAAATAAAGGATCTCTCATGAAAGATTCACTTATATATATATATATATATATACATATAATAACTTTCTAGTGCGAGATCCTATATGAATTTTTTATACGGTTTCACTAATTCCAATCAGTTGGAATTAGTGTAGTTTTTTTTTTTTCACCGATTCCAACCGATTAGAATCAATAAAACTGCATAAATTTTGTATACAGAATCTTTCACTTGATTATATATATATATATACATATAACCACATATATAATTTTACGTGTTAATAATAATGTTGCAAATATATTTTTTCGATCCATAACCAAAATTATGAAAATAGCTCCTACAACATCTTTTCTATTTTTTTTTAAAGGTGAAATTTTTGATAAAAACATGAAAACTTGACCTTTTTAAATATAGAAAATTACTGAAACATTTTTCAACTTTTTTTTTTAAAAAAAAAATTACCGAAAAATTACCGAAACATCCCTTCTAGAGGGTGCTTTGGCGATATACGTGACATATTATATATGTTTCACATTTCGATTTTTAAATTTTATTTTATTTTATTTTCTAAAAATTGAAGCGTTGTCGGGAAGTGCTTGCCCTAGCGTTGCTATTGCAGGTGGTGTGCTCAAGCTATTTCGTCTAGGGACACACTACCCAAGCAATGCACTCAAGTGCCATCGTCGCTGTTGCCACTTAGGCCTAGTGGCGCACACCCAAGCAACGTTATTACTAGGCATCTCTTGGCAATGCGCACCCATGCAATGCCATCTCTGGCAAAGGCGAAGGTGAGAGGCTGAGAGGAGAGGTGAAAGAGAGCTTGAGACTTTGAGGAGTATATTTTTTATACGGGCATATGAGTAATTTTTCAAAAATATGGTTGTTACCGGTTAAACTTCCGAATGAATATATAATATTTTTAGGGGCTCACTACATTAATAATTCTTGTTTAAATGGTACCAAAGTATGGTGATGGACAATAATGCCCCCATTTTTACTTTTATTCTTTTTTCTAAATTTTTTGATTTTATTTTCTTAATAAACCCTCCCAACCTCCATCAATGGAAATTTAACAGTCCTACAATGGAGGTGGATGAATAATAGTTAAATAAAAATAATAAATTAATGAATTTGGGGGAAATAAGTCTCGGGTTGGATGATTGAGACTTATTTCTCCAAAAAGAATATGGCAATAAGTCTTGGGTATATATATTTTTTTTCTTTTCAAAATTTATCTTCTCTTCATACACCTCCAAATTTTCAATGGAGGTGGAGTTCCTTTCGACCTCCGATGAAAGTTTTTGAAAAGTAAAACAAAGGAAAGAGGAAAAAGAGAGAATTAAAAAGTAAAAGAATAAATGGGGTATTTTTGTCTCACCACATACTTTGATGCTATTTAAACCATAATTATTAACTTGGTGCTATTTCTCCCCGTTCTCTCCATTTTTAGGGCCATTTCTGAATTCATAAAAAATTAAGAAAATCGGAAGACTAGATTGGTTCAGTCATAAAAAAAAATAATTTTTAAAATTAATGAGAAGAAAACAAAAAAATTCCGAAATTGGTAAAATGAATTGAAAAGTCATAACAGCATTTTGATGATGTTTGATCTTTTCAGATTTTCAACCCTAAACAGTATGAGAATGGGTTACTTTGAAAAGGTATAGATAGAGTTTGACAGTCTTTGGGTCTTTATTCGCCTAAACCGTGTGAGAATTGAGAAATGTCATTTTCACTTGAATTTCTTTTTTGCGGCTGCCCAAAATATTACCCATCTTAATTAATTTTTAATTATTATTTTCTTTTCAATTTGGGCTTATTTTGACACCGATTCCTTTTCATTTTCATTTGTATTTTTCCGCGTCGAAAGAATTTTTCCCTCTGGGTAGTTTTTGTTTCAGTTTCTCGTCATCTTGTACATATTCGATCTCTTCTATTTCAAGTTACGGTTTCTGGGTTTTGGTTTTGTTGCCTGACCTGAAAAATGTCGTATTCTGATTCCGACTCCTCCTCGTCCTACGGCAGCGGTGTTGATTACAAGAATTTCAGACAAATCACCCGTGAAAGTGAGATTCCTCTCTCCCTCTTTTCAAATTAATTGACAGAATTTTAATTGCCCAATTGTATCCTGTTTTCTTTTTCATATGTTTAAGATGATCTGTTGTTCAATTGAAGCAGTTGAGTTGATATTAACATGTTTTTAGTGGAAATATGGTTTTTCAGAGCAATTGAGTTACTATCTCTGCACTTTACTTTTGGAAGTTTAAGTTATTTAGTAATGGTTTAAGTTCATCAGGCCATTTCAAATTGTATAATGATTGTGTTTCTTGTTGGCGAAAGTTTGGTATGTCATGTTTACTGATTTCTGGTTTTATTGAACTGATTCGGGTGGTTTTCAATTGAAATCGGAGTTCAGGATTGTTGCATGAGATGCTTCGCTCAGCAAAAACAGGAAATTCGAAATCAACCTGGAAGGTATACTCAACTTGAATTATAATTTCTTTTCTTTTAATTTGCTATTGCGTGCATTTTTCTAAGACACTCGAGGATCGGTTCTTTCTGTTCAAATTATAAAGTGGTTTATACTTTAATGTTTTGGGGCTTTGAGGCATGTCGTGGGAACATATAGCATTAACTTCATAGATTTTCTAAGCTTAATTATTTTAGAAACATTAAAAAGGATTTCCTTGTTTTGACATGCTTTTGATGCATTTGACCTGTGTTTATTTAAGGTTTTTTTGTTGGTAGTTTTAAGTAAATCCAAAAGTTTAAACGGTTTGGAAAGGGTCTATCAGTAGTAGTTACTCACTCTAGCAAATCCCTTCATATGCAAGACTAATGGGTTCACACATGAATCAAGCCCAAATACAAAAAATACAACAAATACAAGTATAATTATGCCATTAGACTCGAATTGAAGCACTCCTGGTAAAAGAGGCTTTGATACCATGTTAGTAATAGCTAGGTGCAAAAACTTATGCTATTACAACATGTGTTTATAAAAAAAGTTTTACACAATATTTTAGGCCAGTTAAATACAAGGTCCCATTTTTGTGTCCTGCTAGGCACTCAATAGGATTTTCATGTCTTTCATAAGTTTTCTTGCAACTTATTTTCTCTGGCAATTGCAGATAGTATTTGGATGAGATTCCGTAGATAAATAGAACTTTAAACTTCCTTGATCTTGGCATGTAGCTTTTGCATATTTTCAAATATAAACATTTATGGTAGCTGGTTTTGTTTGTCTTTATTCTGCTTTTTAATTATACCTTTTTTGTTCAACATTGAATTCTAACGTATATATGAAGTAAGTCATCTTTTGCTTTTTCTCCCCCTTCTCTTGTAGTAGTGTTGTCCTTGACCAGCGTCTGTTGTGTTGTTATTGTTCTTTATTTACTGGGAATGAACTCTCATTTTCATGGGTTGTTGAATCTCTGTGCTTAGGTTCTCATCATGGACAAACTTACTGTTAAGATTATGTCTTACTCATGCAAGATGGCAGACATCACACAGGAAGGAGTTTCATGTAAGAATTCACAGGACATCTTCTGAAAATTGGTGAAGCCTGTTGGAAAATTGTTCTCAGCAAAAATATAGAACATTTTTTTACTTTTCAGTAGTTTTTAGTGCTCAACATGTTTGGAACTACGCAATATTCTTTCACATTCTTGAGAACAAATATTTAAATTGAATGTAGGTGAATACCATCCTACCTACCACTTTACTGCACAGTTGATATTGTGGTTTTGCCTGTTTTTTGCTGGACACCACTGCTGTCATAAGCCAAAAGCTAGCAGTGAGTGCTTGAACTAGACAAGCTGATAAACTAGGTGACTCCATGATTGCATATCTGGTGTGCTTTATTATTTCTTACGCTGTTAAGAAAAATCTGACAATAGTGTTATTGCTTATGCTGTGGTTCTCTATGGGATTCTGTTCTTATTTACAACTTAGGAAAAGGGAATTTCACTAGTTGCAGTGCTGTTGGGATAATGGTTTGGGTCATGAGACAATTAATAAGCTATTGTATGGAATAATTTGTTTCGTTAAAATATTTAATTATTGGATTTGAAACCTCAAAGTTATATATAATTTTCATTGTTTCCTGCAGTGGTAGAAGACATTTACAGACGAAGGCAGCCATTGCCCTCCATGGATGCTATATACTTCATTCAACCTACCAAAGACAAGTAATTTTCATTTTTTGTCTCAGCTGGGTATAGTTACACAGAAAAATAGAAAATATCTTTCTTATTTTGGTGAATCCTTTCTTTCTGTCGTTGTCATATTTTTTGCCTCTTACTTTTATTTTCACTTTTTGTGGTATGTCTTCCTATTGCTGATTTATGAAGTTGATTTAATGAAGCAAATGTTCTGAAGCTTCTCTCCTGGGTAGTTGCTATAAAGGAATTAAACATACAACTTTGAGACTCCTGAAATTCTCATTTTAGGGCAGTTGAATGGCAACTTCAATTCATGTTTTGCATTGAAACCTAGTGCCTCAACCTATATTAGATCATTTTTCCTCAGTATTCCTATCTTACCTTATGATAATCTCCTCACTCTCCCTCTGTATGTGTGTAAGTTTGTCTGTGTCAGTGTGCAGATTGGATTACTTATTTATTTCTGTTTTTGCAGTGTTATCATGTTCTTGTCGGACATGTCTGGAAGATCACCTCTATATAAAAAGTATGTTAAGATTTTATTTATTATTTGGAGTAGTCCCGTGTGATCTTTCTTGTAGGAGTTATGCTGTAGTTTTGATTCATTATTTTTTTTTTCTGCGGGAAGGGCATATATTTTCTTTAGTTCACCTATTCCAAGAGAATTGGTTGCTCAGATAAAGAAGGATTCAACAGTGTTGCCTCGCCTAGGTGCATTGAGAGAGGTGATATCTCTTTCTTTAAAGTATTCTCAATTTGTCAGATTCAAGACTACTTATTTTTCAAAAGCAACTCACATGTTTCAACTAGTTTCTTTCTTGTTTCCTTCTGTTGTTTTGGAGCTAATTGTATACTGACTATTTTTTTATTTGGTTGAGAATATACAGATGAATTTGGAATACTTTGCTATAGACAGCCAGGTATGTGATACTGCTTCAGTCAGATGAATAGTGTGCAATAAGATAGATGCATGAGTTATGAGTTTCATTCGCTTAACTGCTCTGGTTTATCAAGTCTACTGCTTGCTTCCATAGTCGTGTCCCATCCACCAAGTATAGCTCTTATAGTTTCTTGACGGTTAGATTTTCTGTCATGTTCAAACTGTAAAGACTATAATTCATTTAATAACTATACTGAGAGAAAACTTCAACATTCACAAATTTTATAAATAATTCTAAAAAGGGTCATGTATTATATAAGATCTATAATTAGGGGTGATTCATATCCATTAAACTTCAAATTACGGTTCAAATAAATGAGGGATTAAAATAAAAAACTAAAAAAAAATTGCAAAGAGGTAAGGACCCTTGGTAACTGCTAACTACCCTGTATCTTTTTCTGGTATACTAGCTAAATCCAAATAACACTCAATAACTCATACTACCTGCATGAAGATTTTTTTATCATTTTTCTTGATATGCAAGAGTTTAAAATATAAAAATATAATGATGAACTTTTTTTGCAAGTATGCTGATGTGGCAGGAGATTACATATTTACATCAAATTTTTCTGTTCTACCTTATTTTGCTGATGCTACAAATGAAGTTTTTTTTTTCCCTCTGAGGAGACTATCAGATCCTGTAACTCATTGAGGTCAAGTTCCAAAACTTTTAAAATACTGCCCGCCAAATTTTTTTAGGTTTTTATAAAATCAAGGTTTTAAGGGGAAAAATAATTATTTTAAATTATCGGATAATTATTTTTGTATGCTATGTTATATATTCCTTAACCTTAAGGGAACAGTATATTGGTTATGGAACGTTTTCACAGACATCAACCATGAAGCTTTGTACTTAGATTGCTGATGGTCCATTCATCAATAAAATTCTATCTCTCTCTTATTCTGAAAGTTTTCAATATTACTTCTTGCTTCTCTCTTTTTCTCTATTGTCATCTGGTTTCTCATTTTATTTATGTATTTAATTTTACATTGATGGCCATGTGACATTAATAAAATTCTGGGCTTTTCTACTATACAGGGTTTTGTGACGGATAACGAAAGAGCATTAGAGGACCTTTTTGGCGATGAGGAAGATTCTCGTAAAGGTGATGCGTGTTTGAATGAAATTGCTACTCGCATTGCTACGGTTTTTGCTTCATTAAGGGTATTTATTTTACAACTATTGCTAGTCTTCTAAGGCATTTCATTTTCTCCTTTTAAATAAGATTTTAATGCATGTAATTATTTGATTCTCAGGAATTTCCAATTGTTCGTTACCGGGCTGCTAAGTCACTTGATGCAATGACAATAACATCTTTTCGTGATCTAATTCCTACAAAGCTTGCTGCTGGAGTATGGAACTGTATTACGAAATACAAACAAACTATTCAGAATTTCCCTGAGATAGAAACATGCGAGTTGCTTATCCTTGATCGTTCTGTTGATCAGGTTTTTTTATGCATATGTTAAATATGAACTTCTGATGCTTATTATAACCTTGTCTGTTTTCATTGTAGTAATACACTTATTTTGCATTTCTAGATTGCTCCTATCATGCATGAGTGGACTTACGATGCCATTTGCCGTGATTTGCTTAACATGGAAGGAAATAAATATGTGCATGAAGTAAGTTCTAATTTTTAAAGTTTTATATTCTCTTGAATCTGCTAGCAGATCTCTTTTGATATCTTATAACAAGGAATTATGCTATATTAGATTCCTAGCAAAACAGGTGGCCCAACAGAAAAAAAAGAAGTTCTTTTGGAGGAACATGATCCCGTCTGGCTTGAACTTCGTCATGCACATATAGCAGATGTAAGTTTGGTGTTCTTTTTTATTTTGTTCTTGTGTTTCCTTTTGCTCACTGCTTTATGTATAAACTATGTGAATGCTCATTGATCCTCAGGCTAGTGAACAGTTACATGAGAAAATGACCAACTTCATAACAAAGAACAAAGCTGCTCAAATTCAACATGGTTCAAGGTTGGTGAAAGTTCAACATCATTTATGATATCATTGGAGAAATGTTGTACTCCCTTGCTACATCCTGAAGTGTTATCAAAATTTTAAATACAGTGCTGCTTTTAAGTTGATTAAATTTGTAGAATATTGATTAATGATTAGCTAATAATGTAAAATTGATATTATTATTTACTTTTAGAAGTTAGGTCTGAAATGCCACTATGCTGAAAATCACTGAATAATACTGAAATTGTAATGGATGAATTGTTGCGACGGTCGTCTTACATAATGATGGAACTTTAATCCAAGTGGTTTGAGCATCTAACATGAAGGTCTGGTGCATTGTTAGATTGGACATTCAAAAGTCAAATATGATAATTTTTGTGTTGCACTGTTAGGTTTGTTGATACCAGATATTCAGTGCTACATATTCATTGGAAAATATAGATAACTTCATTTGCTCAAGTACTAGAAATCCTAGGAAATATCAGTTGTTCAATGTCAATTTGTTTACTGTAAACTTCAGATTGATAATTGTGAGAATGCAAGGTAAACAAGAAAGAATGATATAACATGTATTGGTGAATAAATAGACTAATACTCCACAATCATTTCTATTGAAATACTCCTTGAGCTGGGGTTTGGGTGTTTTTATTAGTGGTTTGCATTTCTGATTTGGGCCCAATGTTAGCTAAGATATTCATGCAGAGGGATCCCCCTTCAGGTTGTAGGATATTTCTTTCTAGAATCTTGTGTCTTAAGCGTGTCACTGATTTATGTTGGCTATTGAACTTTTGTTTAATTTTTATTTATTTATTTTTTGGTCTTTTCCTATGATAAGCTATGTACCCACCCTGTTAGTTTCCATTACAATATGTTCCTTTCTGTTGTATAGGGATAGTGGTGAACTTTCTACAAGGGATTTGCAAAAGATGGTGCAAGCATTGCCGCAATACAGTGAGCAAATTGACAAGCTTTCTCTTCATGTGGAGGTTAGTTTCTTGTTTATGCCTGTTAAGTGTTAAGTATTATAAATAAATAAATACAAATTCCCCTTAATTTTGCAATAAGCCAAAGAAATGGAGTTTTTTTTGCATTTATCTTGAGTTTTGAAAAATGTAATGTGGACCATTGTGCAATTGGCCAATTAATTCATCCAATGTATTGCATTCAGTGGGTCAGCAAGTCTCTCACTTTCCATACAATGTGGATTACATTGCAGCCTTCTCATGTGAGCATTCATTAATCAACCCACCATTGTTCTGTATATAGTTTTTGTTTTTGCTGCTATGGTTGTCCTTAAATTTCTACTACAAAGATGTCTTTACAGGGTGGTCAGTACTCTATTCTAAGCATCTTTTTATGTATACTTGTCATCTTTATTCCATAAGCAACATAGGCTTAATAAACATATTCACATCAACATAATTTATGGATTTATAGTGACGGTTTGGTTTTAAAACAGTTTTCCATTTTCAAAAACAATACAATGCTGAAAAAGTGTTTGGTTAGGTGTTTTTCAATAGTTGATTGTAGAAGTAAGAAAGCATTGTTTTTAATTATAACTCAAATATTGAAAGCAACAATTTAATGTTTCCTATGAAATTCAAAATGTGGTTTCAAAAGAAACTTTTGACTTTCCTTTCAGAACAACTATTTTACTCATTTTCAAAAACAATGCTAAACACATTCTTATTATTTTCAGATTTAGATGACTATTTTTAACAATTTCTACCAAAAGTGTTTTCATATTCAAAACCAACAATTTTAAAAGCATCATTTTAATTTTTAATAATAGTTTTCACAAACACTGTTTTATAAAAAATACCAAACATACAAATTATTTTCGCTATCATTCTATTCTTATGTACTTCATTTCTTCTTATCTTTCAATCAAAGTTACATTCTTCATGTGTTGTCATGATTTTGCTTGTCTTAAATCAGCAATCATAATGGTGTGGGATCTCTTCTGGATATTGACTTACCTTTTATGCATTTTCCTTTTGCTGTTATAAATTTAATATACATGTCATTATATTCACTTGGTAACCATACTTTTTAGAAAAACTTCATCCAATATCTTTTCATTGTTAAGAAAACTTTGTTTTCTATATAAATCTTTGACACAATTCAAATCCATAGTTAAATAGACTTGTTTAATGTCTCAAACTTGTCATAATTATTTCACTTGTCATAAGTTTTGATAGTGGTGAGACAAATAGTGTTATTTTCTCAGGCTAACAAAGTTCATAATTTGATTAAATTATTTTTAAGTTGCTGTACAGTATAAACTTTGTTGATATCGTTCATCTTTCAGACTAAGCTTTGATGGAATCTTTTTATTCATCTGCTGCCCCCACTGTATCGGTCAGTTGTATGCTTTGCGTGCTGTTGTTTCATGCCGTTCATCAGCATCCCCATGAAAATGTGACCATATGAATGTTAAAGTCACTGTCTTCCCCACCAAAATATGAGTACCTATAGCTTAAATTTCACTTGAGTCGAGAACCATCATGCCAAATAGGTCATATTGTGCAGATTGCAGGAAAAATCAACAGAATTATTAGGGAGATGGGTCTTCGAGATATTGGGCAACTGGAGCAGGACCTTGTTTTTGGTGATGCGGGAACGAAGGATGTAATTAAATTTCTTACAACAAAAGAGGTGTGAAGGTTTAGTACATATATATATATTGATGTATTGTAATTAGTGATAATAATTTATGAAATGCTAGTATTACTTTTATGCAGGATACGACACGTGAAAATAAGTTGCGCTTGTTGATGATTCTTGCAGCCATTTATCCTGAGAAGTTTGAGGGTGAAAAGGGTCACAGTTTGATGAAGGTTAGCTTCTTTATCTTTGCATCTTTGGCACATTGTTGTCTGAATATCTCTCTCTCTTTGGGTGCTAATTTCTGTTGGTATTTTTCAGTTAGCAAAATTAACACCTGACGATATGATCGCCGTGAATAATATGAGATTTCTTGGGGGATCAATAGAGAGCAAAAAAAGTTCTATCGGAGCTTTTCCTCTGAAGTTTGACATCCATAAGGTGCAAATATTGGTTGAAATGGTGCTTTTAATTGTTGGATGTATGTTTCTAACAAATAAGCATTAATTTTGTTCTTGTTCTCTTGCTATCAATTTCTCAGAAGAAGCGAGCAGCTAGAAAAGATCGAACGGGTGAACAAGAAACATGGCAGTTATCACGCTTTTACCCCATGATAGAGGTACATCTACAGTAGGTTTATTTCCTTTGGGTTGTTCTGTGTGGATATGCAATGATGTTATAAGTTAACGATGAAGTTCAGAACTCTTGAGTTACATTTTTCAATAACTTCTGTATTCTGTAATGTTACCTACATGAAAAACGATCTGTTTGGTTTTGTATTTCTGTGAACTTGTTTCACATACAAAATTTCAAGTTGACTGGGGTAATCAATTGTCATTGACATGGTGCTCAAAACCAAAGTAAATCAAGTAGGTTTAATGGTAATGCTCATCTTTCATCTAAAGAGGTTTTCCTCCATCTTCAGTAGTCTTCTCTAAGGGTCTCCAACTATATTAGGATATCTTGTCACTAATATTTTTAAGTTTTGGGCTGTGTAGTAGTAATAAACTAATCACCTGGGCTAAGTTAGCTTGGATTGTTTTTAAGCTTCTGTACATAAAATTTGAGGCTTGAGAAAGTAAGAGATTCTGTGTTAAGTGCTTCCTTTAAACATGATATTTTAAATACTTGCACAAATCGTCTGAGGCAATTCAGGTTTTGAGCTACATTGTATTTTATTCAGTGACCTTATGAGAAAAATTGGCTGTTGGTCAATCATGTGGAATGTGTAAACAAATGCATATAGTTAAGAATTGACCAGCTGAATGCGTCTTTATTTTTCCATTGTTTAAATCCAATAATCCATCACTTCTAGATAACTGAGAATTCATATGAACAGAGAAAAGAACATGAATGTTATGACAAGCACATAAATTACTTGCAGTTGCAGGGTTTTGTTTATACTTTAACAAGTTTCCAGGTTATAAAACGGAGAGAATCTTCATTTCTTGTGAGGAAGACTGTCCAATATGATTAATAGGATTTACATTGGTTGCCTATATTAGGTTTTTATTCTCTGATGAAGACCTAATTGCTGGATATTATTTTATGGTTACTAGTAACATGTGACAATCTTGATTACTTTATGTTAAATCTGGTAATTTTCCTATTTCAGGAACTTGTTGAAAAACTCAGTAAAAAAGAACTATCAAAAAATGACTATCCATGTATGAATGATCCAAGTCCAACCTTTCATGGGACAAATCAGTCTGCAGCAATACATGAAGCTCCAGCTGCTCATTCAATGAGATCCAGACGGACAGCAACATGGGCTCGGCCTCGGAACTCCGATGATGGATATTCAAGGTGCTCTAATTGATCTTTTTCTGCATAAATGCATGGTGTAACTGCTGATATGCTTGCACCGGAGAAATCTGCTATTAAAGTAAAACTCACCTTTTAATTCCTGTTGAAAGCTAATCTATAATCTATTCATTTTTATTTTTTTTCATCTAGATCTACTTGTTTAGACTCGAGAGAACTGCTTGAATGGCTTTTTGTTTGTCCCCTGTCTGATTGTTATTGCTCTATTTTGGAATTCCATCTACCCCTTTACCTTAGCTATCAAGTATTGGAGGTTAAAAACCTAAATTTCTAATGTTATCCATGAACCTCTCTGCATAATTAAAACTGTCGTCAAGGGCAACTTTGCTATCCTTCTGCTATTTTTCATGGTTATCTTGATTTGTCTTGCTCTGTCTTCTCTATTTCCATACAGTGATTCAGTACTCAGACATGCATCCAGTGATTTCAAGAAGATGGGACAGCGGATTTTTGTATTTATCGTTGGTGGAGCTACTAGATCAGAGGTACGGAGAGTTATTATTTTTGTGTATGAGATTATTATTACGGTTGCCATTGTACCTACTGAATATGAAATGATTTTCATCTTCAGTTAAGGGCATGTCACAAGCTCACGACAAAGCTGAACAGAGAAATTGTTTTAGGCTCTACAAGTCTTGATGATCCTCCACAGTTTATAACGGTATTAGTTTTCTTCTTCTGCTTTTCTCCTTCTTCCACCCAATTGCCTTGCCTAATACTCAACCCTCTTTTGTTTTATTTTCAGAAACTGAAGTTGCTGACTACTCACGAACTCTCATTGGACGATCTCCAGATCTAAATTCAATGATGCATATATGATGCAATCGGCGAGTAAGTAATACCAGATATGATATATCATCTCATTATATCCATTCTTTTAACAGATGATGCAAAGTATATGCTGCTATATATCTCAGTATTGTGGCTGGCTGATGTTTGTATCATAATTGTGTGCTGGACTGGAGTCACTAAGAAATTCACATGTATACTGAATGATAATCTATTAATCGATAGAAAAGAACCAATTGAATATTCAAATTTAAACTCCTTTTTTTTTTTTTTTCTTTCTTTCATATATTTTATTATAGAGTAATACTTTTCATTATAAAAACCAACTCAAATTATTTGCTAATGTGTTGTCATTACCATATATGCCTTGTTTGCTTTGGTGTATAGTACATTTTAATTGCCTAATACAACAAATACCGTATTATAAAATACATTATATTTGGTGGTATGAAGTTGTATTGTATTAGAAATAACATTTTTCTTTTCTCTATTTTTTTTTTCAACAAATATGGAATATCGATAAAATATGTTGTTAATATATTTTTTAATAATTTTAAAATTATATAGGGAATATTTATTTTATTTATAAAAATATTATTTATTTAAATTTTTTGTTTTAATTAAAATAAATATTTATTGATTTTTTATATAAAAATATTATTGATTTATTTATGGTAAAGATATTTAAAATTAATTAACTATTTTAATATATATATATATATATATTATATTTTTATAATATAATAGAAAATAGGAATAATTTAATACTATATAATACAGTGCATTACTAAACTATATAGGTTTTTATTAATTATAATTCTATCTAATATAATACAATATAATTAAATATAACCTAATACGGTGTGCCAAATGAGCCCATAAATAATAAGATGATATGGTAAATTATATGTTAATGATAAATCACCTGCTACATCATTTGCGTTAATTTTTGGATTACTTATTTGGGTTTATATTTGGCCACCGTTGATTGAGTTCCATCTAAGTGCGTTTGGTGATAGGACGGGACAACTTTCTCTTATCCCGTTTGGCGCGTCTGTAACATAGGACAGGACGAGACAAGGTGGGATAAAAAGCCTAAAAATTGTCCCATCCAAATGGCTCGGCTAGATTTGTCCCGTTCATGAGGTAAATATCAAAATGACTCTTTTACCCTTAATACTTCCAAAAATTACAAAAGTACCAAATATAAAATAAATACCAAAGCAATTCTCTCTCTCTCTCTCTCTCTCTCTCTCTCTCTCTCTCTCTCTTCTCTCTATCAACTAATACTCATCTCTCCCTCTCAACTGTCGCTGCAACGGCCGTCGACGAGGAGCAAAAGTATCATTCTCTCTCTCTCTCTCTCTCTCTCTCTCTCTCTCTCTCCGTTCGACCTCTTTCGATTTTAGAGGTGGTGGCTATTATTGATTTCGATTTAGGGTCTCCGTTCGACCTCCTTCGATTTTAGAGGTGGTGGCTATTATTGATTTCGATTTAGGGTTTTCGATTGAGGGTTTTCGATTTAGGGTTCTCAATTGGGGGTTTTCGATTGGGGGTTTCGATTTAGGGTGTATTACGATTATTTTTGTTGACTGGGCTTCAATTTAGGGAGCATTTTTGGGTTGATTGAAGGTGGTTGATTTCGGTTATGGTTGGGTTTGTTTAATTTGGTGCAGTTTTGGGTTGAATGAAGGTGGTTTCGATTGGGTTTGTTTAATTTGGTGTAGTTTTGGGTTGATCGAAGGAGGAGGAAGACGAAATATGTATCTTGTGAAAAGAAGTTTTGTTCAGTTAATTTGTTCTAAAAGGATGTAGTATATTTTGGAATTTTTACAATTTTAATTTAAATAACTTTTAACCTTTTAATTTATCTGATTCTTGTAATTGGATTGCTCAACTTGATTGCTTGGAAATTTACGATGGGATAGAGAATGAGGTATGAGCAAAATTAATTTGGATTCAACCTCCTCTAATTACAAGCCTGTTTTGGTTTTGTATAGCCTTTCGTCATCCTGAAGCTGCTAATACAAGCAGTTTTGGGTTGATTGAAGGAGAAGGAACAAACCCAATCAACTAGCCTTCTCTCATTCTCTCATTCTCGTCTCTCTCACTTTGATCGGTCTAATAGAAACTACAATAACTGGGTTTGTTATTGGAGATTGCTTTTCTTGTCATGATTTGGCAATATCAACTCCTTGAAATGGTTTCAACTGACTTGTCTTATTCTATCTGTTCTCGTCTCAATTTCAATATGGATTTTTTTTTTTTTTAACAAAAAGAATAAAATTGGGAAATTGTCAAAAATAATCCTTTACAATTATTAATAAAGAATATTTTTCAATTACAATATTATTATTTTTATTGGATATGATATAAATATATTTATTTAATAAAATCAAATAAACAGGATAATAGGGTTACTTTGGTCATTTGAACCTCTTGTCTCGTTCTGTCCCAGCCATACCAAACGCATAATAGTATAGTGAACAGTTCTGTCTCAGGCCTGTATAATACTAGCCTCCAGTGCCCTGTCCAGTCCCATCCCGTCTTGTCCTGTCTCATGTCCAAGCCAAACGCACCCTCTATCCTTGGATCTCTACTATTGATGGACCTCCATCAAAGGTGGAAATCCATCCACTAACAATGGAGATCCAAAGAGGGATCTCCAACATCGGTCAATGTAGACCCGTCCTTTGGAAATAATGGAGGTTGACCTCTATTGTTAAAACAATGGAGACCCACTATTATTGAGTTATTAACAAGGCAAAGTCGTACTTTTATAAATATAGCCACTGTTGATCGTCAGTAATTTGATTAAATAGACAAAAGTAATGTATTTTTAAAAAACCAAGGATTGAAGTTGCTAATATGATAATAACGTTTAATAAAAGTTATATTTTACAACAACAACAAAAGGAGTAGGGATTTTAATGAAATTTTGTTTTTTCTTTTAAAAAAAAAAAATCATTAAAAAAAGTATAACTTGAAAGCAAGGGGTTGCAAGGTCAGCTTGTTTTAGCCTCTTAATTTATTAAAGAAAGCAAGCATGCTAAATGGTTGTAGAGAATGGGTGATTGTGGGCCGTTCGATATAACATGCGTGATACATGACATACTCTTAAGTAAGTAGTAATGTTATTTAATTTGGAATTTCAACATCTTTTAGCCATCAAAATATTTCTGTTTAATTAATTAATTTAGTCCGGTGGACCTTCAGTTTCCATTAATGAATTCATCATATTAATAAAGCATTGCAAATTGCCGTTTAGTTGACCCCTTTGAATTATGGACCAGGATCCTTGTCCTTGAATTATTGGTGTTTTTCAATATCAATAATGATTTTTTTTTTTTTTTTTTTTAATTTGAAAATCTTTTCTTACCATATGTTCAGTAGTGTACATTCGCTTCCATGATAGTTGTGGGGTTCGAGTACAACTATAAACATCTTATAAAAATGTGTGATGAGTTTTTTCTCCAATATTGTATACATAGATATCTCCGATCATGAGAGTAGATATCTATACTGTAGGTGTATTATTTTATTTTGTCAGATTTTAATAGATATAAGTAATTAATAATAATAATAATAATAATAATTTTAACCTGCCTCTCTCTTCCTTCCAACCGTCAAATAAAAAAAAATAAAAAAATAAAAAACAACGATAACAAATGCAATTCAAGTGGGTTGATTGCCTTTTATTTATATATATAAAAAAAAAATAGTGATGTGCAATCTGCATAATAATATTGATTGATTATTGTATAAATATATTAATCCCAAGAGTACGGTGAATTATTTGTTAGCTGATGGTTAACTCATTTTACATGAGTTGAGATCTTTAGTATTATTTTTAGATTTAATGGAGGTGGTCCATGATCTCCATGTAGAGATTCACTTGAAGAGAAAATACTGTATGAGACTGTCAAGTGGTGTGACCGTAAGACCGTCCAATAAGATTGTATCAAATTAGAATTTTAAAATTTTTTATTATTTTTTTTATATAAGTAGTATAATTTTATTGAACGGTCATTATACACAAGATTTTCTCCCATTTGAATAAGTGGAGATCCATTTGGGCTGGACAGTGTACACCTCTCACATAAAGTTATGGTTCGAATCCTTTCCTCAATTTTTTTTATTTTTTTATTTTTATAAAAAAGAAAAAAAAGTTGTTTTCTTGTAGGGTACCGGAAAGGCAGGTAGGTTTAGTGCAATTCACTCAACGTTGAAAAATATGTAAAACGAAAAGCATGTGCATTTGAAAAAGCAGTGTAAAAGAACAAAACACGGCAACGCACACAGTAAAAAGATATCATAATTTCAATGGAACTGTGTGTACGTGGCGCCATGTTATATATGTAAGTGGACGGACTTTTACACGTTAACACTATTAGACTTCTCACTGTCCTTTTTGATTCTCTCTCTATAAATAATACATCATCAAACTCTAAATATTCTAAACAACAACAAAAAAAAAAAAACACAGAGAAAGCAAGAAATTGATATTCTTCCATGGCTGGTCTTCAATACAACTTTTTCCCCACAGATATCCTCTACCCTCGAATTTCATCATCATCAAAGTCTGTTCCTGCTGTCGTTGAAACCACCACTCACAAATCTGCTGCTGCTGCTCCTACTCTTCCTTTAGACCAATACTACTTCTTCCCTACTGATTATTTGTACCCTCGTCCTCCACCATCTCTCAAACTAGACGCCACCCGCAGCCGCCAAATCAAAAGCAAAGACAAGACCACCACAACCCCTTTTGATCAATCTGATCACTAAAATCAAACCCCCACCCACTTCTCAGCTTTATTAATATTTCTGTACTGTATTTTGGCTTTTTATTATAAATGAGAAAAGTATTTAATATTTACTTCTATTCAATCTTCTTCTGATTATGATTTCTGTTAGTTATGTGTATTAATCTTTACTTGGTCACAAAACCAACCCAATCTCTTTTTGTTTTGTTTACAATTGAGGAAATAATTATGTACAGATTAATTCTAAAATGGGTTGGCTCTTAATTGTGTATTAATTTATAAATTAAATAACTTGGATGCACAATAGAATAAATAATTCAAGAAAAATCTCGATTGGTTTCTATATATTCCAATGCTTGAAGAAGTAGAGATTCTGTTCCGTATCATCATGATTCTTGTAATTATAACAAGATAAAATCAAAGATTGAATAATATAATAATAATAATAAGCGTCACTAGCTAATTAATTTGTTTGTTTGATGAGTCCAAATTCGGGAGAATATGCCGAGGAGGAGGAAGAGTTACAACTTACAAATGAATGATGATGTTATGAATCATTGCGGTTACGGATATTCCACGAATATGCTTATAAAATTACGTTGTTTAGTCAAAAAAAAAAAAAAAAAGTTTATAGAAAAAACTACAACCACTGAACCACATAGAATGCAGACATTGAAAGTGACTTTATTGCGGGGTTCAACGTATCATGTTCCATGTGGGATGGCCAAAGCATATTGACTGCTTTGGATGATGAATTGGTCATTTCTACTTACTAATTACTGTAATGGAGAATTCAAAACAGGTTTGGTAAGCTATATTGTATTAAACTGTATGGAATTGGATTTTATTAGATCTATTATTTCCTTCAGCGGTGGAGCTCCATCATAAATAGATTATCTTGTTGATTTTTTATAAAAAATTTTGATTTTTAAATTTTAATCGAAAATTTATTTTATGTTTGAGATAATGTGGTAAGAGTATATTTAGCTTTCCAAAGGGTCAAAGTTAGTCGGCTATTAAAGTTAACGGATCGACTTAATGACATGAGGTATTTGTATTAATTTAAGATATCTTTTTAAAATCTTGTTAGATTTAATTAAGGGATATAATAATTTTCCCTCATGTAGTTTGTCATATAAGACACTTTGCCTCATCTAGTTTCAGTAATGACCATTTCCCTCCTTGAAAACTAAAATATTAGACATTTTGCCCTCTATAGTTTTTGAAATGACCAGTTTCCCCCCTAAAAATCAAAATATTAGACATTTTACCCTCTAACCGTTAGAAAGTCTGTTAGTCAACAACTTTGTCCGACAAAAAATCAATTAAATGACATTATTACCCTTAAACAATTAGGTATGCCCCCTAATAACACTACTAATTGTTTTTTAAGAAAAAAAATCAAAAAAAAAATTAAAACTAATAAAAGTATTTTAAAAAAACATAATTGAAAATAAAAAAATTATAAAATTTAATAAAAAATTATTTAAACAAAAATAAATATAAATAATTAAATGTACAAATAAAAAAAAATTATTTAAACCACATTAATATAAAAAATGAAATGTAAAAATAATTAAAATTTTTAATTAATGTAAAAACATTAATATTTTTTTTTGAAATACTGAATAATTTATTTTAAAAACATTAATATAAATAATGAAATGTAAAAATTAAAATTTCATTTAAAAAAACATTAATATAAAGAATGAAATGTAAAAATAATTAAAATTTTTAATTAATGTAAAAATATTGTAAAAAAATGAAATGCAAAAATAATTAAAAAATTTTAATTAATGTAAAAACATTAATATATATATTTTTTTGAAATACTGAATAATTTATTTTAAAAAAATTAATATAAATAATAAAATGTAAAAATTAAAATTTCATTTAAAAAACATTAATATAAAGAATGAAATGTAAAAATATTGTAAAAAACATTAATATATATTTTTTTTGAAATACTGAATTTTTTTTATTAAAGTTTAATTAAATTTTATAATTTTTTATTTTCAATTATGTTTTTTTAAAAAATACTCTTATTATTTTTAATTTATTTATTTTCTGATTTTTTGATGGCCAAAGCTGTTAACCAATAGACTACTTAATGGTTAGGGGGCAAAATGTCTAATATTTTGGTTTTCAGGGGGAGAAATGGCCATTACTGAAACTAGAGGGGGCTAAATAATGATCATTACTGAAACTAGAGAGAGCAAAGTGTCTAATATGGGGGAGGGGGGTGGGGGGGTTGAATGATTATTTCCCTTTAATTAACTTTGTTGGATTGGACTTTAATAGGTCAATTTAATTTGGGTGAGTAGAATTGTAGAAAAGACCAGATTACTTAGAAATATCAAATGTTATCATGAGCGTGGGTTTCAATGGCATTTTTCTGTTTTCAATGGTAATCCCATACCGAGTCAGCATCTGAACTCTTGGGACTTATTGCAACAACTAAGGGTGGTAGATAGTCTTTCATGGGTTTGGAGGGAAAGGAGGATTTCAACGAGTTGTTGAGTATGACTGAAAAGCTGGGTGGGTCGAACAAATCATTTTCAGGGATGCTGTTATTCAGACAAGCAGTAGAGGATTGTGATCTTATTGACTTAGGCTTTATAGTGCCGAAACTTACATGGAACAAAAAGATAGAGGGGAGAAGCAATGTTCAAGAGAGACTGGATCAAATATTAGCTAATCAATAATGGAAGGACAATTTTCTTCAAGTTAAGGTGGAACACCTTGGCTTGAATTTGTTTGATCATCGACCTCTTCTCTTGGATTTTAATTCGGATTGTCGTATTCAAAAAGGCAAAAATAAGGGTTTCCAGTTCGAACCTTTTGGGTTAAAAGAAGAGGATATTAGCAAGGTGGTAGGAGATACTTGGTGTGAGAGAGGCCTAGTAAAGAGCTCAAATCAAAACTTAATTGGTGTGCTGCAAAGCTTTTTGGTTAGAGTAAAGAACGATTTGGCTCTTTTCAAAAGCTGATTGATGCGAAGTAGAGAAAATGATTGAATCATTATATAACAAATGTGGTAAGGATGGAATTATGTAGACAATTAAGATCTTGGAACGAGAGGTGGATGATCTCTTTGCCTAAGAAGAAATTTATGGGAGACAACGGTCTAGAGCTAATTAGTTGGCTGTGGATGATTGCAACTCAAAATTCTTCCACGCAAGAGCTTCTATCAGAAAAAAGAAAAATTTTATTCTAAGCTTCTCGATGATGATAGCCAGTTTTAAGAATCAGACAAATGGTTATCTTGTGTTATTTGTAAGTATTTTTCCACTCTTTTCGGTCTTCGAATCCTACTGTGAACATTATAAGGTAAGCCACTGAGGTTATTATGGCACTAGAGATGGCTTGGGTGAGGTGTTTAAAGCAGAAGAGGTTAAAGGAGCTATCTTTGATATGGGTCACACTATGACCCTGGACCTAACAGCTTTCATGCCATATATTTTTAGAAGCTTTGGACTGTAGTGGGTACTGAGCTTAGATGCACGGACATGCCAAAAATGGCTGTGAACAAGTGTCAGACACGGACCTAATAGCTTTCATACCATATATTTTTTGAAGTTTTGGACTGTAGTGGATACTGAGCTTAGATGCACGGACACGCCAAAAATGGCTGTCGGACACGGATACATGTGGATACATGTCCAACACGCCATTTCACATGTCTGCTAACTTTTCGATGAGTTTAACTTTCGGATACGGCACAAACACGGTGTGGACACGGCTGGGGACACATTTAGGGCAATTGTGTAATTATTTTTACAAAAACCTGAGCTAATTTGATAGTTTTAAAAAATTTCAAGGTCAAAACCAAAATTTAAAAAATATCTCTAATTACTAATCTAGGGTTTCTACTTTCTAGTTTCTATAGTCTTCATCTCATTCTCTCAAAATCACTATTGATACTGCCTCAAGAAAAAGAAGAGAAGAGGAAGAAGAAGAAGAAGAAGAAGAAGAAGGAAAAAAAAAAGATCAGAAGGGTAAGAAGAAGAAGAATTTTGAAGCTCAACGTACCTTCTCACAACCTGCGTCTTCGTATACATCTTCTATTCTTCTAAGTTCGTCTGAAGAAGTTAATGATGTTGATTGCTAATTGCTGATTGCTACCGTTTTAAGTTCATCTTCTATTCTATTCTTCTGAGTTCACCCACATGTTTTTTAAACAATGATGTTGATTGCTACCTTTCTTTTCTTATGAGTTTTTTTTTTTTTTTTTTTTTTTTTTTTTTAATGTTTTATTTGGACTTTTGTAATATGTTATAACTTTGATGTGGCTTATGCTTGAACTTTTGAATGAATTATAATTTCATATATATATTTTAAAAATATAAATATAAATATACATTATTTTAATTGATGTATCCTGCCGTGTCTGTATTCTAGTTCTTAGAGATTTATCATATCCCCGTATCGTACCGTGTTGTGTCCCGGTATCTGTGTCTGTATCCGTACTTCTTAGGTGTTGAGGTAATGAGAGTGTGTCTCTAGGTATTGAATAATGAAACTTCTATAAGAGAGTTTAACAACATCAATGTTGTTCTCATCCCAAAAATGCATAACCCTCAATCTCTAAAAGATTTTTGGCCCATTTCCCTCTCTAGTGTGGTGTACAAAATCATGACCAAAGTTCTGATAAATAGACTAAAAGACTATCTCCCTGCTAGTATTTCCCCGAGTCAATCTATGTTCGTCCTTATTCGCCTTACTTTTGATAATGTTATGGTTTCTTTTGAGATTTTCCACTCCATCGCTCAAAGGAAGACATGAAAAAGAGCGATGATGGCCTTGAAGCTCGATTGGAGCAAGGCTATAACAAGGTCGAATGGGGTTTCCTTAAAGCTGTCATGAAAAAGATACAGTTCCATTAGAGTTGGATCGTTTTGGCTATGGATTGTATTTCAACCTCTAGACTGGCATTTTTTTTTTTTTTTTTTTTTTTGTAAATGGCAGAATGGTTGGCAGTATGGTGTTGTTGAGAGAGCTTAGGCAAGGTTGCCCTCTCCCCCATATCTTTTCCTCCTTTGTGCTGAGGCTTTTTTCATTTTGAATATGAATTCTGAGAAAAACGGTAGAGTTTTGGGTGTCAGGTGTTGTAGGGGCAGCCCCATTATCAGTCATTTGTTCTTTGCGCGGATGATAGTACCCTATTCTGTAAAGCTTACAGTGACAATAGTAATCTCATCCGAAAATTGTTAGGGATTTATGACTAAGGCTCAAGCCAACAAGTTAACCTCAAGTAAATCGAGAATTACTCTTAGCCCTAATGTGGCTGCAAATATTAGAAAGGGAATTCAAGATATCTTTGATATCGAGGATTGCAATACCCAAGATAAATATCTTTGTCTTCCAACTTTAGTGGATAGAAACAAGCGTCTTGCCTTTAGTGAAATAAAATAGCGTGTCTGGAAAAAGGTTCGAGGCTGGAAGGAGGATTTATTTTCTTTTGGGGGCAAAAAGATTCTTAAAAAAGTAGTGGCTCAAGCCATACCAACTTATATGTTGAACATTTTTCAACTTCTAATTGGCTTGTAAGGACTTGAGCCACGATCTCTAAGTTCTTGTAAGGTTCTCTCATGCTTGCTTGGGACATTCAAGGGTCGGGCACCGGAGTTCCCATCCCTTCGTGCAAGCTTCCCTTCATTTCCCTTCATTTGTCTCGCAAGGGCCGTTGCGCTTAGTGACCCTTTTGCGTCTCTTCCTTATTCTAAAAAAAGTCACTTGAGATTTGAGTTGGAGAAACTTGGATAGCAAAGTGAAGAAAGATTGGAGGCTGGGATTGTAGTTCAATCTAGTGCCAATCCATGCTAGAATAGAAGATGTTCCCTGCTCTACTTCTCAGTTATGTTCTAGTTCTCGCCTATTGCTCCGTATCCCTTCATCGGTTTACTATGAAGGCTGCTATATCACACCCACCCTTATCCTTTGGCTTCTTAGACATTTGTATCTGGCTGGTGTAGTAGTTTGATGAGACTTTACTGTCTAGTGGAGTTATTTTTCCAGTTAGTGGGAAGAGGAAAATTAATTGGATAAAATGGGAGAATTTATGTCTTCTGAAGAGCTGTAGGGGTCTTGGTTTAAAAGACTTGTCTTTATTTAACCAATCCTTCTTAGCCAAACAAGCTTGGAGACTACTCTCTTGCCTTACTTCATTAGCTACTGACACACGTTGTTTGTGTATGTCAAAAGATTTTTTTCTTTGTATTTGTACCTCGCAAGTGCACGAGTTAAAAGAAAAGTATAACAACAAGCAAGGGTATCGTTCCGTAGGGAGGTGTCATCTGTTAACTGTCTCAAGTTTTAGAGTTTATTGAAAGCAATATAAATAGAATGCAGAAGTGGTGAGAATGGTGTGTGTGAAGTGTTATGTGTGGTTTGTTGTGGAGAGAAGAATAAGAATATGTATTTATAGAGTGAAAAGGTTAGGGCATGAAATTGGGGTGAAAGGACAAGAGTGCCCCTCAATTTCGGTCAAAAATCGACCTCTTTGGAGTTGAACAACGACCTAATTTGGCAGCCAGAGCCACCATTTGAAGATGGCCATTTGGACTTTTCAGCATCGCACACCAATTACTCAAACGGGTATAACGTCCTCTAGAAAACACGGAATTCCAATTTGTAAAAACCGCTAAAAACTAGACCTCCGGAGCTTTCAGAGTATATATGGCACGAAACCCAATTTGATATGAGAATGGAGATTTGAGTCTCTGAAGTTGGTTGTTCTGCACGAGCCATAACAATTTTAGCCCGTTTAACCTCCAAATCTCTTCAATTAAGCTCTAACACCTTATTTTGGGATAAAAACCTACACAAGCTCACAAAAAATTATTAAAATACTAAAAATACTTGAGAAACGAGTGCAAAAGATCGGAAATGGGGATCTCAAATAGGTATATAGATGGTTCGATCAGATACCCTCAAAACCTATCTTTTGCTCATTCTCGAGCAAAACCGAAAAATGAAATACAAACAAAACAGAAAAACTAAAAAAGATCACACAAAATAAATAAAACACACCTAAACATATAAAATATAAAAACTAAGCTATTCCACTTTCATATGAAACACGATGGCACTTAGCATGTGCCACAAGCCTTTAAACCTCTAGGTATCCTAAGTAGAATGAGTTATAGTCTCCTGAGGGTTTACAACTACGACACCCACAAATGTAACTTTACAAGATAAGTTGAGATACCACTTCAAACATACCAACAAAAACTACAAGCATGCTAAAATTTATGTATTAAGACTTTAATTTCTTTATGAAGACCAAGATTATGCCGTTTAAATCGATACATCACGCTATGCATGTATGCCAATACTTGGAATGCATTCGGTTTACAAAATAACTACGCTCGAATGCCCAAGTTAGAATTCGCCTTGACTTTATTTACCAGATTTCTCTCATTTTGAACTCTTAACCTAGGCGCACTCTTTATCAAACATATGCGAATGAGTTTATGTACTGGAATTAAATATATATCACATATGAGTATTTTCAAATGAAGCACATTTTCTGGAAATCCATCTCATGAAGGAATTGAAATGTCATGAAGGAATTGAAATATCATGAACGTGAAAAGAGCATGTATCGACTCACATTCCCAAGATAGACTTCCTAAGATATCAATGGGTTTTCCCTAATTTGTATTGAGGCCAAAGGTGATTTGTGGTGGAAGGGATGAGTGGAAATGAATAGGTTAAGCTACTAGCAATGTCAAGGTGTTTACATATTACAATTACAACATATCGAGCTCTATTGCACATAAAGATCACAATTCAAGTGTCTAGGCTATAAACTTTAGATTCGCATTTGTGCTAACATTTATACTCATATTTTTGAGTAACATTACATTTGAAGAACTTGAAGGCTTTAAGTGTTTTATATTTAACACCTTTTCTTTTTAAAGCTTTTTCCTAGCACAATTTACATACATTTGTCTAAGTACACGCTTTTACACAATTTAGAGCCTTACACAACTTCTATTAAGCTATACATCTCAACATGATCAATAACTAAGGAATGGTTAAGTGTTTGGGTTGTGTGGGTGATGTAGGTAGATTTAGTGTTTGGCCTCAATTTTAGCAATGATAGCACACATATAGGGATATGAAAGTGTTTAGGCTATTTTAGTGGTTATGCACATATTCAAGCCCAAAATCATTTCTAAAATTCATCTAGCAAGAGAATACAAATCTTAACAAGCAGTCCACATGATGAATGTTCTATGGCAATCAATGCAAAATTGATGTACAATGAGATCACAATTAAGAACAAAATCGAAGAGTATTTAAAGAATAGAAATAAAATAGACCCTCTCAAGTGAAATGTTAAAAGGCACAACAATCTCACAAGGTAGTCTCCACTATTATTTTAGGCTAAACTAATATAGAAGTCTCATCTACCTCAACATCAAAAGCACTGCACTGTACATGCAAATTTATAGCGATGCCAAGATTATATATGGCATGATGCTAGTCAAAACACAGAACTAAAAGCATACATCACATGTCTCTACCTGCACAAAAAAAAACAACTCAACATGTAGGCCAAATATTCCAGAAAAAAAAAATTGTCGAAATTCAAATTCGTCCAATGTTTGTTTTCTAATACATATCTTTAAAAGCACTTAACATAATTTGACAAATATTTTTACACCATAGAGTAGACATAAAAATACACACTTTTCATTTAGAAAGTATTTCAAAATTCGAATTGAAAAAGTGTGAAAATGGACGATGAAATAGTGAACGTATAATTTCGCAAAACAAGATATCACCCATGACCTTTGGTCAAAGAAATGATCATAAGTTTTGAAACCCATCCAAAATTTTACGTTTTTTATATAGTTGGAATCAACACGAAAAATCGAATAGCGTATCATGGGTGAAAAAATTAATTTCCTCACCGATTGGTACAATATTAATGAAACATTTGCCTCAAAAAATTTCAAAATAAGGCATTGTTTGTAGAGATTTGAAAAAAATTCTAACTAAAACAAACAAAAACAAAAATGAACACAACAAAACAACAAAAACGAACACAACACAACGAGGGTTTTCTACACCCCCAAACCTAAACTCAACATTGTCCACAATGTTACTCCATAGAACCATCTCCAGTCATACAATATTGACAATGCAAACTAGAATTTGGAAATAAGGGCAACAACACAAATCACAAAAACTAAGAACACCAAAAACAAAACATGTCCTAAAATCTAATCACAATACATATCCACTCTTAGATCTAAACAAAATAGGAAAACAGAAATACAAAACACAAACAAATAAGCAAAGCATTTTAACCTAGAAGAACTAGCCTTCGCGAGTGGTTTTCGAACCAACTAAGCATTTGTGACGTTCTCTTGAGTTGTGTGTTTCATTCGATATGAAATTTTCTTTTCCTAGCACAAGATAACTCAAACAACATCAAATGCATACACTTTAAACAAAATGAAAAACATATAAACAAAATCCGCAAAGCAAGTAAATCTAAGCTATTTATAGAACTTAAGTTAAAACTATTAACAATTAACGAATAGCCCACCTTCCCGACTGCGGCGTCATTTTGATTACACACCATTTGTGTATGTCAAAAGGTTTGTTGTTTGTATTTGTACCTCGCAAGTGCACGAGTCAAAAGAAAAATATAGCACCAAGTAAGGGCATTCGATCCGCATGAAGGTGTCATCCGTCAACCGTCTCAAGTTTTAAAGTTTATTGAAAGCAATATCAATAGAATAAAAAAGTGGTGAGAATGGTGTGTGTGAAGTGTTGTGTGTGGTCTATTGTGGAGAGAAGAAGAAGAATATGTATTTATAGTGTGGGAAGGTTAGGGCACGAAATTGGGGTAAAAGGACAAGAATGCCCCTCAATTTCGACCAAAAATCGATCTCTCTAAAGTTGAACGAAGACCTATTTTGGTGGCCAAGGCCACCGTTGGATGGTAGTCGTTTGGACTTTTCAGCATTGCGCATCAGTTACTCAAGCGGGCATAACTTCCTCTAGAAAACCCAAAATTACAATCCAAAAAAGCCTCTGAAAAACAAACCTTTGGGCTTTCTAAATATATGTGGAATGAAACCCAGATCGATATGACCCTCTGAAGTTGGATGTTCTGCACGAGCCATAACAATTTCAGCCCATTTAACCTCTAAATCTCTTCAATTAAGCTCTAACACCTTATTTTGAGATAAAAACCTACACAATCTCACAAAAAACATTAAAATACTAAAAATACTCGAGAAACGAGTGCAAGAGATCATAAATGGAGATCTCAAATATGTATATAAATGGTCTGATTAGCTGTGCAGGTGTTGAAATCAAAGTACTATAAGAAGTCTGATTTTCGAAAGGTTTTTCAGTCGAAGGTAAGGAATAGTAGCTGCATTAAGATTTTTGAAAACCCGTGGATCCCAAGGCCTACTACCTCTAAGCCTATCACTTACTGCTTAAATGTTGATTTGTGAGTTGATGCGCTTATTGACAAGAAGCATCATTGCTGGGATTTGGATAAGCTAGACCAATTTTCCTCCCCATGGACAATGAGGCAATTCTCTTCATTCCTGTTAGCCGGGCTGGCCAAGATTGTCTCACTTGACACTATGACAAAAAATGGCTCTTATATTGTTAAAAGTGGTGATTAGCCTTAGGGGAGAGACTTAAAGAGTCTGCTTCAAATTCTTCCATGAATCACAAGTGGTGGACCACCTTGTGGAACCTTAATATGCCCCCGAAAGTCGAGTTTTATTTGGAGAGCTTGCTTAACACCAGTTCTGCTTTGTTCAACATGTGGAAAGGGAAAGTGGTGGATCAATATTATTATGGTAGGTGTGGTTCAGGGCTTGAAACTTCAGCACATGCTCTGTTTTAGTGTTTAGAGGCTAAGAAAGTGTGGAGCAATACTCGTTTTGATAGCTTTAGGGAACTACCAGGGTTGGAGGTTCTCATAGGGCTTTTTTCTTGGGTTAATAGGGAAGAATTAGCCTATATTTGCATTATTATTTGAGGTCTGTGAGAGAATCACAACATTGTTTTAAATAGGGGCAAGCCTAGAAAGCCTACAGATTTGGCCGCCTAGGCATGGGAGTTCCTGTCTTAAATTCAGGATACTTAGCAGGCCATGATTTCGAGCGGGATGCCTACCGCTTCAGTAAACTACACCGACTGGATCCACCACACCCGCGACCCCCCCCCCCCCCCCCCCCCCCCCCCCCCTAGATGCTCTCAAATTAAATACTGATGTTGCAGTCCGTAAAGATGCTTTGGTAGTAGGTTTATGTGCTGCAATCAGAGATGATAAAGGTAAAGTTGTTGCGGCCTTATCAAAACCTCTGTCTAGTGTTTTTAGTGCTTAAGTAGGTGAGTTCTTAGCCCTCTGAGAATGCCTTTTACTTGCCAAAAATCACATCACAACCTAGCTATTCATATTGCAGAAGTCGATGCCTGCAATGTAGCATCTATTCTGAATTCTATGGATCATTTTTTAGGTGATGTTTGTTTTATTATTAATGATATTAAGGCCTTGTGTAAAGAGATAGGAATTTGAAAGTGTCAAGCCATCCCTAGATTATGCAATGCCTTAGGCTCATAATCTTGCTTCTATGGCCTTCTCCTCCTTAAAGGAGCGTTTTTGGCTGGATTAATTCCAGCCTTCTTTGTTTTCTCTCTTCTGTGTAATGAATCTTTTTCCTCTAAAAAAAAAAAAGGCGAAACATATGTGCTACTTCTGTTCACCTTTTCACCAAAAACTTATAATTTGATCTTCGTATGAATCCCACTTAACCATTATATATATCTAAAATAAAAATCAAAAGAAATAGATGACAAGTAAAGGCATATATCTAGTAATCCTTTTTTGCTATTTTTAAAGAAGTAATTTGCTTTTGAACGAATATAAGTAATTAATGATTTAATACATGTGCGATTTAAGGTCATTGGATTTGTAATTCAAAAAGTAAAAAGCAATTTTCATAAATAAAAAAAATAAAATAAAATAAGGGTTGAAGTGTTACTGATGTTTTCGAAATTTATGTTAGAAAATGGTTTTTCTAAATTCCATGGATGAAAGAAACATTTATATTTAATTAACTTTGTTCAATTGGACTTTAATTAATAAGTCAATTTAATTTGTTCAGTTAAAAAGACCAAGTTACTATGGAAATATCAAATATCATCACGAGCATGTCCACATCATCATGGGCCAAAATTAGTAACATAAATATAAATTAGAGTGGCGATATTTATATCCTCTGTCTCGGTGACGAAGTACTTTTATATGAACTTTAACGGCATTTGCTTGGCGATCCCTCAAGTCCTGGAGTAAGTTCAAAGGGGAGCACAGTATAGAGAGAAGAAGACAACTTAGGTTGTTTTTCCCCTGTGCAAACGATTGTACCAACTTGTTGCGGTCATACGGGAGGTCCAAGAGGCCGGGAGAATTCCTCATGTGCACCATTTTTTATATGAACATTCTCTTTAAAATGTTGTAGTTTACCAACGTAAACTAATTGTAGTTTTTGGTTAACACCTCCTTGCCTTTTCTATTATTTAATTTAATTTTTATTTTAACCTGTTTTTAATTAAACTAAATGATTTTCTGTCCTTAAAACTGTTTTATAATGGTTATTTAATAGTTGAATTTAAATCATCACTATTTAAGTTTAATTAATAAATAGTTAATTGTAGAAGGTTATTTACTCCGGTAGAAAACACTCTGAAACTATGAAGGGTATTATAGGAATTTTAATAAAAATAGGTTTGAACTACTGAAACAAACAGCCGCCGCCGCCCCTCTCCATCCAAGATCCAGCCTGACCAAGACCCGCCACCATCAAACCTCGCCGACCTCGTTTCACCAGCGTTTTGTCGCTCCGTCGCACGTCAGGCCGCTACTCTCCGACCTCGGTCGCAACTCCTTCGCACCGATCGCACCAATTTCTTGGCACCAATCGCACCAGCTCCTTTGCTCCGATCACACCGGTTCCGTCGCACTTCAGTTGCCCGTCCGGCCAGATCTCGTCCAATTTCAGCCGCCTCATCGCCAATCCGTGCTCATCCAGTCATCTGCAGTTTCTTATGTTGAGAGGAGATGCGAAAATTTTAAAATATAAAACTTGAATATAATATACTGTACCTATGGCTTATATAGACTTATCGGATCTTTTTCCAGAGCTTTAACCACAGGCTAGAGCCCCTTCAATCCAAACCGACTCTCACATGGATGGACTTTCGAATCCTAAACCAGTAATGAAATCCGACGCCTAAGCAATATCTTACATCATTGCTTCGGTTTCTTCAACTCCAAAAAAAAAAGGTGATTATGTTGCAGTCAAAGTCAACTCGAAAGTTTATAAAGAACGGCTGAAACTTTGCAGTTACTCTCTTATCAATCGAGTTGTCTTGTCAAAGGGAGAGGAACCATGAAAGATATTAGCTCTTAAAGAAAAACTTCAATCTATTTGGAAATTGAACTCTCAATGGCGTCTCATCTCTTTTGGACAGTGATTCTTATAGATTCTTTTGAATTCCGAGGAAGATAAAGCACAAGTTTGGGGTATCTAATCACTTCATTTGAAACCTAGAATTCTAAGATTTCAGCCATGAACTTAGAATTTTAATCATAACACACAGCACACGACGAATGCTTAAACATAGGTGCGGTTTTACGAGTTTCCTTGAGAGTTTTGGCACTATCAAATCCTTTCAGACATGGCACGTGGGATCATAATTCCTTTAAAGTTTGACAGAGCTACCCTAATGGGTGATTATGGCCATTTCGCTCGCATGTTGGTTGATGTTGACCTTTCTAAGCCTTTGCCTGATTCCATTATGATAGAGGTTGGGGAAGATTATTTGTTTCCGACTCTTTACTTTGAGAATGTTCCAAATTTCTGCTTAGTTTGTAGCTCTATTGGTCATTCGGCTGCCTCATGTCACCATGTAACTCGATTTAAAGGGAATGTCACTACCGAGCCAAAAGACAAGAATCCGGAAAGAGGAATATCCAGAATTAGACAAGAGTACATACCGAAACACAAGTGAAGAGATGTTCCGACCTTTCGTGTCTTTGAGACTATCAAGTCGGGTATTGATGCCATTGTGACTAAGCTCGATGAAGCTGCAACCTTTCTCCAAACAAGACAACTTTAGACCCGGCTGCCTTTTCTAGTTCACTCAGGCCAATCATTACTACTAGATAAAGGGATGCCTTGAAAAACGCTGTTTATTTGGATAATTCCATAGACCCATTACACACTGAGCAAGTAGATTTTGATACCATGACAGATCTTGTTATTGCTCATTTGGAGCCCTTTATAGATCCCCTCATAGTAGAGCCACATTTGCACACTCTTGGGGGTGAAGTTAGCTATAACATTGATAGTGAAAGCACCGAATCAGACTTCAGTCATCCCACAACTTTAGACATCACAGTAATCAAGGTAGAGTCTCTTGGGCAGATCAATTGGAAGACTCAGGTTGGAAGGGGGTTACCACTAAAAAAGGTTAGAAAAATCAAACTCAGGTTACCAGTGTTGTTTCACCCAAAACTAGGGCTGCTAAAAATAAATTGTTACATAAATTATTGTCCTTTATTGGAACTGTAGAGGTATTGCAAACAGTGATACCCAACGTACTTTGAAAGACTTTTGTTCTCGTTATAGACCAAATTTTGTTTGCATTGCTGAACCGTTGTGTGTTTTTGATTCAATTTTTCCTACTTTTTGGCACTCTATGGGGTTACACTTTATTGGTGATAATGCTAGAGGTACTCCTAGTATGTAAATTTTTAGGTCTACTGCTTTTCAGGATGCTACTATTGTTCTGTCTCACCTTCAACATGTTACTGTTCCTGCTAATTTTTATGGGATTGTCCATCAAATCTCTTTTATTTATACCAGTGTTAACTACATCACCTATAGATCTCTTTAGAGCTCTCTTATGGACATTGCTGGTTCAGATGATCTGTGGCTTGTGCTTGAGGATTTCAACTTGGCTCTAGGTGCTCATGAGACTACTGATAACGTTTCTACTATCTCTTCTGATGATTTCCGTGTTGCTTTAATGGTGTGTGATCTTGTTGACATTGAAACGAAAGGAGTTTTTCATACCCGGATCGACCAGGGTAGTCGCGGTATGGTTCTTTCTCGATTATATAGAGCTGTATGTTCCTATTCTTTTTTGGCTGCCTGGTCATAGATAGCCTGTGCTACCTTGCTTAGATCTCATTCAGACCATCACCCTTTATTGGTTTTTTGTTCTGTGGGTGTTTCGTCGAGTCCACAACCTTTTAGGTTTTAAGGTATGTTGATTTCTCATCCCTCATTCCTTAATTTGGTTAGATCGGTTTAGTCATCCTCTATTACTGGGAGTGGTTCTGGGATTATTGTTCAGAAGTTGAAGCTGTTGAAAAAGGCCTTGGGGAGATGGAATTGGGAGGTGTTTGGGGATATTGCCTTGAATGTCTCTAATCGGTTTAGTGATGCTTATTAAGGGCATGATTGGTTCTAAAGGTTTTTTGAGACTTCCGCTCTTGCAGATTTTAATAGTATTCTAAAACAACATGAGATTTTTCTGAAAGAGAAAAGTAGAGTCAGGTGGCTTGCTGAGGGTGATCGGAACTCTAAATTTTTTCGTTCACTGCTGAAGTGTGGAGGGGGAAATAAGCCATTTTCCTTTATTCAAATTGGTGAGAATATTTCTTATGATCCTGCTGAAATTAGTGAGCACGTCTCCTCTTTTTATCAGCATCTCTTTTCGAATCCTGATAACGATAGTTTGGACTTCTCTTTAATTTGAGAGCATGTGTCTTTTTTGGTTACTGTTGATGATAATTCTTCGATTCTCTACGTTCCCTCTTTTGATGAAGTGAGGAGTACGGTTTTTACCATGGATCCTCTAAGTACTCTTGGTCCTGATGGTTTCTCGGGCAAATTTTACTCTCATTGTTGGAAAATTGTGGGACATGATATGGTTTTAGCTGTGCAGGATTTTTTTCACACTGATCGAGTTTTTCCGGGTTTGAATTCTAATTTCTTGGTCCGTATTCTGAAAACTCCGAATGCTATATTGGTCGATCAGTTTTGCCTGATTGCTCTTGGTAATTTCTGTTTAAGGTTGTCACTAAGATTATTGCTGACTGTTTAGCCGAAATTTGTTCTCGCATTATCTCTCAAAATCAATTTGGTTTCATTAGGGGTCATCAAATTGAAGACTGTATTGTCGATGCTTCTAAATGTTTTAATGTGTTGAATAATGGTAGTCGCGTGGGCACTTGGCTTTAAAAATAGACATTCGTAAGGCTTTTGATTCCATTAGTTGGCATTTTCTCTTCGAAGTCCTTCGGTATTTTAGCTTCTCTGAGAGTTTTATTGGTTAGGTTGCGGCTATTTTTAATTATGCTAAGATCTCAGTTCTTATTAATTATTCCCGTTAAGGCTATTTCCCCTGTTCACGTGGTGTGTAGCAAGGAAATCCTCTCCCCCCCCCCTCTTCTTTTTTGTTTGACGGAAGATTTTTTGAGCAGATATCTTACGCATCTAGTAGACTCAGACTCTATGACTTCTATCTTTTCTCCGATTGGGATACATGCCCCTTCGTATTTTCTCTATGCTGATGACGTTATCCTCTTTTGCTGGGTCGCTCCTCATAATTTGCAAGTGATTTTAGACGCTTTTGCACTTTATGGCTCTCTCGGGTCAGCTAGTTTATTAGGAAAAATCTTCCATATTCTTTAGCAAAGGCATCTCCGGGCCTCAAATTACTAATTTTCTCTTAATGTCTAGGATGCGTAAGGGCGGTGATTCAATGACTTATCTAGGGGTCCCTCTTTTCATTGGTGCGCCTAAACGTCAATGGTTGATCTCTTGGGCTGATAAAATTAAAAATAAATTGGAATGGTGGAAGGGTTTCTCTCTTTCAATGGCGGGTAGGTTATGCCTTATTAATTCAGTGGTTATGGGTTCCTTCTTGCATTCTTTTCAAGTTTATCATTGACCTTCATCTCTTTTAAAAGATTTAAATGTTGCTATTCAAAAATTTTTCTGGACTGGTATGATCGATGGTCGTAAATCTATCCAAGTTGCTCGGAAATCTTGCTACAAGCCTAAGGATAGTGGCGGTCTTGGTGTTAACGACCTTGGTATTCTTAACAAGGCTATATTTAAGAAGTTCACTTAGAGAATGTTGACTGAGGAGTCTTTTGTATTCACATATCTTCGAGCTCGGTTTTTCCCCTAGGATCACAGACCTAGAACGTGGTATGTTGTTTCTTCTGTTTGGCTGGGTCTAATATTGCATTATACTCCTCTGATGACTAAGTTTAGGTGGTTGGTTGGTCGTCACTCTAAGGTTCGTTTTTGGACGGATAATTGGATGGGAGATCCGTTGATTAACCTGGTTGAGGATAGGTCTTTGTTACAACCTTTGTTGGATTCTGTTATTGGTGATATTTACTCAGATACTACGGGTTGGGATATTCCTGCTCTTTTTTGAACTTTTCACCCAAATGTTGCTTTTGAGATTGCGAAGGTGGTGGTAAGTACTTACACAAACTCATTAGTTTGGACCTATTCCTTGAATGGTGTTGTTTCTTATAAATCTGCTTATGATTCTCTTTATGAGGTTAGGAGTTCTGTTTTTTTGGGTAAACAGATCTGGGCGTCTTTTATTCCTCTTTCTTGCTCTGTCCTCATTTGGCGTTTGTTTCATGGTAAGATTCCTACGGACATTGTGTTGCGTGCTGGAGGTTATATTTCTTCATCTTGTTGTTGGTTTTGCTGTGCTGCAGAGGAAGACTTAAGACATCTGTTTCTTAACTGTCATTTTGTTCGTGTGTTGTGGGATGATGTATCTTCTACTTTTGGCCATAAGCTTAAGTTAGATGGTATTTGTTTAGACCTTTGGCGGGAGGCAATGAGGGTTGTCTTTAACACTCAACTGAAAGCTCTCTAGCGGGTTTCTATCATCATGGTTTTCTGGGTGGTGTGGTTCCTCCGGAACCAAGCTACCTTTGAGGGTGGAAAACCTATTTTTGCCGATGCTCTTTCCTTGATTTGGCGTTCTGTTCGCGAGACAAACTCCCTTCAGTCTGGCACTATAAAGAATTCAGTGAATGAGCTTCAAACTCTTCAACGGCTTCATGTCTCTGGTCGTCCTTCTAAGGCTCCTCGCATTTTAGAGGTTAATTGGCGCCCTCCCCCGCCGGTCTATCTTAAGGTTAATATAGATGGGGCTGTTTTTGGTAGTCCTGGTCTTACTGGTTGTGCAGGGGTTTTTCACACATGCATGGGTTTCGTTAGAGTTGTTTTGCTATTCCTCTTAGTGTCTGTTTTGCTTTTGAAGTTGAATTGGCAGCTGTCGTACACACTATTGATTATGCTCGGACTTTTGGCTAGCATCGGTTATGGTTGAAAAGTGATTCGACTTTTGTAGTGGATACCCTTTGTTCTAGGTCTCGTAAGGTTCCTTGGCATTGGCGTCCCGTTTGGGATAGGTGTTTGAATTTAATCTCTCAAATGGACTTTGCTGTCACTCATATTTATCGGGAAGGTAACCAAGTTGCAGATAGTTTAGAATCTAGGAGTCCCAGTATCGTCTCTCCTACATGGTGGTAGACCGTTCTGAATTTTTGCAACCCTTTTATTTTTAATAATTTTTGTAGCAGACCTTATTTTAGGTTCTGTTGATCTGTTTTCTTCTTTTGTTTTATGTTCTTTTTTGTTCTCTTTCTTTTTATTTTTTAATAAAATGTTGGGTTGGGGTTGATTCTCATCCCCAACAACCTTAACAAAAAAAAAAAACAAAAACAAAAAACAAAACAAAAAACAAAATAGTTAATTGTATTAATATGATAGATGGGCTGCATTTATACTTATTTTAATCCTTTAAATAGTTTTTATTTAAGGGCAATGTTGAAAGGAAAATGATTGGGTATTGACTGGTCAGCACCCAAGTATACTGACTGATCACCCAATAAGGTGTTGCCACACGACCAAAATTCTTTCACTTTTTATATTTTTTTTCTTACTTTGAGTTACGTGGCAACCAACTATTGGGTTGGTCAGTACCTTGGGTACTAACCGGTTAGTACCCAAGTGTTGTCCATGATGAAATTTTAAGAAAATTACTTATTTATAATGTACATACCGTTTATTAGAAGTGTAAGTATCGATTGCTCTATAAATCATTATGTCAAGCATCTTGGGCTAGAGTCCATAAGATAAATATAAACTAGACTAGGATGTTAATTAAGCTAGTTAATTTATGTCAGACAAGTTCAGGATAAAAGTTATTGGCAAAGTTATTTGTGGTGTTAGAAAGAGTACGTGTGAGGTGGAAAAAACTAATGAACTTGTGAAGATGAGACGTCGACAAACCCAGAAGGCAGCAATTGAAAGATATATAGGTCATCTTGTGCTCACCTAAATCAAGTCACGGACTCACGGGTTAGTTACTCAAAACATTCTTCATTCAATTAATACAAACTATTAACTTCAAACCAAATTCATACTTTCAACAAACTTATTTTTAAATGTATAAAATTAAAAACAGAATTGTGAAGCAATATTAAACCAGCCTTACCTAATTTCGAAAAAAAATAAACTCCAAGATACAGACATTTATGATTTACCTAATTTTGAAACCACATATAACTGGAAATTCTACCTTATAAGTTAATATATCCATACTGCTTTTAACTTTAGTTGGTATTTAAACCCAACAAACTATCAAGAAACTACTTAAGATATATGTTTAATAATATATAAAAACAAACATGCATGGTCATTGGCATCAAAAGGGACACATATATAAAACAACAAATTAATTAATCAAGAAACATATAACTGAATAGCCATAGGAATTATGAACAAAAGGAACGCATATATATAGCTATATAGCAATAGATATATATACACAGAGAGAGAGAGAGAGAGAGAGAGAGAGAGAGAGAGAGACTGGTGAGAATTATTAAAGTGGGTTGAATTATAATATTTTAAGGACATTTGGGTCCTCCTCTCTTGGTCTTCCAGTTATTGTAGCAAGGACATGATTCCTTGTTTCCATAAAAACCAGCAGGCACACACAAGCACTTGGCACAGCACTTATTGCAAAAGAACAAGCACGGCTTCTTGTATTGTGTCTTCGAACATCTTGTACTGCAACGCGGCCCGCACTCTGCAATTTCACCACATGCATGCATAATCATCATCACTAAGAGATATATAAAGAGTACTCTTTTAATTAATTGTACATTATTAATATTACTTTACATACCCTGTGGTTTAAGACTGCCTTGAGTTACACCATGCTGCAATTTAACAAAATCAACAAATTAAGTGATTGGTTTAATTTGCACGAGATGGACTTTGAAAAACTTGTTGAAATTAATTTATATATGGAGACGACTATTGTACTTGATCATAACAAAAATCTCACCATGGTATTGTTTTGACCTTCTGGTTGTGGCTGTGGACTTGGAGCCTCATCATGATTATCTGGAATGTTGGTAGCCTGGAAGAATCACAAAAATATTAAACTTGTTTTACCAAATCAAATTAAATGGTTTTTGTCCGATTGCGTAAAAGAGAGACTTACATGGTTATTGTCTACTAGTAAAAGAAACATGAAAAAGATGAAGAACATCGACACTATGCTTAGCCTTTCCATTGCCTATTTTGAATTAAAGAAGAGGAATGCTACACTGATGAGTCAAGCAAAAGAGAAGAGGAATTAAGCAGGAATTGTGTAAGGAAGAATGACTGGCTATCAAAGGTAGTTTAGGCTATTTATAGGCAGTTGTACAATAATTCAATATTTAAGTAGGGAATTTCCATGTATGTTTTATTCACGGAAAGCTGCTGCATTACCACGGATTAAGATAATATTAGCGACCCATTGTCTTGCTGGCTGGAGACTACACTTTACAATCTTTATCAATCCGTTAAAGTTTCAATATTGACACCTTGTATTCAAGGGTGAAGCTAGGCTTATTGTCCCGGTAGACTAAATTAAGTATAAATTTTTTTTGTTATACCATCTGCAGTGCAACGATTTAAACCTAAGACATTGTTACATTTTCTACCCGAGCCACATTGGACGATAGTACAAAGTTTCTTTACAAATCGTTATTAAACAAACCTTACAAAAAAAATTTCTCAATTAAAAAGTAGGTACGTAGATAAGAAAGATATAATGATCCATGTCCTTAAAAACATTTACAATGATTAAATACAAAACAGAGAAAAAAAAAATAGCAAGTATATAAACTAAATGTATATTTGTTCGGACTTTAACAAATGAAGTATGGAATTTAAATTTTGTTTCTTTTATTTATGAAATGAATTGGAAGGAAATGAAAACTTTAATATATTTGAGTGTCAGAAAAATATTGAGTATATCATTCTAACGAATCTATTGAAATTATCTCAATTAAATTAAATTATAAATTATATAACATTTTTGTGAATTATCAAGAATGTTAATTTTATAATATTTTTTTCTAAATTTTTACTTGTATTTTTAACCAAACTCTTTAATTTAAACTTTTAATTTATTTTTTTAAGAAAAAGCTAGCGCTGAAGCCCAAGCTAGATTTCAAATACCTCCGTCCCTGCTTATATATTTATACATTGTCCCATCATTGCATATAAAACTGCGATAAGTGTAGTGAGATCTTGATCTCCAAATGCTGGGAACCGATCGACTTCAATTCTTTCGGTTATATATGGATGTAGATATTGAGAAAACTAGGGTCGCCGAAGGAATCATTAACATGTGAAATGGGTAAGATGAAAAAGAAAGGAAGGCGATCTGACATGTGCATTCACATGTGGTATAATTGTCAAGAGATACAACTAACACAACAGAATCCACACAAAGTACTTTTGTCTTCACAAGGAGTGGAGGCAACAGATCAGATATACTCCAACGGCTAACACGTACTATACATATATTGATTCTCGTGACTTGTTTTGTTTGTTCCTGAATCCTGCTTACTCTTTCTTTTGTAATATTCTTGGAAATGTAATAAGACTATATGACTATATGAGATCGATCGACAGAGAAAAAAAGAGAAAGAGACAGCGGTTCTGCAATAGCCGTCCATTACCACCATTGACGTTGAGATTAGGTATTTTAGTTGGCTGGTTATATGTTAGTTTCCTCTCGTGACAACTTTGCTCCTTTTTTCTATTCTAAATTTTTTGTATATCAATTCTAATGGTTCATCAAACTCAAGTGTAAGGCAACATGTGATATCTTTTATGATGAATGTTCTTTAATATCCAATGCAAAACCTTTTATAATAGACATTTGGAGTCCGAATTTGAAAGTTATGACCCAACAAAGTCAAACCCTTTTTGGGTGCTCTAAGCTACCCAAATATGAGCTTGCCACCTGGTCCGCATCATCGTTATGGCACCAAAGAGACACACGAAAGAGACGCGAACCTACCGAACCTTCGTGAACAACCGTTGGATGAAGTCTTCGAGCGCGATGAGATTGCACGACTACGACAGCAAGTCGAGACATTAACGCAGCAGTTGGTAGTGCCGACGGCTCAACATCGGGATCCGAATCCGCAAGACGTGGAAGAGGAGTCCGACGGTGACGAAAACCCATTCGCCCCTTAGCCAGCGCAAAGGAGACCGGTAGTTTGGTGTCCTTTTCAATCGGCGCAACATACAAAGATTAGATTTGGTGTGACATGGTTTCCATGGACGCCAGTCATCTATTATTGGGCAAACCATGGTTATACGACTGACATGTGATGTACGATGGGTTCTTGAATATGTGCACTTTCATGTTCAATTCAATCAGGGTTGTGTTGTTACCAAAGAGGGAAGTTACATGCGGCATTCGGATAAGTGAGACCAGTAATTTGTTGACAATGGCTAAGTTCGAAGCGGAAATTAGAGAATATCAGGTGGTTTATGTGCTGATCGGAAGAATGGAAGTTGAGGCTGGTACTATTCCGAACAGTGTGGAGCCATTATTGCAGAAGTTTGGAGATGTATTTCCGGCTGAGCTTCCTGAGAACCTACCTCCGTTAAGGGACATTCAGCATCAAATTGATCTGGTTCCAGGTGCCTACTTGCCCAACAGGCCGCATTATCGGATGAGTCCGAAGGAGCATGAAGAGTTACAGTGCCAAGTAGAGGAATTGCTAACAAAAGGGCATATTCGGGAGAGTCTTAGTCCATGCGCGGTGCCTGCCCTTCTGACCCCAAAAAAAGATGGGACATGAAGAATGTGTGTCGACAGCAGAGCCATCAATAAGATTACGGTTCGTTACAGGTTTCCGATCCCGCAGTTGGATGACTTGCTGGATCAGTTGAGTGGAGCCACAATATTCACGAAGCTGGACTTGAAAAACGGTATCACCAGATCCGTATCCGGTCGGGAGATGAATGGAAAACGGCCTTCAAGACTCGGGAAGGACTTTTCGAGTGGTTGGCCATGTCATTCGGGCTGTCTAATGCCCCAAGCACATTCATGTGGGTGATGAATCAAGCCCTGTGGCCCTATATTAAAAAGAGTGTGGTGGTATATTTTGATGACATTTTAATTTACAACGTTGATCCTAAGATGCACCTACAGTATCTTCAAGAAGTTTTGACCTTGTTACGCAGGGAGAAGTTCTTCACAACAACCAAAAAATGTGTTTTTAACTGATCGGGTCTTGTTCTTGGGTTACATCGTTACGTTTGAGGGACTTTCAGTAGATGATTCGAAAATTGAAGCTATCAAGCAGTGGCCACATCCACGAAACCATGACTAATGTCCGAAGTTTCCATGGTTTAGCATCGTTTTATCGCCGCTTCATTGCCCATTTCAGTGGTATAATGGCCCCAATGACTGATTGTATGAGAAGCGATAACAAGTTTGCCTGGACACCTGAGGCCGAAATAGCCTTTTAAGAAATCAAGAAACGATTGACCACCGCCCCAGTACTTGTCCTACCAGACTTTTCTAATCCATTTGAGCTACACTGTGACGCCTCGAAGTTAGGAATCGGAGTTATTTTGAGCCAAAATGGCAAGCCTGTCGCCTTCTTCAGTGAGAAACCTTCAGGGGCAAAATTATGGTACGACACCTATGACGTTGAATTTTATGCAGTGGTTCAAGTGGTAAGGCATTGGAAACATTATCTGTTTCTTCAGGAGTTTGTCCTATTCACTAATCATGATGCCCTCAAACATATGGGGAATCAAGATAAGATTTCATCTCAACATGCATCTTGGGCTACGTACTTACAACAATTCACTTTCGTCATAAAGCACAAGGCGGGTACACTGAACCAAGTAGCCAATGCCCTCAGTCGTCGAAAAAATTTGTTGGTTGACATACGTGTCAAGGTATTGGGTTTCGACTCCTTTCAAAATTTGTATGCTTCTGACCTTTTTATTGCTACGGTGATAGAGAAAATTCAGAACAACCAACAAGTTGACTTTGTTCTTCAAGACAGGTTTGTTTTCAAAGGCACCCAACTGTGTATATCTGAGTGTAGTCTCCGAGCCAAGATCATACAAGAGCTGTACGAAGAGGGACATGTGGGAAAAGACCGGACTTACTTGCTGGTGGCTGTGTCTTACTTCTGGCCATCAATGCGGAAGGAGGTTGGTCGTTTTGTTGGGTGATGCCGGGTCTGTCAAGTTTCCAAGGGGAAAGCCACCAATGTCGACTTGTACATGCCACTTTCTGTTCCAAGACGACCGTGATCTGACATCAGCATGGATTTTGTTCTAGGCCTCCTACGTACACAACGAGGATTCGACTCCATTTTCGTGTTGGTGGACAGGTTTTCAAAAATGGTTCATTTTATACCATGCAAGAAAACGACAGATGTTGTTAATGTGGTTGAGTTGTTCTTTCGAGAGGTTTATCGGTTGCATGGGCTACCGGAGTCAATTATGTCAGATAGGGACACTCGTTTCCTGAGCTATTTCTGGCGGAGTCTTTGGAAGATGGTTAATACTCACCTGAACTTCAGCAGTGCTTATCACCCCTAGTCAGATGGGCAAACCGAGGTGGTGAACAGGGCTTTGGGAAACCTCCTTCGTAGTTTGGTGGGTGATCAGTTAAAATTTTGGGACAAGAAACTTGGCCAGACAGAGTTTGCTCATAACCATGCAGTCAATCATAGCACCAAGTTCAACCCCTTTGAAATCGTGTACGGGTTCCTCCCACGGTGCCCACTTGACCTGGCTAATCTCCTGAGCAACGCCAAAGTTAATCACAAGGTAGAGGATTTTGTCACCCAGCTGCAAGACATTCACAACCTTACTCGACAGAACTTGCTGGAATTTATTACCAAATTCAAACAAGATGCGGATCGAAAGCGGCGTCTTGTCGATTTTGAAGTGGGTGACTTTGTTTGGGCTATGCTTACGAAGGATCGTTTTCCTATAGGTGAGTACAATAAATTGTCCGCACGAAAGATTGGTCCAGTGGAGATTATTGAGAAAATCAATTCAAATGCTTACCGCCTTAAGGTGCCTAGTCATATTTGCACAGCGGATGTATTTAATGTAAAACACCTGGTTTCTTTCCATGGGGATTCGTCATCAGAGGATGAAGATCTACCAAATTTGTGGTTGAATTCTTCTCAGCATGGGGAGGATGATGCGAACCGGGTGGCAAGCTCATATTTGGGTCGCTTAGAGAACCCAAAAAGGGCTTGACTTTGTTGGGTCATAACTTTCACATGCGGGCTCCAAATGTCTATTATAAAATGTTTTCAGAAAGCTTGGGACGTGCTCTATGGGTTAGCATTTGATTTAGGTCCATAAAAAGGTCGTTTTGTTTGTCATTCGGCTGCTTTAAGTTTCTTGTGCGACATTTGTGTGACAGTTGCATTTTTTTTAACTTTAAATTTCTCAAATAATCCGGGATTGTTTCTCGATTTTTAGGAGTCGTTTTAGGAGTCAAAGAGATTATGTTCTCTACTTATTTGGTTGTAATCGCTTGGCGATATTGAGATTTGAATGAAAAAAAAACTTCTTGAATAGTTAACTCAAATATCTCTCTTTTTTCTGTTTTTCTACGGAATCATAGATCAAAGAAACCCTTGTGTGTTTGAACTCGTGTGAGTTCCGTTTTGGTCTGCATCAGAAAGCTTCTCTACATTCTTTAACGAAAATTCTTTCTCTTTTTCAAGAACATCAATTTTTGTCATAAACTCTAACTTGGTGGAAGTGATTATTCGATTTTCCTCTTTTTCAACCACTTCCTTTGTTTCACCCTCTATCATTTCCGGGAGATCATCCAAGTCTTCATTAGATAAATCCGAAAAATCCTCTGAATTCGGTGGATTCATGCCTTCTTGATTCCTTGGGTCTCGCCCACTTCGGTCAATGTTATCATTCATTGGTAGCAAATTTGGGTGTAGCGATCTTCTTCCTTGCATACAACGACGAACCTTGAAACACAAAACAAACGCAGTAAACCATGAAAAAGAAAACTAATTAAATAAAATCTAAAAAGTATTGACTTGACTACCTAAAACTAAATTAAATCTATTAACTAAAACAAAAACTAAAAATAATCAATAAATTCAACTAGTTTCCCGGCAACAGAGCCAAAAACTTGATGTGAAAATTACGTTTTACTAAACTCACAAATACACGAATCGTAGAGATACATACAGCGGCAAGTAGAGTTCACTCTAAAGGTAAAAATGATCTATTAACTATAACTAATTCAAATTCTAATTAAACTAAAGTACCTAAGAGTTGTTTGAAGATTAAATTAAACTATTAAATCATACTATGAAAGCAATTAATAACAAGAAATTAGACGAATCTGATGAAGGGATGAGAAGCACTAGGTAATTGATTATCCATATATGTAAACATTCAATGTCCATCGATTAATTAACTCCATTAACATGATTCAATTCAAGTCAATGGTTCATTTTTATCGTTATTATGACTATTACAGTATGACCGCGGAATGAGTCATGTATTCTTAATCATTACTCATTCTTGACCTAGGCGTAATCAATAACCAAGAGCCCTTTAAGCACAAGAATTAACGGGGTGTTTGGATTTGTTTTTAAAAACAGTTTTTTGTTTTTAAAAACAAAAAACAATTTGAATGTTGTTTGACTGCACATTTTACAAAATTGTTTCTGAAAACAAAAAATAAATTTTTAAAAGTTATAACTAAAAGTTAAAAACAACTTTTTATTGTTTTTCAACATTTCCAAAACATCATTTCAAATCAAACTAAAACTTTTCCCTCCAAACAACTACTTTATCTATTTTAAAAACAACAACCAAACACATTTACATCGTTTTCCGGTTTTAAAAACCACTTTTAAAAAAACACTACCAAAAACATTATATTTTTAAAAACATTATTTTTAAAATATGATTTTCATTTTTAAAAATAGTTTTCAAGAACACCATTTTAAAAACGATACCAAACGCGCCCTAAAAAACCAAAAAACACTTTTCATTGACCTTTGTCAAAGATAGAATTTATTCATTCAATTGAAAATTAGTCAAGACTACATATTGACCTATATCATAATCTCAACGATTAAATAATCAAAACCCTAAATTTGCATCAATAAAGGACCATGAATCAATACAAATAAAGAAATAGGATATAAGATGAATTGGACAAATCAAAACTAGAATTGATAAATAAAAAATATGGAGTTTGTATCAAAAAAGAGTAATTGCATTGGTTCATATTGATTCCCTAGTTATGAAATTAGTTACACATAATAAAAATGGGAAGAGAAGGGTAAGAATAGATGAAACCCATGATGGCCTTCAATGAGCTTTCCAAATCTTTAATGGTGCGAGTCTTCTTCTCAAATCTTCAATCTTCTATGTGCAACAATGGAAGAATGTGACTTGAATTGTTGTGTGGTGTAAATGTGTAATTGGTGTAAGAGAAAGAGGAATTGGGGTGGTGGCTGGTGTGTGTTCCAAAATTAAGGCTTACAAGGGGTTTAAATAGGCTTAGATGCTAGGTCAAGTCCTTAGCCAATAAGGATTTGACTCCCTTAAGAATCCTAGCCTTTTTGAGATTTTATTTCTTTCCTAATCAATTAAATTGATTCTTATTCATGTAGGACAAGGATTAGGTGTCTACACACATCCAAAAGGTAAATTTTCCGTTCCGTCGACTTTCAACATGAATCCTGTCACTATTCACGGAATTTCACTAATATGACCTTCCTGTATTAAAATGGGCATAACCCATCGAAATTATGATCCGTAAAGTTCATTGGAAACTAGACATCCGGAGCTTTTGAAAAATAGGTGGCACGCAACCTAGTTCAATTTGAGGAGAGAGATATGGCCCCTATAATCTTGCTGCTCTGCATAGGTCTGAATTCTTCTTCCACAGTTTGCACCACGATACGTGTGCCGCGGTGGTCTCTCTGTGATTCTCCATGGTTGGCACTGTGGCTTGGCTTTTTCTTCTTGGACCACGGTCTATGCCACTGTGATCCTCTAGAATGTACCGCGGTATGCGCTTCAATGCCTAAGCCACGGTCTATACCGTGGTCTCTTCCAATTTTGCCTATTTTCTCCAACTTTTGACTTCCTTTCTCCCAAAATAAGATCCAACGCCACTTCTAAGGCATGTGACCTACACATGCTCAACAAACACATTAAAATACCAATTTCACCCAAGAAACAAGCTTATTACATAGGAAACGGGGGTCAAAATCATATATAGAAATGGAACGATCATATATATATATACAGTTTTTCTATTGTCAGTCATGATATAAAATATATTTGGACGAAGAATGTGGATCATTAGATTTACATACTTGACTCAAAGTGTATGCACTTGTCAAAGCTTCTCCATAATCTATAGTCTACATTCTTCATCCTGATATATTTTATATTAGAACGAACTGACAATAGAAAGACTGTATAAATATTAAATTCCTTGACCTCCATTTACTATTTTGACCTTCAAAGTTAATAGCCAATTTATGTTTCAAAGTTAATAGCCAATTTATGTTTTTAACAAAAAAGCTAATGGAAAGGGAGAAAATAACGAATAGTGTGAACTACAGGAGGTGAAACAACCATTATTGGAATTAGATGGGACAAAGTTACTAATATGACAAACCTAAAGGGAAAAAATGATACTTTCCCTATATTTCGAGATAAATATATCTAAACAAACTTACATGAGAAAATTTATGTAAAAACTTCTGCCACAAATAAGAAGAGTGTTAGTTTTTGGTTTGTTATAGCTTGATAATGTTGTTTCTCTCTTTAGATATTGTCATTGTGTCATTAATCAATCTCAATTGTTGGGTCGTTCGTTATTCACACTTTATTCTTCCAATTCCCTCACTTTTGAGATTAGTTAAATTTACAGTGTGCACTAAATTTGAGGGTGATATTCTTAAATTTCCCCAAAAAAAAAACAATTCTCAAAGTATTGTATATCTCTAGAAAATCATTGCTTTTGCAGTGTTTCAATTCTATGTAAAGTGAAAAATTAATCACAAAAAATAAAACCTCATAAAACATAAAATGCTTTCATTAAAATTGAGAAACTACCGATATTTGGCTATTGAGATGAACTGTAAAAACACAAACTAAAGTTGACAACATCATCACAAGTCATGCAAAGACATTCATGCATAGATATGCATCACAATTAGACTTATTACACCTCTATTCAAGAATAGGTGTATTTCAAACCCTAAATGTGAAAGCGATGGTGATGATTGGATGAAACTACAACGAAATAGATCATCGAGTGGGGTACATTTACTTTTTTTTTTTTTTTTTTTTTTTTGTGATATATATCTAGAGAAGGGTGAATAAGTTATGGTACCTTTTTGCGAATCAATAAACAATCGCAAACACAAATAAAATAGTAAGAGAGAGAGAGAGAGAGAGAGAGAGAGAATAACACACAATTTAGCATGGATAACCCCCAACAGGTAAAATCCTTGGGACCATACTCTTTTTTGTCTCTTAAGTCGGAAGATTCACGAGCTGATAAATAGTTACACCTTAGGATGATTAACAAAATTATTCTTCCCGGTCTATCATATCCTATCCACCTGCATATCATTTACTAGTAAATCCTGACATACCTATGCTTGTCGACAAATGCTTTCACAAACCAACAAGACTTTTTTTTTTAACTATAAACATATTATAAAGCATATTATAAAGTGCTCCAAAACCAGCGGCAAATCAACAACCACAAACAAAAGAGCCCCAAAAAATGGAGAGCCCAAATAGGAGGCAAAAAAAGAGGACAAAAAAACAAAACCCAGGCAAAACAGAGGAAGCTAGGAGAACACACCACACCAAAAGAACGGCGGAAAAATAAGAAACACCTACAAACACTCCAGACCACCAGGAAGTATTAGAAATCCTCCCAAACTAAATTATTCCCTTCCATTCCAGATCCCTTTTTGACCAAATAATCTACAAAAGATTTTGTAGCCCTCTGATTAAACACCATAGACGTGTTTCCATGAAAGCTTAAAAAACCTCTAATGTCATAAATGAAGTTAACATTCTTCAAGCTCCCCATTCCATCACAATTGACCTAAGAGATCGCTACCTTCGAGTCACTCACTATAGTGACCTCTTTCCTGAATAGAGCCATCGAATTAGCGCATAACTCGCAAGCTTTGTGGATCGCCATGATCCCAGTCGTGTTAGAATCCAAGACATCATATAAAAGGAAAACAGACCTCGCACCTTTTATGTACAATCTCTTAGGACACCTCCTATACCTGCATGTCCCGGTTTCCCTTTCGCTGAACCGTCGACATTGAACTTCATATAGTCAAAAGGATAGAGTCTCTAGCCGTCTGGATTAAGATGCTTAACCTGTTGAACTTCAATGCAACGGTCTTTCACATTTAATAACCTTGTAGTGATCAGGGTCGGACGAACCTTTCTGGTGAAATTTGAACCACCAAACTACCCTCAGCTTTACCATGTCAACAACCTGAGATAAAGCAATCTGAATTCCTTTGAACACCACATTATTCCTTACATCCTAAACTGACCACACCACAGCAAAGAAAAGAGAATTCCAATCTCAATTGTACTTGGCCAACAAGCAAATACCTAACCAGTCACTGGCCAATCCTTCAAGGATTTATTCGCACAACAACTCACCCCCCCAATCCATGCAGCAAGACAACAACTTTTGAGTCCATGAGCAATGTAAAAAGAGATGGTTTATGGATTCCACATCCAAACCGTAAAGGGAACAGTCTAGAGAAGAACCTGGATCAAAACCAAACATTTGCATCACTTGGTGAACCATAATTCTCCCTCTTATGAGTTGCCACACAAACATCACAACCTTAAGATGGCATATTCCTTGCCAAATGAACTTGTGATCCACATTAGAATCCAACAAAGACTCTTCCAAACACCTGCGAAAAAAGCCCACCGTGAACCTACCATCAGGAGAGAATGACCGAGCAAGGATATCCGGAATCGATCTGCGAGCTTTATTGCACTCAAAGAGGCTAGTAAAAACTGCCCATTAATCCTTCTCCCAATTGAAAAAAGATCTTTTTAAGCGAATCTCCCAAACCCACCTAGCACTGTGCCAATTCCCATAATCTTTTACTAGGTTGTTTTTGTTCAAAGCCAGGGCAAAGATTCTAAGACTGGCGATCTTCAGAGACATATCAGGACCACATCTGTCGGACCAAAAACTTGCCATCATACTTTTTTCTACCACAACCTTTAAACCCTCCTTTAAAGCCTTTTCAGAGGTAAAGCCTTGTTCAAAAAGGCTTCATATGGCTTTAACGAAAAAGGAGGCCAATTAGTTCACTTCTCAATCCCAAGACAGATTATCAAGCGAGACACCGCATTTCCACAGATAACTTTCAACTTCCTTGCATACACAAACTCTCAATGCAAAAGAGAATGATCCTTCAAGAATTCTCTCATAAAGAAATTTGGACCAAAAGCCAACCCAAAATGGGGTGAATTGGGTTTCTAGCTAGCAAATTAAAACAATTAAAGCACTTTCTTAGCCACTATATGCACTTCTAAAATTCTTGTGCAAATTTAAACAAATAAACTTAATAAATATAAATTGCACAAATTTAAGAGTTTAGGGATAGAGAAATCAAACACAATGATTTTTACATTGTTCGGTCAACCCGTCTACTCCATGCCTCCAAGCTCACAAAGCTAGAGGAAGTTTCACTACTCAAGGTCTCCAAGACCCAAAACTTCTTTACAAGAGTACATTTGGTATCTCTATACACAAAGCTCACTAAGAGAACATTATTCTCTTAGTTTCTCACCCTCTCAAGTAAATAACCTCACCCTTACAAGGTGCATCTCACACTTAATACAAAGATTGAAAGTTTGAGTACAAGAAATATATCTCTCAAAGAGGAATTATGAAAATCTAAGCAAAAATTTATCTTAGATGTGTATGGATGGATGCTTGGTTTTGGCTCAACAAGACTTAAAACACTTCTTTTGGATGTAAGGAAACTTGACTAGGCTCTTAGAAGTGTTTTGGATGAGCTAGATGCTTGTATTTATATAAGATTTGAGAAACTAGCCATTTTTTTCCCGTTAGGAAAGTTGTCAGAGAGGCCAGTTGCACACTGGTTTCATAGCGGTCGGAGACCGGGTACAAAAAATAGTCTGTGGCTTAAATTTTAGAGGATCGGTTTCAGACCAATTGCACACTTTTGCGACCACCAGAATGGGTGTTGCAGTCGCACTTCGTGTAGCCACCTTTGGAGCCGTTCTGAAACAACCCATGTGACCACACTTTGAAATATGAAAATTTAAGCTCAATTTCAACAAGATTTGTACTTGATTCTTTCTAATGTGATTGAAACTTTACTTCAAAAATTTGATTAAACAATGTTAGAACTTCATCAATGTTTGAAATCAAGCATAAAGCATTGAGGCTACAAAATGGAACTTTACATGCCAATCATAAATTGAAACTTTATACGTTAGTATTGAAACAAACTTTACACATAATTAAATCTAACTTTACCCGCCAAAGTATACATAAATTCTACACGCCAATTTAAAGTTTTTTGGCAATTAAAATGAAAAAATTCATTGACTTGAAGCAACAAATTAAATATAACTTCACATCATGTCACAAATGTCAATTCGTCTTTCATCGTTTCTGTCTTTAGAAATTGTCGTGTCATTTATCATTCCCAACTATTGTGTTGTTCATTGTTCACTTTTTCTCGCTCTTCCAATTCCCTTACTAATGTTTTTCTCTCTAAAGCTTCCAACTTTCACTTGCTTTCCAATTCTCTCACAGTTTGCCTATTTTCTCTCCCTATCTCTATCTCCGTATTACAAACATTACATGGGTTTTGAGTACTTAGGGGCTTTTTCATCTAGCTCTGCTAAAACAAATAAAACTTATTGAGATTGGTAATTAAATTTAGAATTTGCACTAATTTGAGAGCGTTATTCTAAAGTTTTCCCATAGACAGATCTCAATGGATTGTATATCTCTAGAAAATCGTTTCTTTTGTGGTGTTTCAATACCATGTAAAGTGAAAAATAAATTACAAAGGAGAAAATCTAATAAAACATAAAATACTTTCATTAAAATTGAGCACAGCCAATATTTTGCTATTGAGATACACAATAAAAACACAAACTAAAGTCGATAACATCGCAAGTCATGAAAATACATTCAAACTAAAGTCGATAACATCGCAAGTCATGAAAATACATTCATGCATGTAGATATGTATCACCATAGTACACAACTTATTATACCACTCTTCGACAACAATAGAAACCTAAACAAGGAAAAAAAGATTCATATAATGTATTTGTACGAGACAGCGATCGATGGTGCATGATGATTAGAAGAAACGACGAGTACTGCGAAATAGATCACAAAGTGGGCACCTTATGAACAATTCCGATAATACTAAGAAACCCCTTCTTGAGCCATAGCAGGTAATAGGTATAAGGATAAAAGAATCTGGATTATTAGCTTGTGCTTGAACTTGCACTCGAAGCTGACTAAAATGTGGACATGACGAAGCTGTGATAACATTCAAGTAGGTGCAGTTGTAAAACAAGCTTCCTCCTAGGTTCATCCTGGTCCTGAAATCGAATACTAAAGTACCGTCCATTTGATTAATATAGTACAGCATTTGCGTCTGAAACATTTCAATAAAAACAATCGTTAGATCTATTACTTATTCATTATAACATATGATTTTGCTTCACAAAGAAAAGAAATGAACAAGAATTAAAGACAAAATTTTAGTTTTAGACAAAAGTACCTCAGCATGATAGTGACGCTGCCAAGGGTAAGGAATAGGTTGCTCAGGACCGTTGGAGAGGAAGGCCCAATAATTCTCCATCGAATGAAAACTAAACACACTGAGAATCTGAAATCAAAAGGAAGAAATATTGCAATGGTTAATGGACTAAGGAGCTGGGAGTTGAAATAGACAAGGTTGAGTCGAGTTGGCGTTACTTAAATACAGTGCTAAATATCAACTATGGTATAAATATTATAATATTTTGTTTGTAAGTAAGTTTAGATTTATTTTAGAGGTAAGTGAAAAAGCTTTCCACAGATAAAACTTAAAGCTAAATCGAAGGTTATGCCTTTCATGGACTCTTTCCTCCCAACCATCTTGATTAGCTGGATCTCGAACCCACTGGCAATCGTTTCCCCTATGACTCTGGTCATCCTGGTGATGATCTTGTCTTTGGTTGTACCCCATTTTCCCACGATGCTCTACCCTTTTCTAAATCTGCTTTATGTGGCGCTCCTACGGTTGCACCCACGATTTCGGAGCGTAATATAGGGTCCTGCGCTACCGTTGGGGTTGATTGTTGGTAGGGAGACATTAAGTTGGTGGTTGCGGTTATGCTGATCCCTTGTCTGTTTACGTCGTTGACTACTCTGCGTAGAGACTCCTGGATTTGTCAGAATGCGTCTGGAGCAATGGCAACAGGTGTATCTGTGGAGATTATCACACCTTCGCCGTGAGCGTCGGCACCTATAGGATTAGAAGAGTTGACGTCACAATGAGTGTCAATATTTTGTGGGGATTGACTCCCGTCTCTGTTGTTGGACATGTCTGTCTCTCACAAGTCTCTAAGGTTGTTTGAATCCTGGTATTGGAACGTACCCCCCTCCTTCTAGCACCAACTGTTGACGGTGATTTTTGGATGAAATAAAATCTAACACGAGTCACACAAACGATTACGTGTTAAGGTGTTGATTTAGAAAGTAAATTGAAAAGAAAGCATGCAAACGTAAGATTTTACATGGAAAACCCAAAGAGGGAAAAAAACCACGGGTGCCAGAGACGACAAGGACAAGTGCATTATGAACTTTTGAATTACACACTCAATCTCTCTCAAATGCTTGCAACTTATCTTTGTCATACCCTATTCTAGTGTTTTGAGGGTCAATTTATACATGCATAGAAACCTTAATTTTTTTTACTGTACAAGTTAGGGGTGGTTGATGAGGTTTACTCGAACTCTAACTTGTTGGAGTCGTCTTGATCTTTTTTCCAATTGTGTCTTGTGTGTTTTTATGAATCCTTGTTGGATTTGAACTCTGTTTCTTATAAGGAAGGTTGCTTCCTTACTGAAGTGTTCTTCTAAATGCCTCTCTGTGTATTCGAGTCGTGGATAAATTAAATACGACACTGTCCACGTGTCACTTATCCAGCCGCTTGTTTCACCCGACCAGACACTGTTTTACTGATCGGTTATTTATTCCCGACCAAGTCGGTTATCCCGATCGTACTATCTTAACCCGATCGTTGTTGTTTACCTCGATCAGGTTATCTTGGCCCGATCATTTGGAAAGCCTGACTGGCTGTTGGATTCACCTGGTGATGATCGAAGTTGACTTTTTTCTTGGTTTTGACTTTTGGCGACGTGGCACATCTGATAACCGCATTTTCTGGTTTTCATTCTGACTGGTCATCTTTCCGAATTTTACCAATAACAAATAATATATCTTATTATAAATAAATAAATATATTTTAAAATATTAAAAAATTAATACTATTTTAAAATAATAAAATTAAATGTTAAATTCAAAATATAATTAATAGTCCTAATAAGATTTTAATATATTCCATTACAGAATACAAAAAGTGCATAATACGTATTCCGTTACATTACACTATTGAAAATCTGTTAAATAACAAATATAATATCTCTCACTCTCTCTTTCTCACACACTCTTGGAGCACATAAAATGCATTAGATCGATAATGCGTCTAAAACATTATTGTTCCAATGGAGAAGCTTCAAACAATAAATAATAATAATAAAAACAAATTAATTACCTGTTTGAATCAACATGATAACCCAGAACTGTGTAAACAGTCTGAATAATACTGGAAGCAAGTGCAAGAAAGGCTCCGACAAAAGCGAGCACACTCCAGGGGCTATGAAAATGGTCGTGTTTGAATTGACTGAACCATGTCCTCCATATGCTGTTGCAGTACTTCTGGATATTTCTATTCACTTCTAAATATATTTCTTCTCTCGGGACCAAGTCTGTGCTTATCTCATTGAACAGCTTAGCCACATCTTCATCACTGCCTAGTGCATTGTGAAGTATTTTCTTCTCTCGCAGAACCTTCACGTCTTGGGCTCGGTCGATGAGGGAATCCAGAAAGGAAATGTAAGTTGAAACTTCGAAACCATTCTGAAAATCTGGACACATCTCGTAAGCTGCCATGTTCAAGAACTTTGCTGCCGTTGAGTCGTCCACCACGATAGGAGGAAGGTTTAATGTGCCGCCACCGAAAGTGATGTCTCTCACAGCACTTGTCTCAGTAGGCTTCAATTTGATCCCAGCTGCTTTAAGCTCCTCGATATTGCGAAATGAGTGCCAATATTTTGATTTTTTGTCAGTCTCCGTAAGGTTGGGCCTTTTGTTTTTTTGAAGAGGCTGATCAATTAGTATTTTCCGTATAAGATCGAGAAGATGAACATGATTATCTTTCATAATCTTGTCATTTCTCTTGTACGTCTGTTCAGGTGCTTTGATGTAATAGAAGATGAACTTGTTGATCGATTCCAGGAAATCCTCCTCTTTTGAAGTGGATCGCATTATGAGCTGGAGGAGCTGGTAGGGAAGTTGATTATCAAGCAAGAACAAATCCAGATGTCCAAAAACTACATGATCAGTTTTTATTCCCAATTTTCTTAATTCCATTTCAAAATTTTTCTGACCAGAAATGAATATGAACTGCAGAATCGCGCAACCGTCCACCAGGAAAATCCAGGCGAGTTTGTGATCTGGATAGTCCTTCGCTTCGTTATCGTAGCAGTCCCTTAAATTCTTGATCTCTTTCTTAATATGTAGATACAGAGCTTCTTGGTTAACTCCAGTTTCTTTGATGAACCTGGCAGCTAATTTAAGCTTGATTGGTTTTGCGATCTTGAGATTGGTATCTTTGTAGTGGTAAGGACCGACTGAAACCACCTTTGGTGTGAAATAATTGTTGAAATTAATGTTGCCTCGGAGCATGAATGGAACCCGTTGTATCTTCGGCTTGGCATCATCAGCTTGGCCAGCCTTGGCCTCCTCCACTAAGGCTTTGGCCATAGAATCCAACTGCTTCTTTTCCTCTTCACTGAAGATCTGATGGCCGGATTCTGCATTCCGATCGATCAAAACGCTCCACTCCTCGCTCTCATTATTGCCTCCTCCAGTACTTCTGTCTGTGCTGCCGCCAACACTAGGTCCTCCTTGCCACTTCTGATCCACAGACATTTTTCAGTGTGTGATTTCTGTTATAGTATTCGGATGTGATTGAGGAGATTATAGGACTATCGACCGATTTAGTAAGATCTAACGTTCGAATTTAAATATATGTGACAGTGATGCCAAGAAAGTTTACTTAATTTTGTTAAGCTCAAGTTTGGTATATATTAATTTCTACTATATTTTTTTAATTTTGTTAATATATGTGTTTTATTTATTTATTTTTTATTTTTTAATTTCTACTTTATTAAAATTGTAAGTTTGGTATATATTAAATGGGCATACTTTTGTTGGAAAAATGCTTCATGATTTTATCAACACAACACGCTTGGTATTAATTAAATTATTCATCGACCTTTAATCATCAAAGGCTTAAATTATATATTCTGGCTTTACACTTACAACTCTTAGTTCCGATTCTTTTTGTAGCTATATGCCTTATTCTTATAGGAATTATGTATTCTTTGTCACGCTCGTATCAATCAGTCTTGAAGGAGTGACTAACAAGGAGATTGTTACAAAGATATGTACAGTAAAACATATAACTTTTTCTTTTTAAATTTTTAATGTTACGATAAATTTAGGATTTAAAGGAGGAAGACAACTTGACTAAAAACATTATGGTGATAATGTGAGAGGTGCATGATTATATGGTCCATGATTTTTTTTGCATCACATTAATTATATGGTCCATGATTTTTTTTGTCCTATGATTAAAAGTTAAAGTGCTATTTATTTTTTTAACAATTACAAAAATTATCAGAGATTGGAGGAAGGGACAACCTCAAGGTATAGGTAAGAGAGACATTTTGCTAGATCAATCTTATCTTAAGTCGAACTTAAAGTATGATTTAGAAGAGTCTTTAGTATACTGTATTTATTATATTTTTAAGAGAATCATGTCACACATATAAAAATGATGAATTTACAACTTAGTCCTTAAGTTTTCTGGTCTTTTAGTTTTTTGAAACATATTAAAATGGTCTGTCTACAAACAAACAATCAAACAAACAAAAAACTTAATAGTCAAACTCAAACATAACAAAATGGTTGACTGTATTATTTTGCTTTTAGTTTAAAATACTTTGGAAATTACTATTTTATTTAGAGATTACATTCTTATATTCCAATTTTATGGGAAAAGAACGTTTTTCCCCAACCTTTACCATATTATAAAAGTGAAGACAAGGTTTCCTCATATTGGCTGGTCTCCCTAATGAAAATAATGTTCAAAAAACCCCTTCTGTCACATTTTCTATCAAAAAAAGGTTTGACAATGGTCAAATGACCATTTTATCCTTTAAAATAATTAAAAAATGACCAAGGTACCCTTCAGCTATTTATTAAATGAAAAATATAATAAAATAATAAAACAAAATAAAAAAGAATTTAAAAAAAAATGGATCTCCACTGTCCGTCTCCATGATGAACGGTGGAGATATTTCTTTTTTATTTTTTATGTAAATTTAAAAACATAAATTAAAAATAAAAAAGAATTTAATTTTTGCAAAAATTTTAATTTTTTTTATTTTTTAAAAAAAAGTTAAAAATTAAAAATTATCAGTTCATCATGAACAACATCAAACTCAGATTCATCATGAACAACATCAACACAAAATCAACACATAATAAAACCCAGTACTCGTTACCACACCACCCCCAAACCCAGAAATTAAGCCTAAAATCAAGCCTAACTTTTTGTACAAACCCAATTCATCACTAACCCAGATCTGAGTTCACTAGTGCCAAACCCAGATCTGGAAAACCCAGTTCATCACAAACCTAGATCATCAAACAAACCCAGATCTGGGTTCACCAATGCCACCACTACACTTCCAAACCAATACCATCAAAGTATAAATTGAAGGCTATCAAGTTTTATTTGAAAGCTTACCTCAAAGGCAAGAAGAATGAGGGTAGTTTGGTTAAGGTGTTGGAGGAGGAGTTGGCAGGGATAGAGAGCAAGGCTATTGCTCATGGATAGTCAGCTGTCTTGAGAGAAAAGAAGTCTGCGTGCTTGGATAAACTATGGAAACAAATTCGCCTTGAAGAACAAAAATGAAGGCAGATTTCTAGGGTGAAATGGCTGAAAGAGGGTGATCGAAATTCTAAATATTTCCATATTCTGTCAAATATGAGAAGACGGTGTAATTCTATTGGGGATATTACCATTTCAGGAAGATTTTGTAGTGGTCCGGATCAAGTAAGAGAGGGTGTTTTCTCTTTTTTCAATGATCATTTCAAGAAGTTTGAATCGCCTAGACCAAGATGGGATGATGTCCATGTCAAGAAGATTTCGAAGAAAGAAAAAGCATATTTGGAAGTTGAATTTTTGATGGAGGAAGTTTGGAAGGCTTTGTGTGAGTGTGATGGTAATAAGGCTCCAGGTCCTGATGGATTGAATCTTAATTTTATCAAGAAAAATTGGGATTGGATTAGAGATGATTTTATTAAATTTATGTATGCCTTTTATGAGGATGGCTCAGTGATTAAGGACTTGAATTTTACTTTTATTGCATTGATGCCGAAGACAAATTGTCCAGTGAGTATTAAATATTATAGGCTAATTAGCTTGGTAGGGTCTTTATACAAGGTTTTGGCGAAGGTCCTTGCTAATAGACTTAAAACTGTCATGAATTCGGTGATTGACCCATCTTAGATGGCATTTGTAAAGGAACGTCAGATTGTTGACATCTTTGTAATTGCGGAAGAGGTTATACATTCTTGGAAAAAAGATGGTAAAAGTGGTCTTTTAGTAAAACTGGATTTCGAGAAGGCCTAAGATAGTGTGGACCATTTATTTTTTATGGAGGTTTTGTCTAGGATGGGTTTTAGTGAAAAATCACTACAAAAAAAGGGCTATTTGGAAGTTTTTTTTTTCGTCTCAATAGCCCAAAAAAACATCCCAATAGGTCTATTGGGACAAATAAAAAACGTCCCAAATTTCGTCGCCTCAGGTGGGTCGCAATAGGTTCTTTGGGACGAAAATTGAAATTCGTCCCTTAAAACTACCTATAGGGACGAATTTCAATTTCGTCCCAATTGATAATATATATGGACGAAATTATTAGTCCCTATAGACAACTTGTAGGGATGAATTCTATTTTCATCCCCTTTGATAACCTATAGGGACGAAATTAAAAAATTAAAAAATTAAAAAAAAAATTAAAAAATTGTGTTGCTTGCACACACCCACCACCCCACCAGAGCAGTTGTGCGTACAACCCACGCCCACCTGCACACGCTCACAAATAACATTAAATTGGGTGTCCTCATTGAGTGTAAAACCTTGCACATGCCCACCTACTCACGCCCGCTTATCCACCGTGCTGCTTTAATGTATGTGATAATAAAAACATAATTTTATATATAACCTCTACTTGTTATTAAATTTTTATTGATTATTTTTCAATCAAAATTTTATTTGTAGATCGTTTCCATTAATTTAAATTTTATTTTTATATGATAAATAAATTGATATTAAAAAATTATTATAACATTTAATTAAACTTATTTTTAAAAATAATATATTGTTAGATCAAATAGTCAATCGTTAGTCGTAGTAGGAATTAGACATGAACCCGGTTCCGGTTCCGGTTCTCAATCCGATTCGGAACCAACGGTTTCAGTTTTTGATTTAGAACCAGCGATTTCAGTTTCGATTAGGAACCAAAGGTTTCGATTCTAGTTCCGACAGTTTGGTTCTTTTTAAAAAAAAAAAAATAGAAAACCTCTCATGACTAATATTTATTGATCCTTATAAATAACTTATTGGGAAGAAACAAAATTCATCTCGATAGAGAACCACTTTAGACGAACAAAATGATTCATATTGCATCATTTTCTAATTTATATAGTAATTTAATTATTAATCTATCTTTAAGGAAAAAACTTCAAAAAAATATCAAGAATTTTCAACAAAATTAATTAATTATTATTATTTTAAATAAAAAAGAAAACCTATTGGGACGAAATAAATTCGTCCCAATAGACAGTCTATAGGGACGAATTTTGTATTTCGTCCCAATAGACCTTCTATTGGGACGAAAACAATTCGTCCTTAAACGTCAACAAAATTAATTAATTATTATAATTTTAAATAAAAAGAAAACCTATGGGGACAAAATAAATTCGTCCCAATAGGAAGTCTATTGGGACGAATTATGTATATCGTCCCAATAGACATCCTATTGGGACAAAACCAATTCGTTCCTAAAGGTCAACAAAATTAATTAATTATTATAATTTTAAATAAAATGAAAACCTATTGGGACGAAATAAATTCGTCCCAATAGACAGTCTATTGGGACAAATTATGTATTTCATCCCAATAAACCTCCTATTGGGACGAAAGTAATTCGTCCCTAAAGGTCAATAAAATTAATTAATTATTATAATTTTAATTATAAACAAAACCTATTGGGACGAAATAAATTCGTCCCAATAGACAGTCTATTGGGACTAATTTTGTATTTTGTCCCAATATGAGGTATATTGGGACAAAATAAAAAATTCGTCCTAATAGATCTTTTATTGGGACGGAAAAAAAAACATCCCAATAGAGTTTCGTCCCAATAGCCCATTTTTCTTGTAGTAAATGAATGGGGTGGATAAAATGGTATGTCTCATCCCCTTCTTTATCGGTTCTGGTAAATGGAAGCCCTACGAAGCAATTTCCAATTGAAAGAGGGCTACGTCAAGGAGACCCCTTGTCTCCTTTTCTTTTTAATATGGTAGTGGAGATTTTGAGTGGGATGTTTAATCGTGCGAAGGAGGTGGATCTAGTGAGGGGGCGGTTTTCGGTATGGAAGTGTCCACATTTCCCATTTACAGTTCGCAGATGATACGATTCTGTTTTTAGAACCTAATTTGGGGTTTCTATTGAATGCAAAGAGAATTCTAAGGTGCTTCGAATTAGTTTTAGGCTAAAAGATCATCTTTTATAAATCATGCTTAGTTCATGTCGGTAGGAAACGGATGGGTGAGGAAGATTGGGTGGATGCTTTTCGATGTGTGTCGGAAACTCTACCAAGTACATATTTGGGTCTTCCGCTTGGCGAGAATTCAAGCAGAGATGTATTTTGGAACCCAGTGGTTAGTAAGGTGGAGCAGTGGTTGGCATTGTGGAAAGGGACGTTTATTTCAAAAAGTGGTCGTCTGGTTCTTATCAAGGCTGTGTTATCTAGCATTCTTTTGTATTTTATGTCAGTTTTTCCCATCCCTATGGTGGTGGCAAAGATATTGGAGAAGTTACAGCGTGCATTTTTTTGGAATGATGAACACATGAGAAGGAAAATTCATTATGTTGATTGGGCATCCATTTGCAAACATAAGAAGTTTGGGGGTCTTGGAATAGGGAGAATGGGGGACAAAGGCTTTAGCTTGATGGCTAAATGGATATGGAGGTTTGGGAGGGAGGATTTTTCTCTCTAGAAAATGGTGTTGTGTGCTAAATACGGTTTAGGAGTGAATCATTTGTTGTGGGATTGTGATAAGGTTAGGTCGTGCTCGGCTTTTGTTAAAAACATTAGTAAAATGTTCAAGGATGATCATACGGCTATCAATATAGTGAAAGAAGGATCTCAAGTGGTAATGGGGTGTGGGGAGAGGTTACAATTGTGGCAGGATGTCAAATGGGTTTTGGTGCCTCTTATGAGAGCATTTCCTATGATTTTCTCATTGGCTACAAACAAAACAGGCACCGTTAGTGAATATGGTAGTTGGAGGGATTCATTATAGGTGTGGAATGTGCGTTTGAGAAGACCGTTGTTTGACTGGGAGATGGATCAGTGGAAGTGTTTCAAATTTTCTTTGGATTGTATTCATTTAAGGTACGGTGTTTTGGATTCTTTGGCTTGGTCCCATGAGTCAAATGGATTATTTTCAGTTAAATCATTTAGGAGGTGTCTGGAGGACAATTTGATGGTTGCTGATCAGAATTATGATTTTATTTGGCAAGGTTTGTGCCCACCAAAAATTGAGGTTTTTGTTTAGCAATTGTTGAAGGGTAGGATATTGGTTAGGGAGGTGTTGCTAAGTTTGGTGTTCCATAGGTTAACAGTTCATGTTGTCCAATGTGTGGAGGTGTTATCGAATCAATTGACCATGTATTCATGGTTTGTGACTGGTCCAATTTGGTTTGGAGAACTTGTATAGGTTGGTGGGATGTGAATGTGTGTCTTTCTTCATCGGTGAAGGATTGGGTGTTGGTTGGAATGGTTTGTGTCCATCTAGCTCTAGAAAGAGAACATGGAACATTCTTTTCTTTGTTATTGTTTGGACAGTTTGGGAGTTTCGTAATGAGGTGGTTTTTTAAGGCATGACTGCTAATTAGGAGAAGGTGTTGGACACGATCAAGTTTTGTGTGGCTCTTTGGTTTAAAAATTACGGTCGCAGTTCGGAAGTGGATTTAGCTTTGCTTTTGCTTGATATAAAGGATAGATGTGTGAACTCTTGCAAGGTTAAGGAAAATAGGATTAACACATGGATTCCTCCTTCAGTTCCAACGTGGTGTTTTTATGTGGATGGGTTATCTAGAGGTAATCCTGGTAACACTGGAATTGGGGGTGTGCTTTGAGATTGCAATGGAGAGATTTTATGCTTGTTTTTGTATTTTGTGGGAGTTTTGGATGCCATTTCTGTTGAGATATATACCATACACAGGGCATGTCAGCTGCTGATTGACAAACAACCTAATGAGAGTTTCAATATCACTATTTTTAGTGTTTCGAAATCTATTGTGTCTTGGTGCAATGGTGAGGAATTTGAGAATCCGAACTTGGTTATTTTAATCAATGACATCAGGCAGTTTCTGCACTATTGGGAGGGTTTAGAGATTAAATTTTTACCTAGGGAGCTGAATTCTTTTACGGATTGCCTTGCGAAAAATGGATCCAAAGGTTACGGAAATAGATTGGAATGGGGTGATTTCGTATAGTTTGGTAATTCTGGTGTTAGGTTTTGTTCTTGCAAAGCATGGTATTGCAGGCTGTTTTGCACGTTCTAGGTGGTTTCTGGCGTCTTTTTTCAAGGGTTGAGGTGCAATTTCCTTTATGTTTTTTGTTTTGTGCAGTGATGTTGGAAGTCAAGGCTGAATTGTTTTTGCTGTAGTGTGGAGTCCTTGTTATGGGTGGTTCTTTTTTGCGGGGTGTAAAAGCTGGCTGTAGTTTGGATTTTTGCCTCTTTTGGCTCTTTTAATAAAATTGCTGCTTCAAAAAAAAAAATGGCCATCAATCAGACGCAATCTCCTCCACCGCCGTGATTCACACCATCATTATCATTATTAGATTTATCATCATCATACCACAAACATACCAACACCAGATTGAACATACAAATCGATCGAAACACACACACCCACCGAATCAAACCCCAAATCAGAAACCCCAGATCGATTGAAAGAAAGAGAGAGAAGAGGGAAGAAAAGGAAGAGAGAGAGAGAGAGAGAGAGAGAGAGACCCAACGGTGGACGACGATCTTCTCAGCTCTTATTTCGAGCACCAATTTCAAAAACAGTCAAACACACTTGCTTGTTTGACAACAAAGCCACCTCGTTTCCTCCTAAACTTGCCCAAATTTCATTTTCTCTCTCTTTAACTAGGTGGGTGGTGGTCTGTGAGTGATGAGTGTGTTAGGGTTTGTTTATGGATTTTGATTTTGAAGATTCCTATTGGTGAGAGAGATTAGATTGAGTGAGGGAGAGAGAGAGAAAGATGGATGGTGAAATTGGTGAGAGGGAGAATGATATATATATTTTTTTTAATAGATCATTTTGGTGAAATTGGTGTTTGGATCAGGGTTTTTGGCCGATCTCTCTCCTCATATCGGTATGTTGATGATGATTTAGGTTGAAGAGATGAATTGGTGTGGGGGTTTCCAGATTTTTTTTAAAAAAAATTTTTATTTGTTTAATTATTAGATTTACAATATTGCCCTTTTGATTGTTCTAGTCAACGCCATTTTGGATAGAAAAATGAACAGAATGGGCATATTATACATTCTTTCTATTTCAAGGGAAAGACCCAGCCAATATTGGCTTGGGTTGCTCTATTACCACCTACAAAATATCTTCCTACATCGATATTAAAAAATTTAAATTATTAATTTACTCCCTACACCCTTTAAAATACCAAAACTATACTTTAAGTATTTTATTTTAAAAATCTATTTTTTCTCAATAGACTCATTTCTCTTCATTTGTTTCCACTACTGTAAAAAAAATAAAAATAAAATAAAAATAAAAAAATAAAATAAAATAAAAATAAAAAATCTTGTACATACCGTTTCTTCTTTCAAAAAAAAAAAAAAAGACTACGTATAGTTTTTTCGTTCCCATTAACAAATACTATAAATTTTAGTCAGATAAAAATATCATATTTAAATAAAACTCTACAACTAAGATTTTACTTAGACAAAAATAAAATACAAATTCAACTATAAAACTTATTATTATTATATATATATATATATATATATATATATATATTTTATTTTTTTTTGTTACTTGTGGAATCAATGTATTGAATTATCTAAAAAACCATGAAATCATAATATTTACACACTTAATCATCGTCATAGAAAGCAACAACAATAATAATTAAATAAACGACAATATGCAGCTTCTTTTGTGTAAGAAATAAAAATAATAATAAATATTTTTTCAATCACCAAATAAATCAATTTTTTCACTTAATTTTTTTTAAAAAAAATCCATCCACCAAGCTTTTCAGTTTAAAAACCAATTAAATTAATAAGAATTTGTAGTTGAATTTGTTGACTGTGATTTCTGGACTTACGGAAAGTCAACCGGTCAACGATGCAATTCGTCCGATCTGTAAATAAACAAAATAAGAACAGAAAAAGTGATAAAGGAAACAGTTTTACATGGTAAAACTCTGGTAATGGAGAAACATTCACGGGTCGTCGCTTGGTGATTGAGAAGCAAATTCACTATGAAAATATCGATTACACCCTCTTATCTCTCTCTCACTATTGTCCAACATCGAGGACAATGCTGAGTTTTTGTTTGGGGGTGTAGACACATTCACTTTGAGTCGTCTGTTGAGTCTTTGAGTCATTTTTGTGTCATTTTTGTTTCAAATTTGTCATATGGCCAAATTTTGTGCTTAATGTAGCTTGGTGCGATGCCTTGAAGCGTGTGTTTATGGGGAGTTTGTGTATGCTTAATGAGCTGAGTGTAGTAACTCTATCACTCTAAGGGTCTCACTTGCACATCATGGGTTAGTCCCATCCTTTTAGTGCCTTTAAGAGCGTATGAGTGAAAGTATTTTTGAAAATCTTAAACAATATATGCATCATTTGACATAGAACATGCATAGATTAGTGGACTGCCTGACGTAGACTTATATTACCTTGAGAGATGGATTTGTGGAATTCATTTTAGACGATGTGTGCATTAACTAGTTAAATAAGCCTAAACACTTTTCAGTGTCCCTAATGTGCGTGCTCCAATTGCCAAATTTGAAGCCAAACACAACCTTTCATTTCATACCCACAACATAACCATATAACCATATAGCTTAAACACATGGCTTTCTGTTTGTTCAATTGATCCGTCGCCCAAATCGATTTGGCCTAATAATTATGGTGTTTGGGTGGATGAATTCGAGGCCATGGATTTGCTTGATTGCCTTGACACTACCTGGTCGGGTGCTGTTGTTTACACTGATGATAATACAAAGAAATAACTCGATAGACCTTATGGAAGGGTAAATAGGAAGCAGCTGAAGTCAAAAATGCTACAAAAGTGTATTTCCAATGGTGTTAAGTTTCACCAAGCTTAAGTTATTAAGGTTATTCATGAAGAGTTTAAATCTTTGTTGATCTGCAATGAAGGTGTTACAATTCAAGCTGCTGTGGTTCTTGATGCTACCGGGTTCTCAAGGTGCCTTGTTCAGTATGATAAACCCTATAATCCTGGTTACCAAGTGGCATACGGAATTTTAGCTGAGGTTGAAGAGCATCCATTTGATGTAGACAAGATGCTTTTCATGGACTGGCGAGATTCACATCTGAACAACAATGTGGAGCTGAATGAGAGAAATAGTAGCATTCCCTCTTTTCTTTATGCGATGCCCTCTTCGTCAACCAGAATATTTCTTGAAGAAACTTCACTAGCTAGTAGCGCAGCCTGGAGTGTCCATGAAAGATATCCAGGAAAGAATGGTGGCTAGATTAAGGCATTTAGGCATAAAAGTTAAAAGCATCGAAGAAGATGAGCATTGTGTCATCCCAATGGGTGGGCCACTCCCAGTGCTTCCTCAAAGAGTTGTCGGAATACAAGGTACTGCCGGAATGGTTCACCCTTCAACTGGGTATATGGTAGCAAGGACTTTAGCAGCGGCTCCTATTGTTGCTAATTCTATAGTTCGATGCCTTGGTTCTGATAGAAGAAGCCTTACGGGAGATGATTTATCTGCTGAAGTCTGGAAATATTTATGGCCCATAGAGAGGAGGAGACAAAGGGAATTCTTCTGTTTTGGTATGGATATCCGCTCAAGCTTGACTTACAAGGCACTAGAAGGTTTTTTAACGCGTTTTTTGATCTGGAACCTCATTATTGGCATGGATTCTTGTCATCAAGACTGTTTCTACCTGAGCTTCTATTTTTTGGGTTCGCTCTATTTTCGCTTGCTTCTAATGCTTCTAGGATAGAGATCATGGCGAAGGGAACCGTTCCTTTAGTTAAAATGGCAAACAACTTGGTGCAGGATAGAGATTAAGTTTACTGGGATATCGATTAGTCATATGCTTAATGTGTATTAAAGTTTACTTGCTCTTGCCCAAATTGTCAATATAACACTTGAAATTAGTTTCAATGTTTATACCTTATTGCATATATGATACACAGCTTGTGATAATTTTCTTATTTTGGATAGTCCATATATGTAGATAAACATATATTGGCGATCATCTCGTATTTATCCATGTTTGGTAAATGATACTCTTGATTCCACAGAAGTTTGATTCATTTGATCATTTTGATTACCTTATTTTTTAGTGAGTTGGAAAACTATGATATTGTTGCTAGAAATTAGCAATTAATACCTCAAAAACATGTAAAGATAGCATTTCAGGTAATAATAAAATGTGTAATGGGCTACATAACCCAAATTTCTATTAACTGTCATGAAGCAAAGGATTTGATACTCGATCTGATGTATTAAAAGTGCAAGTAGTCATGAGGGTGAAAGGAAGATTATCGGGAACTGCATCTGCATGTGCATACTTTCATTGTCGACTCTTTAGTACTTAGTAGTCATAATTGATATATTAAAATTAGAGTATATGATTAAAATAGTTATATATGTAGGTAGGTACTTAGAACTTAGTATCTACATTATATATAAAATAGTTACATGCTACAAGCCTACTATAGAAATGTTACAATATTATTATTAAATGTCACCCCAAATTTGTTACAATGTAAAATTATTACCTTACACGTCTTCATTAGAAATTTCTATGCAATTTTTTTTTTTTTACATATACACATATTATAACAAGTTATATATCATATTAAAAATAAACAAAAATAATTTAAAATATTAAAAAAAAAAAATGAAACTTTAATTCAAAAGGTATCATGTTACACATATTTTATAAAATTAGTAATATTTAAAAATAATAAAAATGAAATTTTAAATTCAAAATATAATTAATACAGTCATAGTAAGGTGTTAATATTAGGCTGAAATTTACAAGTTTTGTGGGATATAATTTCGTAAAATGAAACATGCATAATACGTATTCGGTACTCCATTACATTACACTCTTGAAAATCAGTTAAATAACAAATGTAACATCTCTCACTCACACACATATATATTATATATGACCTTAAACTAAAAGACATGACTCCTGCAGGAGAGCAATTTTGGTGCCACATGCACCATATAAGGACAATTTAAATGGTAGATATGCAACGCATTAGATAATGCGTCTAAAACATTATTTTCCTAACGGTGATAAATAATAATAAAAAAACAAATTAATTAATTACCTTTGTTTGAATCAACATGATAAGCCAGAACTGTGTAAACAGTCTGAATAATACTGGAAGCAAGTGCAAGAAAGGCTCCAATGAAAGCAATCAGACTCCAGCGGCCTTTAAAATAGTCGTGAAGGTCCTTAAAGACTTGACGTAGCCATTTCAACCATATTGTGTTGCAGTACTTCTTGATATTGCTCTTCACTTACCGGTATATGTCTTTATTCGGGACCAAGCCTGTGCTTATCTCATTGAACAGCCTAGCCACCTCTTCATCACTACCTAGTTCATTGTGAAGTATTTTCATCTCTCGCAGAGCCTTCACGTCTTGGGCTCGGTCGATGAGGGAATCCAGAAAGCAAAAGTAAGACGAGACTTCGAAACCATTATGAAAATCTGGACACATCTCGTAAGCTGCCATGTTCAAGAACTTTTCTGCCGTTGAGACGTCTACCACGATGGGAGGTAGCTTTAATGTCCCCCAATTGAAAGTGATGTCTCTCACACAACTTGTCTGACCAGGCTTCAAATTGATCCCAGCTTCTCTAAGGTCCTCGATACTGCGATATGAGTGCCAATATTCTGATTTCTTGTCAATACACTTCAATTTATATAAGAGATAAGCAGCCAAGTCAATGATGAGCTCTATGATCAGGTTGGGCTTTTTGCTGATTTCATGAATAGGTTGAATGAGCATTTTCCGCAAAATATCGAGAAGATGAACAGGATTATCTTTCAAAATCTGGTCATTGTTTCTGTACCTCTCTCCTGGTATTCTGATGTAATCGAAGATGAACTTGTTGATTGATTCCAGGAACACCTCCTCTTTTGAAGGACTAGTGGATTGCATTATGAGCTGGAGGAGCTGGTAGGGAAGTTGGTTATCCAGCAAGAACAAATCGTGCGGTACATACGCTGCATAATCAGTTTTTATTCCCAATTCCCTTAATCTCCATTCAAAATACCATTCATCAACAGAAATAATGTACATGAACTGCAGAATTGCACAACCGTCCACCAGGAAAATCCAGGCGAGTTCGTGATCTTGATAGTCCTTTGTTGCTTCATTTTCGTAGCAGTCCCTTAAACTATCGATATGATTCTTAATAAGTAGATACAGAGCTTCTTTTGTTACTCCATTTTCTTTGATGAACAAGGCAGCTAATTTAAGCTTGATTGGTTCACTGTTCTTGAGATTGGTATCTTTGTAGTGGTAAGGACCGACTGAAATCACCTTTGGTTTTAAATACTTGTTGAAATTAATGTTGTCTCGGAGCCTGAATGGAACCTTTTGTATCTTTGGTTTAGCAGAATCAGATTGGCCTGCCTTGGCCTCCACCTGTAAGGCTGTGTCCAAAGAATCCAACTGCTTATTTTCCTCTTCACTGAAGATCTGACGGTCGAGATCGATAAAAACGTTCAACTCATCGCTCTCATTATTGCCTCCTCTAGTACTTCTGTCTGTGCTGCCGCCAACGTTCGGTCCTGGTCGCCACTTATCCGAAGACATTTTCAGTGTGTGATTTCTGTTATAGTATTTGGATGTGATTGAGGAGATTCTAGTACTATCGATTTAGTAAGATCTAACGTTTTAACTTAAATGTATGTGACAGTGATGCCAAGAGAGTTTACTTTATTTTGTTAAGATATCAAGTTTGGTATATATTAATTTATACTTTATTAAATTTGTAAGTTCGGTATATATTAAATGGGCATACTTTTGTTGGAAAAATGCTTTATGATTTTATCAACACAACACGCTTGGTATTAATTAAATTATTCATCAACCTTTAATCATCAAAGGCTTAAATTATATATTCTCCCTCCACACTTACGACTCTTAGGGGTCGTTTGTTTTTTTGTCTGAAGACTGAATAGTCCTGAATTTTACTGAAGACTGAATAGTGACTGAAACCTGAATCTGAATGATATGTTTTTTTTTTTTTTCTTACATCTGAATATACTGTCAACATGTTTTTTTTTTAAAAAAAAAAAATTGTCTGAAAAAGAAGTAATTTTACATCTATACCCATGTTAAACAATTATACATATAATATAGAATAAAAACAATCCAAAAATAATAATTATTATATTAACATATATGATCATAATCTTCTTCTTCGATTACAAACAAATTTTATTTTTACTAAGAAAAGAAAAAAAATTTTTTAAAAAAAATAAAAGGGACAGCATGAAAACTCACATAAAACACTCAAAAAATAATAATATATAAATACATCATTTTTAATATCATAATAAAGTATTGATATAAAACACTAATATTAAAAGTAATTAAGGTTTTTTTTTTTTTAAAGCTATTTAAAATAAGAAATATATTAAAATAAAGATTTCTATACATATATAATTATAATGAAATTGGAGATATATTATATAGGGTTCAAAAAATTTTTGTCACTATTTGGAGGGGCTTTTGTGAGAATTTCACCGGTTTACTAATGTAAGTTTAAAAGGCACCTATTTAGGTGACCAGACAAAAATACCCTCATTTTGTGTCATTTTGTGTCTGAAGAGAAAAAAGTTGAGAGAGAGAGAACAGTGGAAAAAGAGACCTTGGATGCAAGAAATCCGGTATTAAATCTCACGGGAAACCTATCGGCTATGGCGATACGGTCTTGAAGTCGACGAGAAGGTGATATGATTTTCTCACGCGTTTTTGTTGTTGAAACTTGTATGTGTGTTTGATGTTGGATGTTCGTTAGACATGTATATTAGATTTGATTTGATTTGTTGTTGATTAGGTTTGTTTGATTAGGTTAGGGTTTAAATTTATGAAAAAATTCTATTAAACACGATGAATTTCTGGGTTTTCGAGCCTTTTAAAACCTTATCCGAGCCTTTTCCGAGCTTTTCACATGTAATTCGAGCCTTTTCCTAGCAATTTGAATAGGTTTTTGCAATTTGAATCTCCGAGCCTTTTAAAACCTTTTCCAAGCCTTTTCCGAACTTTGTCATATGTAATCCAAGCCTTTTACAAGCAATTTAAATAAGCTTCAGCAATTTAAATAAGCTTCTGCAATTTGAATCTCCGAGCCTTTTTCACTGGCTCCGAGACTTTTAAAATAGGATCCGATCCTTTTAAAACACTGTCCGAGACTTTTAAATAGTAATCCGAGCCTTTTAAGGAATATGAATAGGTTTCTAGAATTAGAATCTCCGAGCCTTTCATATAGTTTCCGAGCCTTTTCATATAGTGTCCGAGCCTTTTAATATAGTTTCCGAGCCTTTTCATATAGTGTCTAAGCTTTTTCATATAGTGTCTGAGACTTTTCATTTAGTGTCCGAAACCTATCATTTTTATATTATTTATTTTATTTAACTAGATATTTTTTTTATGTCAATATGTAGATGAGGAATCAACTAAAAGATTCGCTTAAAACTCCAGAGGAAGAAAGGTATTCGGGGAAAATAACTCGACATGACCATTTTGATGACCTTACAGATATCGACAACGCACTTAACAAGGTACCTGAACATTTTGCGGTCGAAGAACCACATCGGTATACTGAGTCGTGTTTTGGACACCTCCTTCGAATGGATCGTGGGATGAAGTTTTCAGCTGGCATTGTACATCGGTTGCTTATTCGCGAGTTGCATCACGATGGGCCTGAAGATGAGATGAGATTTCTGTTAGGAAGGCATTCGGTCCGGTTCTCGAAGGTTGAGTTTTGTCGGATCACCGGATTGAAGTTCGGAGAACTTCCTGACACGTTGACCTATGATATGGTAGAGAATGGCATACACCAGCGGTACTTTGAGAGTCGAGATGAGGTCGAGTATGCAGAGCTGAAAGCCGTTCTACGGATTGGTGTTTTTTCTAAGCAGTACGATGCGGTTAAGCTATGCTTATTGTATATGCTTAACTGGATACTTATGGGGTTGGACGAGAGAGAGAAAGTTCCAGTATGGCAGTTTCGCCTAGTCGAGGACTTGGACTCTTTTGATGCGTTCCCGTGGGGTGCACACGTGTATAGGCGGTCTATATACGGTTTCAAGCATTCGTTGGATGGTCGACGTAGGCGGTTTGAACAACGCCAGCGACGAAAGGGCGTTGATGTACACACCACGGAGACATACAACATATATGGGCTAATGCACGCCCTGTTGGTGAGAATTTTGAATTTGTTATTTTTTTCATATGACTGATGTATTGTATTGTATTGGATTCTTATCGTTCTTAGCTGTTTCGTAGATATTTGCTTTCGAGGTTATCCCCAAGCTTGGCAACAGCTGATGTGGGAAGCGGAGGGAAATGGAGCTCTGCCCCCGAATTCTAAAATGGGAGTTGAGTACGCAACCGAGGGGGGAGAAGTTGAATAGCATTTTCCTCGAAAGTGTAAATATCTATATATATATATATATATATATTATTTTCATAACTATTAGTATGTATACAATTACAATGGTCTAACTTCAATTTCAGATGTTTGCGAGGGTGAAATTGGTGCCGACGGCAACTGAGAGGGTTGAACGGTACTTCGAGGGCATTTTCCAGGGAGGCAGTTTGTATGATGCTGATGTCAGTGATATACATGTTCCCGTCTTTGACCCCGAACGATATACAACTACCTGAACCAGTGACACTGAGGGTCCGTCTTTCGAACCCAGTGATACGGAGGGTTCTGACTCGGACGGTCGTCATATTCGTCTCGCGAGGACTAGGCGGGTTCGATTCACGTTACCTAGAGAGCCTCGAACTAGAGATGACTCTTGAACTGGAGATGACTCTTGAACTGGAGATGACTCACGAGGAGGTGTTGGAGGGCAAGCAGAGGTACGTATAATTCTTTTTACCGTATTATTTAATTTCAATCGAGTGAACGGTTTTAGTACTGACAATTTCAAAATCCTTTCAGGACCGTCGGTATACTGAACTGATGGATGCGTTACGTGAGTTACAGGAGGAGGAGCGAAAGAGTAATGAGAAGCGAGATCAACAGCATCAGGAGTTGCTAGATTTGATTTGGGGGCTTTAGGGTTCGATGTCGCACGCCCGTACTCAAGATACACGGTTCGATGACCCACCATTTGATGACAAAGACGGACACCGAGACTTCAGTCCCAGAGGGAGGACATATACTCATCAGGGTGATCAGTAGGGGCCTGGTGTGACACCACGAGAGGAGCTTACTCGTGGTACTAGTGGTACAGATACAGCACCTATGGAGATAGAGCAGGAACCTCAACAGGTTTTACCAGACCAGCATGTTCATTCTTAAGACCTGGTACAGAGCACCTCCTTACAGCACACCTCTCCGGTCGATCCTGGTGCAGAGCACCCCTTCATTCATTCCACAGGGACAGAGATCCCAAGTCTCAATGCACCCAAAGAGCTTACACCTGCAGGCGATCAACGGCGACATAGTTCCTACGATCGTGAGCGCACCCCTACATGCGATACAGGGGGACATAGTCCCTCAACACATCGCACCTCTGAAGGAAATACAGGGGGACAGAGTTCCTCCTTACAGCTCACCCATCCAGTGGATCGCATTGAGCTGGACCGGATTACCCCACCCTTTCAACTTCAGGATCGGGTTCGCAGGCCAGGTTGGCAGCAGCAGACCCCATACACTGACCCCTCTCGGCCGAAGAGGCTAAGGATTAGGCCACAACCACCACATGTATGAGCGCCCCACGCATTGATAGATCATGACCACCTTACGGTGTACCAAGCCTATAAGAGGAACTCGACTGGGAATTGTAAGTATAATCGCAGATATTACAAAAATTATTTTGTATTTTGAAACTGCTAAGTAAAACTACTTTCTTATCTAACTTCTTCAACAGTTATACAGGCGTGATATGGATCTACTCGAGCCAGTTGGTGTCCTTTGGTTCCATCGATTTCAAACCAACATCATGGAGTTGGAGGATACAGTATGATCCTTACCTGAACATTGTGTATAAGATGTTTCTGAAATAATAGAATGCTAACAATACAAAATGTTGAAATTGTCAGCATATGGACGCGTACTTGCATATTCTGCGGAAGCGTCAGAGATATTACTCCACTGTCTACGGTCCAAGGATCAACATACTGGATTCACAGTTCTATGTAAGTGTTTAATTTGTACGGCTTTTGAACATCTATTTATGTGTTTCGTACATCTTTTATCTAACGTTTTATAAATTTTCTTTGTAGTCATGGTTATTGAATGACTAGGAGAGATTGATGGGAAGTGGGGCCGACAAACCCCGCCGCAGTTGGTCTTTATTCAAGCATCAGTGGTCCGCTAATAACCTGAAGGTGGTACGTGGATTGGTCCTGGCAGGAACCAAACCATGGAACGAAGTTGATGTGGTCAATGTTTTATATACATTGTTTGAATTTGAATTTTAAATAAATTTCCCACTGATAACACTTTGCTGAAACACATACAGGTTTTGATTCCTTGCAACCTTGGACGTACGCATTGGGCACTAGCCAGCGTCGACCTCACAACAGGGAGTATTTACCTGATGGACCCGTTCAGACAGGAGGTACCATTTCGCCATAGGAAAACACAGCTCGCTTGCTTACGATATTTTTTACCGTCGATGCTGTATGCGGTGGACTTTCACGGTCGCAGACGGAGGGGCGATATGACGTACTCATTGCAGAATAAGCCCTTTCCACTCAACATTGTGTCTAGAGACCGTGTGCCTCAACAGGATAGAAGGTTTGACTGTTTAAAGATCTTATTCTATCCTTATCGGTTTTAATAACATTCAATTCTAACGGTTGTTTATGTGGTGAATTGTAGTGGTAACTGTGGTGCCCATACTTTGAGATTGATAGAGTACCTGGCAGCGAACAGTGATACGTTCGACTGGTCAGAAAACGAAATGGGCACCATCCGAGAGAAGATGGCTGTGGAGGTTTTTTGTAACTCAAAGGATTGGTCTTCCAGTTAGTGACTTAGTTGATATACAGTGTGCTACACTCGAACCTCGAATCCACTAAATATGATAACATTTACAACCTAATCCCGGTCAATAATCACACACCTACCTAATCCTGGTATGAGTGAACCTAGTCAAATTACTTGTGATTTAAGCTTATTTCTCAATGAAGAGATAATAAAACCTAAAGGAATATATGATGATATCCAAAGTGCAAATAAAGCTAGGTAACCTTAGATGCTTGTCTAGGATGATGAATAACAATTAATGCAATCTTAGATATCAATAGCTAAATGACATGTCAAAAAGCTTAGCTAAACTTAGATTATGAAAACCTAGATAGCTATCACAATACAACACTCAATCAATACACCGCATATAATCTCTATCTTGTAACTAGAATAATATTCTAAGAGCATACAAGTAATAAAAGAGATGGCTTGTTAAGAAAGACACTAAAATTAGATGAAGTTAGTGAAAAACTTACCAAACAAGATGTGATGATGCAAAACCATGCATTGATGCATTCTATGTGGGCATAGATGATGCAATATGAAGTTTGATGCAAAAAGGATTAGCTTTGAGTGTTTAAAGATGAGTTCTTGAGAATTTTTCTCTTGAAATATATTCTAAGGGAAAAATATGCTTTTTGGAACTCTTAAAAATGACCTAAGATGAAAGAGGTGTATATATAGGGTGACTAAATGAAGTGTCGTCGTTTTGAAAAAATTACCCTGTTTTTGCCTTGGGCGCTCTACGTAAAGCGACTCTACAGTGTTTTTGCCTTGGCGCTCTACATAGAACGACTCTACAGCACCTTCGTAGAGCGTCTGAACAGCGCCACAACTCTGTTCCTCTAGGGAAAAATATGGGCGCTGTAAGTAGAGCGCTTTGAACAGCAACCGTACAGAGCCTTCAATTAAAATCACAAAAAATGCATCAGGTTTGATTCATATAAATCTCAATTCAACCAAGTCTGGTTGGGCGCTCTACGTAGAGCGACTAGTCGCTCTACGTAAAGCGACTTTACAACACATATAACAAGTTTGCATCCTAAATGCCTAAATGACATGGCATTCTAATCCTAAGATGCAATCAATAAGAATATGCATGAAGAGATATAAATGATCATGAATTAGCACATATAAAAGTACACACAATATACAAGAATAAGAATTATGCATGTGTTGTAAGTGTGTGCAACTAATCTCTTCAATTGCAAGTAAGCACATAGAAATTTTACCTTTGGTGTTTATCAACCTTGAGGTCCTGAACAAGAGCCTTTGAGCTTGGTCCTCAATCACCTAAACTATCCTTACAATTCAAACCTCAATTGTGGTTTGTCCACGAAATAAGCCAATCACAATATAGGAATCCTTACAATCTCCCCCTTTGGCTATTTCATGACAAAACCACCTCTCACATTGATTCCTCACAACAAAATAGAAACTATGGGACTACAATGATTTTCTACATTACAAAGAGATGTTACAAAGATAAAACTTCAAGTCTTCAATCTCTTGTAGAACAACCAACCCTTCAAAACAAAGTTTCTGCACTTTTCAATACAAGTAAATGTGAGATTTATCATGTAAGAACAAAAACAAGCATTTGCATTTAAGAATTTAAGCACAACAACATGCAATGTATATGAAATGCAAGTCTCCCTCTCAATAGGTTACTCCCCCTCAATGTGTATTCTCCCCAACATTTAATTTTGATACGCCACAATTAACACAATAAGCAAACTCCCCTTACCATCATACTACTCCCCCTTTTTGTCATGAGATGGACAAAGGAGTATTCCCCAAACGGGTCACTTAAGGCAAAGAGAGATAGAAGCACACATGTCATATGCATAATCATATAAAGCACTTTATACAACTCAATTAACTAAAGAGATATAAGGAGATTAATTTGCATAGAAAATGTGTGATTAGAAATGTTTTGCATGCAAGACATATTGCATTCAAGTCCAAAAATCAATGGTTTTTGGCAAAGTAAATGACAAAGGTTTCCTATAGGAATACAAACCAATTTCACCATTTGTCATGAATTAAAGCAAGGATATAGAGAATTTATTGATTTTAATTTTAGAGTATTATATTCAACTTTATAAGCGAAACATGTCATGAGCAACCTTGCACTCTATTTGATTTTTCTGGATAAGATATCTGTATGATAGTAGACATGTTCAACAAATAAAGAAAAAGAGACAATTGAATTTTAGAATCCTTAAAATTGATACACGATCCTTTGATCATTTTGAGTCTCATAAGCTTTTCACACATTGTTTTGCATTTAAGAAATGCAATCATCAAATCATGCTTTTTCATTTTTAGCATGTCATTAAGAATCATCATATTATGGAGATCATTATAGGTCATTCAATACGTACTTCCTAAGTTAATCTCCTAGTCCAAAAATACATGTTTGAACATAAAAATAACATGGATTGCATTCAAAGCATGGTTCACACTTATTGAGATAAAAACTTATATACATAAGTGCAACTAAGATACTCAAGCAATTAATAAAGAAGCATAAAAGTTTTCATATATTGCATGCAACAAGTATGCTATTGCTCTCTTTGCTTGAGTTCCCCAAATGGAGTCAATCACCAAACTACATCACTCCACAAGACATATCCCAATAGATCTACTAAGTGTTTTAAATCTAGTTGCATCTAAGGGTTTTGTAAATAAGTCCACTAGTTGATCATTAGTACCTACATGTTCAAGTACAATGCATTTATTTTCAACTAGTTATGTAATGAAGTGATGACGGATGTCAATATGCTTAGTCCTAGAGTGTTGTACTGGATTCTTGAAAATATTAATAGCACTCATATTATCACAAAAGAGAGTGAGTGTACCTTGGTTGAATTCGTATTCGACTAGCATTTGTTTCATCCATAGGAGTTGTGTGCATCCACTCCCCGCGGCTATGTAATCGGCCTCGGCCGTGGACAAAGAAATCGAGTTTTGCTTATTGCAAAACCAAGACACCATGTTGTTGCCTAGAAAGAAGTAACCGCCCAATGTGCTCTTCCTATCATTACAATTTTCTGCCCAATCTGTATCACTAAAGCTAACTAAACTAGCATTAGTGTCAAAAGAGTACCAAATCCCATAATTGGATGTCCCATTCACATAGCGAATGATTCTCTTAACGGAAGAGAGATGGGACTCCTTAGGATCCGCTTGGTACCTAGCACACACACCCACACCCACACTAAAGAATATATAGGGCCTACTTGCGATCAAATAAAGCAAGCTACCAATCATGCCCCGATATAGAGTTGGTTCCACACTTTTTTCACTAGTATCCTTGCTTAGCTTCAAAGTGGTACTCATGGGTGTATCACAATGTTTGGCATTTTCTAGACCAAACTTATTCACAAGGTTTTTGGCATACTTGGCTTGGGTTATGAAAATCTCATCATTTAATTGCCTTATTTGCAAACCTAGGAAGTAACTTAGCTCACCAACAAGACTCTTCTCAAATTCATGAGACATGATATCAACAAATTGTTGGACTTTGGTGTTGTTGGTGGAGCCAAAAACTATATTATCAATATAAATTTGATCTATGAAAAACTCATCATTGTTTTTCTTGATGAATAGTGTCTTGTCAACACTACCTCTTATACAGTCATTATTAATAAGAAATTGAGTGAGGAACTCATACCAAGCCCTCGGTGCTTGTTTCAACCTATATAGAGCCTTCTTTAGGCGATAGAAATGGTTGGGGTGGTGAGCATCCACAAACCCCTTGGATTGTTCAACAAACACTTCCTCTTGCAATAAGTCATTGAGGAAGGCACTCTTGACGTCCATTTGGTGCAATTTAAACTTGTGCACACAAAAAATGGACAAGAGAAGCCTAAAGGACTCTAAATGGGCAACGGGAGCAAATGTTTCCTCAAAGTCAATACCCTCAATTTGAGAGTACCCTTGTGCAACAAGTCTAGCCTTGTTACGCACTATGTTGTCATCCTCATTAGATTTGTTCCTGTATATCCACTTGGTGCCTATCACATTAGTGTTCTTAGGCCTAGGAACTAGAGTCCAAACATCATTCCTTTCGAATTGGTTTAGCTCTTCTTGCATGGCAAGAACCCAAAATTCATCATTCAAGGCCTCATCAATCTTTTAGGGTTCTATTTGAGAGGTGTAGCATGTATAGCTAATTAGATTAGCTAATTGACGCCTAGTCTTAACACTCTCATTAACTTCTCCAATGATATCATCTTTATCATAGAGTTTCCTAACCCATAGAGCGGGTTCATTAGAGTTCAAGAGATGAGCTCTATCAAGAGGTTGTATGACCTCTATATCTAGGTTAGACGTCCTAACATTAGGAGTCTTAACCTTCTCCAAGGGAGAGTCATCATCTATAGCAACCTCCTCCTCATGGTCATTAGACTTGAGCCTTGTATCATCAATGACAACATTGGATGATTCCATGACGCTTCGAGTCTTCAAATTGAAAACTCTATAGGCTCTACTATTTAAGGCATAGCCAATAAATATACCCTCATCACTCTTAGCATCAAACTTGCCAAGTTGATCACGGTCATTCAAAATGTAGCATTTGCTTCCAAAGGTGTGGAAGTAGCTTACATTTGGCTTCCTTCTTCTCCACAACTCATAGGAGGTTTGCCTAGTACCGGGCCTTAGGAAAACTTTATTTCCTATATAGCAAGCCGTATTAACGGCTTCGGCCCATAGGTTCCTAAGGACATTGTTGCTAAGCAACATAACACGGATCATCTCTTGAAGGACCCTATTTTTCCTCTCAACAACTCCATTTTATTGAGTTGTCCTAGGAGCCGAAAATTCATGGGAGATGCCTATACTGTCACAATAGGTTCCAAGGGAAACATTTTCAAATTCCCTCCCATGATCACTTCTAATCTGTTTTATGCTTTTAATATTTGAGTTCATTTCATTTTAAAGTTTATTACAAAGCATTTTAAACTTATCAAAAGTTTCAGATTTTTCTCTAAGAAAATATATCCATGAGAACCTAGAGAAATCATCTACACATACAAAAATGTATCTCTTTCCACATAAACTCTCGGTTTGCATGGGACCCATTAGATCCATGTGGAAAAGCTCAAGGGGCTCCTTGGTGGAGAGATACTTGACTTTTTTTTGCATGCTCTTGGTTTGTTTTCTTTGTTGGCAAAGTCCACAAACACCATTGGCTTTCTTCCTAAGCTTAGGAAGGCCACGCACAACATTGAACTTGTCAAGTATTCGTAAATCCCCGAAAGTTCATGTGGCTAAGTTTTTCATGCCACAACTCAACTTGCTCTTCCTTTGACATATTGTTTGAGACTATTCTAGCTTCAAGACAATAGCAATTGTCGATAGATCTCATACCTTTCAACAAGGTTTGTCCATTGGGCAATAGGATAGAGCAATCATTTTTGCTAAATAAGACGGAAAGTCCTTCATCACTTAGATGAGAAATGCTAATTAAATTGGCTTTCAAGCCATCAACAAATAAAGTAATAGACAAGGAGGGTAATCCGGGAATGGAAATAGTTTCTTTCCCTATAACTCTCTTTTTGGATCCATCACCAAAGGTGACACGTCCTCATTCCTCCATGACAAGAGTCTCAAAGAAACTCATATTTCCCATCATGTGTCTAGAACACCCACTATCAAGATACAAAAAATTAGAAGAATTTGCCTTCAAGGCAATTTATGCAACATGGCAAACACTTTCATTCTTTCTAATCCACCTAGGTAAAAAATTTTCTTTCTTAGTTGCCTTTGGTACATGGGTTCTAGAAGTCATAGGATCATGCATATTAATTCTATCATTCCTAGGAACATGCATCATGGCTCTTTTCTTTTTCTTTTTCTTCTCAATCATGCTTCTAGTTTTACACATTATAATGTATTGAAAGCACATTGGTCTGATATGACCATCAAAACCACAAAAATGACATGTACGGATAAAGTTAAAGATCATACCATAACCTTGTGCTTGAATTGGAGCATTCCCAATGTCGGTGTGATTGAATTGGTTCAATGTATCTTTATTGTTAAATCGGTCTAGCTTGCTTCCTAGCTTGAGGTTGAATGATTGGTCTCTTTCCTTTGTTGAAAGCCATTTGTTGAAGAAAGTTAGCTTGATAAGCTCTTGAGGGTTGAGTTTGCGGTTGTCTTCTTTGAGCCACCATCACATGTGCACTTTGTAAGCATTATCCTAGATCAATTTTCTTCCTAGGAGTTAGCACAGGTGAGGCTACTTTGTTGCCCAAACTCTTAACAAACACGGTCTTGTGGTAAGTGGAGGTCTCCTTACCATCTTCAAATCCAAGACCTCTCTTGTCACATGGATTCTTTCCAATACCAAGCATATGGTCAAGCTTCTTGGTGCTAGAAGCCATCCTAGTTAATGACCCTTTAGCTTCCTCAAGCCTTCTTCATTCCTTTTAGATAAGTCTAACTCCTCTCTTAGCTTATCTTCAATTTTCTTTACTCTTTCCACTTGTTCACTTAACTGGTCATTATGAGATGAAAGCTCTAGATTTCCTTCTCTCAATCTTTGAATCTTTCTTATAGTTTTCATCTCTAGGCTTTTAAACTCAACGTGGTATTCAACAAAAACCTTTTTCTCCACATATCCATTTGTGGAATGACAAGATGAGTCATCTTCACTTGAGTCATTTTCCTCTTGACTCACTTGCTCTTCTTCACTAGCACTCTTTCTCTTATAAGAGGAGGCAAAGGCTAAGAAGTTAGCCATGAGTTCTTCATCATCTGAAGACTCATCTTCATCATTGGAATCATCACTACTTCCACTCCAAGTGGCAGCCATCACTTTTCCATTCTTCTTGTCATTATGATTAGCACATTCAGGGGCAAAGTGACCTATCCCACCACACTCATAGCATTGGACCCCTTTCCTTTCGGTCTTCTCTTGCCTAGGCTCAAACTTCTTGAAGGGACCCTTTTTCTTCAAGTTTTGGCCTTTTGATCCAAAGCCCTTTTTCCCGAACTTCATAAACTTATTGAACCTTTTCACAAATAAGGCAAGGTCTTCATCTGATTCAATCTTCTCCTCCTTTTCATCCTTAGAGGCTTTTAAAGCAATTCTTTTATGCTTTTTCGAAGGAGTAGAGCTATGAGCCTTCCTAGACTCATAGGCGATGAGTCTTCTAATTACCTTGCTCGGCTTTATATCCTTATATCCACTATTTTCTTCTAAAGCCATCACCTTTGATTCAAACCTATCGGGAGAGAGATCTCATAATTTTCTGCTTGATTCTCCTATCCGAATACGGGTCACCAAGTTGATGGCTTTGATTGACAATATCCATCAACTTGATTTCAAAGTCATTGAAGTGTTCATCCTCCTCCATTCTAAGCATCTCAAATTGTGTTTAGAGGACTTGAAGCTTGGAGTCCATAACAACTTCGATTCCCTTATGTGCAACCTCTAGGATATCCCATGCCTCCTTAGCAATCCTAGTGTTTTGAATCAATTTGAATTGATTTTCATCCATTGCACAAAGGATGGCATGCATCGCCTTCATATTCCATTTTGATGCCTCAAACTCTTGCGCATTCCTTTGCGCCTTAAGCTTGAGTATATCTTCTCATCTACCCGTGGGAGTCATCATAGGTAGATCATATCCATCTTCAACCGCCATCGATGCACGGTCATGAATTTGACATATGTAGGATTCCATCTTCCCTTTCCATTGGGAATAGTTCAAACCGGTGAGGAGAGGAGGTATCGTGCTAGAAGCTCCCTCGTTGTTGCCACCGTTTCGACTCATTATATATAATGAATGAAATGAAATGTATACAAAATGTATGAATAGCAAAAATCACACAAATGCAAAACGCACCAAAATGAGCAAGGATCATCTAAGTATATCTAGGAACCCGCTCTGATACCAATTGAAACAAATTAATGTGTGACTAATATTAATCTAAAGGGGGTGAATATATTTTATCCGATTTAACCCAATTTTCATTATAAGTCAAATTGACGAAAATACCTCTAGCTAGTCACAATAATATATCAAATGTATAAAGTGCGGAATTGTAAATGACACAAGATATTTACGTGGAAACCCTTACGGGAAAAACCATGGGCTGGTAAGTGCACGTAAGGGGGCAAAACGATCTTTTCCCTAGTATTTGCTATGACTAATTCAGACTAAATCATATTTTACATCATATTTGGCATGTATTTGTAACATAAACTAAATATCATGGGCTAAGGCCAAGATGAAACCAAACCCGTGATTATCTAAATAAAAGACTACCAATTTTATCTATATGAGATTGTATTGTTGTATGAAATTTTCATGTGTTTAACGTTTTCGAGTGCCTAGCTATCACTTGATTGTTCTTTTGGTTGTTGTGTTATGGATCGAGAGGTGAAGCACACAAGTTTAGTAAGGTAGAAATGCATGAGGCTAGCTTGTAGGATTCATATATGTATGCCACTATGCTTAATGAATTCATGCATATTTCCGTAGTCATCAAGAGATATGTTATGTGTATGTGTGGATGTAATCTTTGTTGCTTGAGAGAGAATAAAGGCTGATTAAGGGTCACACAACTCTATAACAATTACTTGCATAATTGGATTTAGTTGGTGGGCCTAGAACTAAGATAAGAGTGGTTAGGTGGATTATAAGCCTTAGCTATTTAATCATATAAGTTACAATCATGTTTCCTCGTGTTTGTATGCTTTAAATTGCATTGTTTTCAATAGATAGTTCAATTAGTTTAGTTGTAGTATTTAAATTGAAAATCATCATCTTATCATTGTCCAAATAGTAATTAATTTAATCAATTTCGGTATTCAACCCCCAATCCTCGTAGAAACTAATCTACATCTGCCTTATACTACACTTTGCAGCCTCGTACGATTTTGAGTAGCCGTCTTTGTGTGGTCAATTGGTCATTGCACCAGTTAGATGTAAAGAACATCTTCCTCAATGGCAACCTAAAGGAGGAAGTGTACATGGAAATTCCTCCTGGCCTTGAGACTCACACAAACCTCAACAACGTCTGCAGACTTCGAAAGTCCTTGTATGGTATGAAGCAATCACTTTGAGCATGGTTCGATTGATTCACGAAGGCAATAAAGAAATACAACTTCTTAAAATGTCAATCATATGTGTTCGTCAAACATTCAAATGGAGGAAGAATGACAGTTCTTATAGTATATGTCAATGATATCATCCTTATAGACAATGATGAGGATGAAATACAAAGGCTAAAAAGGTTCCTAGCAACATAATTTGAAATCAAAGACCTTGGTAGGTTGAAGTACTTTATTGGTATGGAAATTGCTTGATCAAAAAAGGGCTTTCAGTCTCTTAACGGAAATATGTCATAGACTTGCTAAAAGAGACTGGAATGACTGGATGCAAGCCATCAAATACGCTGATGGATCATACAACCAAGCTAGGGAATATAGAAGGAAGTGCACCGGTTGATAAGGGAAGGTATCAAATGCTGGTAGGTAAATTAATTTACCTCTCTTATACCAAACCTGACGTTGGTTTCGCAGTTAGCACCGTGAGCCAATTCATGAATAACCCTATTGAGGAACACATGAATGTTATGTATCGGATCCTAAAACACCTAAAGATGACTCCAGGTAAAGGTTTGCTTTCTAAGAAGGTAACTAACCGAGATGTTGCACTGTATTCAGATGCCGATTGGGCAGGGGTCCGAAGTAGACCGAAGGTCAACAACTGGGTTCTGTAACTATGTTTGGGATAACCTTGTCAATTGGCAAAATAAAAAGAAATCAGTGGTGTCTCGGAGTAGTGTAGAGGCAGAATTTAGGGTAATGACATATGAAATATGTGAAGGGATTTGGCTCAAGAGATTATTAATGGAGCTGAAGATTCCAGTTGAGGGTCCTATGAAACTATTCTGTGACAATCAAGCAACTATAAGAATAGCTAAAAACCATGTCCATCACGACATAACAAAGTACGTGGATATAGACCAACACTTTATCATAGAGAAACTAGATGGAACTATCACATTGGTCTACAATCTGACATTGTTTCAAATATCAAACATACTTACAAAGGCACTCCCTAGGGCTACCTTTGAAGAACTGAGTTCCAAGCTGGGGTTAATCAACATCCATATCCTAGCTTGAGAGGGGGTGTTGGATTTAATTAGTTTCTTTATTTGATTAGTTGTTTTATCTGATTGAATAAGAGATTTAGGAAGGTTGTTTCCAAATCTCATCCTTAGTTAGTTTCCTAACCGTAAGGCAATAGTTATCCTTATCTAAGTTTGTTAGGTCAATTAGTGGAGTGAATGTATTTATATTGGCTTTCAGCCACTAGTTGAATCAAGTTGAGAAGAATACTAAAACTTCTCATTAACTTTCACAAAAATTGATTAAATTTCATCAAAATTCTCATGAATGTTTATATAGAGGATCCCTATACACTATAAAGATCTCTATACACTATACAAAAGCCTTATCCTAGGAACCGTATAAGATAGTGTTTTTCTTCGACCCACCCACCACCATCCATGATTAAAAGATATAAGATATTGGCTCACACATCCAGCGCTGATCTAACAATTAATAAGAAAATAGTATGATATGTGTAGGACTTAAATCCACTTTTTGCAACTTATTGTCATCCAAACAAATGCAAACTAAATGACAACTGTAGTGAGAAGGAATTCATTTCCTTGTCTATAGATTTGAAATCAAGTATCAAGTATCAACTATCAACTATGATGGTAAATTGGTAATAAAAGCAATGATTCACACGAGATATGGAAATAAACATACATGAACAATCATATCCTTCAACATTTCCCATTCATTCAAGCAAAACCGGGGCCTTAACATTCTTGCAACCCATAGGTGGGCATCTGGTACTGAAAGGACTCGATAAAACTTCGAAAATAAAAATTAACTAAAAGCTTGTAAGTAATAAAAACAGCAATTAAAATTAGTATGCCTAATCTACGCTGCACATAAATAAATCAGTTCTCACAATGACTCTACAAACTGGGGGGCTTCCAAGTCAAGCTCTTGCTTCATGATGCAGTTCATCAACCATTCACTACTGAAAGTCAATATTCCTTTCTTTACACCTGATAATGCTTCTTCCATGTCTTCTTCACACGCGATAAAGATTGTTTTTGATGTTTCATTTACTTTGTCCAACCTATTAATTACCTGAACACATGACAAGATTATCAGATACTCAAGTAACTAATTACCAACTCAAACCCACATCTCGAAAGAAAACTGATCTGTGAAAAGCCAATAGGGAAATTCTAAAAACTTACATTTCCGCCAGCAGAACTTACAATAGCAGCTAATGTTTTGACAGGTGGTTGAACATGAGCTGACATGCTTATGTTATATCCGTCAAGCAAACTTCCTGGTCTTGCTTTTGCTCTAAGGATTGTACTATTCAACTCAGTTCTATACTTTAACACATAATCTTCATCATTTAATATATACGACGTTTCATCTGCACATTCAGATCAGAAGTTGAAAGGACATTAACAGTGTTATCATAAGTACTTAATACTTTAATAAACCAATGAATTTTATCAACTAACCAACAAATCTGCCTTCTCTGAAGCTTTCTTTTAACCAGCTTGGTGAGACTATCCAAGCCCTGCATTTGGAGTCATCACCTCATCATTACAAATTATATATGTAACCAATAATTATGTCTACTTGTCCTATTATGATATGCACAGCAAATCAGCAAGCAGAATAGTGAAGGACCCCCAAAATGGCTGGAATTTTGAGAGGAGAACAAAATTATATGTATTAAAGCAAACAAGCAACATACAAATTGTTAGGTTCTGTAGCATGAAGACAAATCTTGTGGGCTATATTTATCAAAGCAACCAAGAAACATACACACTTCTCTAATAAATAATTATCTTACAGGGGATAGAATATATGAACGAACTTCAAGTGCCAACAAAAACTTGGAGAATGTAATTTTTGATTCAAAATATATTCTAAACAAATATAAAACTCATCAATAATTCTGAAGATCAGAAATCCAATCCAATTAATTGCCATTTATGGTCCAAGAAAATACAGAGTTAAGAAAAAGATGTGGATTGTATACAAAACTAAGAAAAAAAAATGTAATGTTTTTAGGTAACGTAACATGACTGACCCTGAACAGAGAGCAGTGCAGAAATTCAGAGTTTTTCTCACTTTTCCGGTGACCACATGAGTGCTTATACTTCCATCAGAGGTAACAACACCCCCTAGGTTTTCAATTACCTGTATGAAGAATATTAATGTTTAAAAAATTACACATTTATATGAAATTAAGGAAAAAAAAAACATAATTTATATAATGCAAAAACTAAACACGCCAAACTGGGATAATAAAACGAAAGGATTGAACCAGCAAACATACAACCATAGGAAGGAAAGTCACACTAAACTGGGATATAATCTCAAAGATGTACGAACATAAAGCAATCAACAATTTTGATAAACTGTAAAATATGCAGAATGTTTAAAAGTTACAAAAACAATATGAATGAATAATGCATTAAGGTATATAGCTTCACATCCAAAATAGTTTAAAGAGTTAGCAGCAGTGTTTTCTACATAAAATTCTTCAAAAAAATATCACAGGAGATTGCTTAGTTTGAAGCAAAACCAAGGCTTAAAAAAGTGGATATTGTTGAGCTTTCTACATAGATTTCCATTTAATTTACCTTAATTAGTTGATGGAACATTTCTCCTCTGTCAGCAACTTTCTATGGTTATCTTGGATAACATAGTAATACTTCAGACATAGTATTGATGATTCATATAAATGATTCTAAATTTTCTAAGATAACTAGATGTTTATTCTCTGTTTCTCTAGTGGAATCAAAAGAAAGGAATCCATTTTGGTGAAAGTTTTGCAACCTACATAACAGCAGAATCATTTTTGAACCCCAATTAAAAATAAATAAATAAAATTACGAAGCACACCTGTATTCTTCATAAACTATAGAACACCCTTGTGCCAGGCAAAATAAATGAAATTCAAATACCTTTGTGAGATGTGTTTTCTTAGAATCATCGGCAATATTCATCAACATTATCTTAAAGCACTCTCCACTCGACTGCAGTTGATTGCTGGAAGGAGCTGCTGAAGTCATACAAATTGGTCTATATTTGGCATCATTTTTTAAGTAAGAGCTGCTCAAAGGATCACTGCGAGTAACTTCCACAAGAGCTCTACTTCCCAAAATTTCCAAGGTTTCATCATCTTCTGAAACGAATTTAGAACTTAATTGACAGTCAACATGATAGCTTCCTTTCACTTTTTTTGACTTCAATGAAGATGATGAGGCTTCCCAAACCTTCCTTTTTGTGCCTTGTGTAGAACAGGAACAGGTCTTAGCATCTGTATCAGGTCCAACTTGGACTGAATCAGTGGCCATACTGCTGCTCTGCACCTTCTCAAGAGTAGCTGGATCTCCACAACTATGCAATGGGTCTAGACACCCAGAGAATCCTGTTAAAATCACCAAAAAAAAAAATTAAAAAAGTTAGCTTTGCAACTTACTTTAACCAATTGAAAAAGATGACACTCAGCAACCACAAAAATCAATGCTTAAATTTTGATAGTGGATTGGCATTTGAAGTAGGCATACACCAGAAACTAAAAAAGAGACCCGCCCCCCACCCTGAAGGCTTCGAGATTTATTGTTCATTTTGATTTCTATAATCATTCTTGGTAACAAAGCTGAGTTCTCTATTGATTATGATATAAAGGAATACATAACTCGATATACAATTCTTTTACTATTAAAGAAATGGAAATTTTTTCTATGGAAGCAATATATATATAGCCAAAATATTTAAGTTCTATTTACCACCCAACTTGGTTTCTTCTCTTGATAACCCATCTTTTACCGGTTGTTCAGCTTGATATCTTTCTGTTCTGCAGGTCACTTGATTTAGTAATTTCAGAGTATTGTTGTAACACTCTCCAGTGGATTCAGGCTCTACAGATCTATTGACAGAAATTAATGAAAACTTCTGACAAGGTTTTAATGGAAAACAGAACTTCGGAGAGTCTACAGTGTTGGTTGAGTTATCCCTGTTAAGATGAGAAACCATGAGGGTTGAACCACCAGGAAAGCATAATGCTTTACGAATGTCAGCCCTAATAGGCAGTCTGCGAGCTCTACCCTTTCTATCCACCTCTGCTACTGATACAAAGCCCTGCACTTGTTTCAATTATAACCAAATATCAAATACCTAATTCTGTAAATATGAAAAATTTCTTATTTAAATTAACAATAAAACACCCAGTTACTTCCAGGAAATTTGCTTTCTTCATACAGAACTCAATTATGCTGACAACTTTCCAAATAAGATACAGTTGCATACCAGCTGCTATAGAAACATAAAGCAGCTGTGACTATACCCTATTCCAATTCAGGAGACGTTCAATTACCTGTTTAAACCAAAAACCTTCTGATTCTTTATCTCCCCAACAAAATATTGAGCGAATTCCTACATTCTCAAGTCTCTTCCTCAATTCCATGTACATGGAATGACCAAAACCCTGAAGATATTCAAATAAGCCAGTTGCTTAAGGGGAAACTTTTCCAGATGAGCTCCACATGATAACTATGGGAGCAGGATAAAGAAAAATTAGTACTAATAACAGCCGCTAGTGTGACTTATTAATTAGTGAAGTAACCGTATGTGGATCCTTAACAATTAACATAATGAAATTGATATCTATTAAGTATTCAGGTAGATTTCAAATCAGAGGTACTGTGTGAAAATTTAATCTTGTATACTAAATTCTCTCCACAGTATTTAATGCTCTTGCATATTTTGCATCTCAGATAGAATTTTTTGTAACTACTCTCTTCACTATACAACAGGAAACCAAGATAAACAATATCTAAAAGCAATGAATTATCATACTCATAAACTAGAAACTAGCTATGGTTGTTCATAACAACAAAACCATATTCTGACAAGTGTGAAATGCACTTAACTTGATGACACTTTGAATCAAGGCAAGCATCACAAAGAAATAGAATAAAATAACACAAACCAACAACCTTATGTTGGTGGATTGAAAAAACAGCAGCAAGGGGGACTTCAGCATACTGAGTGTCTGTGGGGACTATTTGATAAGTAATTGCAGCTACAACCTGCATAAGTAAAAGAAAGAAGAAACAAATCTCAAACCAATTACGAAATATAGAGCAACCTAAATTCCATTGTTAGTGTGCTCTAATTTATTAATTGCAATGAAATGCTTAATCATGATGAACTTAGTGTGGTGCTTTATGCAAGAAAATGTTCACATTCAGTCAGGCAAGACAAAAGAAGTATGGAACTAGATGTCCTTGAGCAGTAAATACGTTCTTCAGAGAACTGCACCTTTTGTCAGGTGCTGACACTTTTCACCCAAAGACCCAGTATAGATAATTGAGTGCTACACCTACGTGTGCATAGAATTCATATTAATACAAAGAGTTCTGTTGGTAAAATACTTTTTTTTCTTAGCGCAAGGTAACTAACACCCTTTTCAGGTAATTGTTGATTCTACTTCAAATGGATTTAGAAGAATCTGTTTTTTTACTTTATATATTCTGATAAATATGCTTCTTTTTTTCTTTTTTTTGTAATTTTGGACTGATGCTTGTTCTATGTTATTGTTTTCATTTTGTTGCATGATTCTGGTGGCATTGCTGTCCCCATTATTTTGTATCACTTCTTTCTTCTTCAGCATTCTTATTAAAAATGCTAGTAAAAGTATAAGATACCAAATGACACAACAGAAGATCAGCTAGCCTACCTCTCCATCACCTTCCATCGGCTTGGATCTCAAAAGCAGTGTACAATATTTCCTGCAGGATTAATTTTAACTTGATCAAAAACTACTTGAGCAGCAACTTATTATCATTATCAATAAGCAACTACTTACTACGTTAGTCCCCGTACATTTACTAGCATTCTCATTGTGGGAATCAAAATGGCTCACAATTAATGAGGAGTAATGACTAGTTTTAAACAAGTATGGTCATCTAAAGTGAATGAAAGAAAGTGAAATCATTTGGTACCCATTCAATACACATTTTTCAAGGAACGTTGATTGCTTTCCAGTATTTGCGACATAATTCATACTGGGTAGTTCTTTCATGTATATCTTCAGAACTTCCTGAAAAACCAAATACAGCTTCTTAGGAGCAATATAGCTTCTGCAGATGACAAATCGATAGACTTCATACTAATAACGGTATCAGAAAATCATAAATAAGTATAATAATAATAATAATACCATGGAAACTCTTTCATATCCTCTTCAAAAGGAAAGAAAAAAAAAACAAAACAAAACAAAAAAAAAACAACAACAACAACAACTAATGTTTTCACTTCTATGAACCTAAGACCCTACTCACTCCACTCATTTACAACGTGATCTAGAGCCCAAGGACCTTAATATATTTGAAAAAACCAAGAATGATCATGCCACCGTGCAAGCAAATGTACACTCACACATATACACGAAGACAGAAGTACCTGAAGGTAGGATTTCTCTCGGCTGTCAGCATCTTTGGGATTAACAAGCACAAACATATACTCTTCCCCTATATAAGAAAGAAGAGTTAATAAAAGAAAAAAAAAATCATCAGTTAAATTCCATATAATTATAAACGATGTAAATTCTCATACTGAAAAACCCAAAATCAAAATGTGATTAACAAAGAATAAGTGTACCTTTTTGTTCAGATTTTGAACGGCATACATCGTTACTAGACTTCAAATTCATGTCTTCTCTCACTGCCAAAACATTAAATCAAACCAAACGTATACCAATTTACAATATAAGCCATGCTTCAATAATAATAACAAAATCAAAAGATTTAGTCCCGTTTTCCATTTCTGCAATGAATATGGCAACCAAACAAAACTAGTGGATTATTACTTAACTCGAAAAATAGGAAAAACTAAATAAATACCTGAGATTTTGATATTTGAAGTCTTGGAAAAAGAGATTTGGAGACTGTTTTGATCAGATTTGCAACTGAACTTGTTTGCCTCTATCATAACCTCACAATTGCCTGCAAAAATAAATAAATAAAACGAGCAAATTAGGGTCGGAAACTATCGGATTCAACTATTTGAATTCTAGGGTTTGGACGATAACCAATTGAGATTGGAGAAGGAGAAGAGGCCTTTTTTGGCGCCATAGTTTTTCTGTCAAGATTCGAATAGGAAATGTTCACTTTAATAGGCGGGAGGAGGGGCATTCTCGTCAATTTAACACAAGGAGGTGGCCTTTCAGACATTTCGACATAGGACGTCTCAATTTAGAGATTTTAGTGTTACAAGCAAATTTGGATCCTTAAAAGTTGTACATTTGAGGATTGTTAGTTGTTTTCATGGATTGATAAAATTGATAATTGTGTAGTTCATAAGAACATCTCCTTACAGCTGTGAATTGTTAAAAAATTAGATGTCATATAGAACAAACAGAGATCGAGTACAATTATGCTTCTCCAATGCAGTAATCACTTCTCAATGTCAAGCTGAGGTGGTAAAAAAAAAATGGACACCGTCAATATGACTATCCACTTTTATATAGTTTGTTGCATAGTTATCTTATTGCTGACTCATCATATATTTAAAATCCTAAATCATTAAAAAAAACGGTGTCTTAACTGTTAAGTATTAGAGACCAGTTTTTAGTTCGGTGTCTGTCAAGTATATTTTTATGACATAAAAAGCAATTGTCTTGACATTATTGTCATGTCAACAATTTTTGTCAAACAATCTACACTTGCATTGGAGATACTCTAAGCAGGGGAGGAGATAGATGGGGGCCGACATGGGCCATGATCCCTCTAGCCAAAATATTTTCAACAAATTTTCTGTGTATAAAATTTTCATAATGTGTTATATAGACAAAGATATCTCTGACTCATCACATTATTTTTTAATTATAAATATAATTATTACCCTATAAAGTCTGGTGGTTCAACCAATATATCTAAAAAAAATTGATGTTAGGCAGTATCAGTAACTATGAGCATGTGACTATAAATGTTTTAAGAAGAAATTATTCATATGTTCCTATTTAATAATGTATAGAATGAATAGATATCATGAAAATTATTAACCATGATCACTAAGAAATATCAGATGTGATAGATTATTTACTAAAGTAGTAAGTTCATTTTGTGAGACATGCAATATAAATGTTCTAGATATTAATGCTTGTTACATTGCAATATGATGTCAAACTCAACATCAATAAGATAATTTTACAATTAAACAATACTATTAGGTATGTATATATTTTATGTTGCATTGATTCTTAATTACAATAATTAAATATGAATATATATATATTCGATTATAAATTATTTTTTAGATTTTAAAGAGCTACATTTTGATTCATAAATCTTATGTTTCTTTTATTTATTAATTTATGAGACTATTTACATTTGTTTTTTTTAATAATTTAGTTTTTAAATATTAATATATTTGTCTTGCAAAAACTTGAATTTCTTTTTGTTTCAACCACCTTAAAGCTAAAATCATGGCTTCGTCCCTAACTCTAATGATACATTTTATCTAAATCAAAAATCTACTGTCATATACGTTTCTCATTAAAATGATGGATTTCTCTTTGATTTTCTTTCATCAATGGTACGGTAAGACTCAAATCAATCCTCTATTTGTTACTAACATCAATTCGGATCAAGAGGCAACCATAAACAATGAGTTGCTTAATTAAATAAATAAAACACTAAAAATCATCTGATGTATACATTTAGAACATGTCTACAACGGAAAAAAAAAAAAAAAAAAAAAAAAAAAATACCCACAGGTAAAATTCAAAACTATATTCTTGGTTAATAAATATTTTACTCTAAAATCAACCATTGATTATTGTTTCAAAATCATAACAAAATTTTCCTTCAATTTCTCATTAGCTAAACAAGATAAAAATGAAGAAACCGAAAAAAGATAAAAGAAAATATATGATATGGATATTGATCAATTTATGATGAAGAGACAAATTTTACTTACTGGAATTTTTAGGGTCGAAACGATGATGAGATACATAGGCGATCAGAGGGGAAAAAAAAGCCACACATGAGAGAGAAAGAACAAAATTGCATCAGCAATTATTTTGGGCTAAATTTGTATTTGGTGATTGAAAATTGATCTTCAAATTTGATTATTGAAGAAGCGATTTGAATATTAATTAAAGCTATTGCTAAATTTTGGAGGGTGACTCTATTGAAGGGTGCTTTTATGATAAATAATCAAATTTCGATTACATCCATACTTTTGAGGATACCGTTAAAGATATTCTTATAATCCAATTTTTTTATTTTTACACTTTTTTTCTAAATACACCTTATTTTAATAAATTGAAAATTTAAATTTTATAAAGATATTTCAATTTACTCCAAAATACCCTTTCTATCCTTGCACACTTCTCCATTCTAAAAACTTAAATAAAATAAAATTCTAAAAACATTTTATTTTATTTCAAAATTATCATTTTTAATTTTTAATACTCATTTTCTTTTCATAGAAGTTTTTAATCTCATAAAACATTAAAATTCCAGGTGAAGCATTGTGTACGTTAAGATTCATAAATATTCTTCATTCTCTCATATCAACTCCTGAACTATATTAGAAAATAAAAATTCGTTCTTTTTTTTGGTATGAGCATGGATATTCCATATCATCAATTGCAATTCTCTATATCTACATTAACGGTGGAGACTGGACTTCTAAAACTTTCCAAGCCTATCTGTTATGAATAATTTTTTTTTAAAAAAATAGAAGTTAATATTAAACCTAAAAGAAAATACTAGTATTCAATTATTACATATTTAGATTGATTGATGGCATGGAGAAATTACAAAGTGGAAATAGGGGGTTTTGTCACTCTTTTAAAATGGGTTAGCAAGACTGTCACCATTTTAATTAACTTGAATTTAAATAGCACTTATTATGGTGATATGCCCACACAGTTTTGAATTTTTTTTTTTTTTTTTTAACTTTTTCAGTTTTCCAATTTTTATTTTTATTTTTTTGATCTTATTCGTCTTCCTCATTGGACCTCCAATGGAGGTCGAAGAAGAAGATGAAAAACAAAATAGAAAATTTCATTTTTGTCCAATAAATCTCAAAAATTATAAAAATACCAATTAGTCTCAGAAATACCCAAATAAGTCTCAGATTGTGTATTTCCGAGGCTTATTGGGTATTTTTTAGATTTATTTTGTAATTTCCGAGACTTTTTGGATATTTTGTAATTCTTAGATTTATTTGACAAAAATGAAATTTTCTAAATTTTATTTTTATTTTTATTTTTTCATCTTCTTCTTCATCAACCTTCAATGGAGGTCAATTTTGACCTCTGTTGGAGGTCAACGAAGAAGAAAATAAAAAATAAAAATCATTTTTGTCCAATAAGTCTCAGAAATTACAAAAATACCTAAAAAGTCTCGAAAACTATAAATTAAGTTTCGAAAATACCTAATATGAGACTTATTTGTGTATTTCTGAGACTTATTAGGTATTTTCAAGACTTAATTTTTAGTTTCCGATACTTATTGGGTATTTTTATAATTTTCGAGATTTATTGGATAAAAATGAAATTTTTTTATTTTTATTTTTATTTTTTCATATTCTTCTTCACCGGCCTCAACTGAAGATCAATTTCAACCTCCAATGGAGCTCAATTTTGACCTCCAATGGAGGTCTAACGAAGAAGAAAAAAAAATTAAAAAAAAAATCGAAAATTGAAAAGTAAAAAAAAAATGTTTGGTCATTTTTGTCCGTTCACCATAATAGGTGCTATATAAACTCAAGATATTAAATGAGTGATATTCTTAAAATTCACTCTTATAAGAGTGCTAATAAATTTTTGAACCCAAATTACAAATATGATATGGATCGGAGTCTAATTCCTTGTCCAATAATTTAGTTTCAAATTAAATTGAGCACCAAAAAAAAAAAAAAACTCTTATAATATTGAAAAAAAAAATTTGTTTTAAGGTTTGTAAAACAAAATAAAGAAATAATGTTTTTCAGTGATTCTAATTAAGGATGAATTTTCCATGGATATAAAAAAAAAAAAAAACATTTAAAATAGAGTGTAAAAAGGACATTGAGTGAATTGTTAATAGCATCACTCGTCAATTTAATTGGGGGAATATAATATCTTACATCTTCTTCAACTATTTAGCACAACTAGTTTTTTTCATAAAAAAAAAAAAAAAAAACACATAACTAGTTTGCAACCCGTACAATCTGCTGTCATTGTAAAATATAATACAAAAATACTCCTAAATCAAAAGTAATACGGTTGTGATTTCGTGGTGTTCCCCTAATCTTCGGACAGTTGTGGTGGACTAGCGCCATCGACAAGAAAACTGGAGTGCTGAAAGAGGCCAGTCTTTTTTCGACCCGTATATAAAGACCTAGTTGTTCTCGACACAAATATCCATTTTTAACCTTCCATGTTTTCCACCGCTTCCAAAGTTTTTGAGATTTTTCAATTTCATTTTCTATTTGTTTGTTGAGAAAACGGAGGAAAAGAAAGATTCAACTTTTGTTTGTTTATTGTTCTGATTTTGTAGGCTACAGTGGCTGAACTGCATGAGGCAATCCATAAACGAACTAAGTCCTTGATTGGCTTCCAAAGTTTTTTTTTTTTTTTTTTTAATAATATTTGGCAAAAAAAATTGAAACTTGACTTTTATTTCTGTTTCTTTTATGTCATGCATGATTATTTTTAGTAGTTCAGAACTCTTGATGCATCTTTCTGAGTACCATTTGATTATATGTTTAAGCTAGCATATGTGGGTTGGGTTTCCACTTGTTGATTTACGATTTATTAAATGGGTTTCACAGTATCAATGACATTTCAATCTAGAAAATCAAAATCAAATTCAACTAACATTTTCATTTTCCAATCGAATATCCACACGAAATCTCTCTTTCTCTGTTTAAAAAATTACACACACATGAAACAAAGAAGTTGATAAATGAAAGAAAAGCAAATTGAGGAGTCATTGAGAGAGATAAAAAACAAAGACATGTGTTGTCTTTGAACAGTGGATGAGAGAGAGAGAGGGATAAAAAAATTAGATGATAAATTACTAGTAGAATTTCAAAATGGTCCCTAATAATATAATGTGAAAGACCCTTTTATCCTTGCTTATACTGTTTGTTACAAAATAAAAAAATGTCATTTCAGAATTCTCTAAGGATATAAATGTAATGAAATACCATATGTATATCAAGCATTCTAAGTAATTTTAAATTACATGTGGGACATTAATGGAATAGAAAGTTACAACAAATTCGAAAAAAAAAAAAAAAAAAGCTATAATTAGGAATCTGGAATCAAACCAAGGTTGTTGGGGAAAAAGCTTTGGGACTTAACCATTTCACTATAAATTTAAATTTGTTTATTTATGCATATATTAATATATATTGTTTAATTAGTTTTTTGTTTTTTTTTTTATTTTTTTATTTTTTTATTTTTTTAATTTTTTAGTTTTTTAATTTTTTAATTTTTAATATTGGCAAGCCTTATAGCTCGGGTCGGGCCGGCCTATAGGTCTCATAGCAGGGCTGTCAAGGCCGAACCCATTTTTCCACCACTATCTATACTTAGCAATTAATAATTTGTAATTCCTTAATATAAATTGAAAATATATTTGAAATTGGTATTTAAAAGAGAATCTAGGCTTTAAAAAAATAGAAAGGGTTTTTAATGATATATCATATATATTAATATCAAATTATTAATAGGAAACTTTATTTTTTGAGAAAAGAATAAAATAGGAAACTAATCAATTAGGATATGGATCCTCTTATCGCCTTAACTGTCCTCACTTTGTCATTACCTCTATAATCTATTGCAACATGTCTAATATATCAAGTCAATGGTATAAATTATTTATATTATTTTTTTAGTAATGTTACTATACTCAAATCTGATGTCTAAATGATGTGACATTAAATCATATAAATCTAATACAATTTAAATGAATAGATTATAGTGATGCTACATCATTTACACTTGATTAATATTCCTTAAAAGAAATTTAAATTAGTATTCAAAAGAGAAACTAAGGTTTAAGAAAATAGAAAGTTTTATTTTTTTTAAAATTTTTTTTTATGATAAATGTGATAAAGTGAATATCAAACAATTAATATAATTTTTTTTTAACAAACCATTAATAAGATATCGATTAATAATTATTGGTCGGTATACCTATAAATTATTTAATCATTTTATTAATTTTATTTAAAGATAATATTGGTTTTTAAAAATATATATTAGAATATACAGTGTACATACTATTTTTTAAGTGGCACAAATATCGATACTCTCTTAAAAATAAAATTCAAGTTCATAAACTTAGATTAGAACAAAATGTTTAAAGGTGACAAAATTGAATAGAACAAATTCATATATTAAATAATAGTAAAAGAAAAGATATGATTAGGAACTAGGATGTATATATCCTATTGTTTTTTTATTTTTTATTTTTTATTTTTTTTGATATCCTATTGTTGGCAACATATAATTGGTGATTGGTGCTCATTCTCAATCATATTTTTACCTTACCCACCAACACGCCATGTGGTCTACGCGCATAAGAGGGCTTCTATACCTAAACTGGGCCCCATATTCCCTTACCACCGCTTGATTCAATCAATACCGGCCGTCTGATTATTATAATATTGTTCTCCGACAAGGTTGATTAGATTTAGGAAGTTTCTATTTTCTTTCTCTATACAAAAAGGTCAATCACGCTTCACATGGGATGGGTCCCGCAAAAACTCCGGTAACTATCAAACCTACTCGGGTTAGGTTACGCGTTCACACGCGGCATGTTTTAAGTGGTGAATTACCACGAAACCGTAAATTAGAAACCGTACCGAAAAGTCAAAAGTCAACAAAGAACAACAGTAGTCGCTACTTGGATGGCAGGGTGTACAGTGAAAACGAGTTGATAGACCGAACCTGTTAGGTTCGGAACCTGAACCAAACAGGCTCGGACCATCTGTAGTATATATAGCAGACCTCTCTGACCCTTTCTCGTTAACGCGTTTCTTTGTTGCAGAGAATAAGATTTTTTATTTCTGAGCTCAAGGTAAACGAAACTTCTCTCTCTTTTCTATTATTGATTTACTGTAAATTCGATTTTAATTTTAAAAAAATGATCACCAAGTTTCAAATTTGATCGATCTACCATGTAATTGTTTTTATTTTTTTATTTCTTTACTAAAAATTTGTCATTTATTACTGTATGTTCATGGACTTTGTTTGAAAGATCAGTTTTTTCAGTGATCTTCGGATCTGGGGTTTGGATAATTCTGCTGATATGATGTTTTGTTTTGATTATTGTTGTTTTTGCTTGTGTTGATTTTGGGGTTTGTATTGTTCAGATCTAGAAGTGAAGTGTGAGAATTTTAGGGTTTGAGTGGGAAGAAGGATGGCGCTAGTTTCAGGACGTAGGTCAACGTTGAATCCGGATGCTCCGCTGTTTATTCCGGCTGCTCTCCGACAAGTGGAGGATTTCTCGCCGGAGTGGTGGCAATTGATCACGACCTCCACTTGGTACCATGACTACTGGGTCAGTCAGCATCAGGACGAGGATGGTTTCTATGACAACGCTGAGGATGAATTCGATGTCAGCAACATTGCTGACTTGCTCCCCGACACGTTTGACCTTGATGCCGGTGAAGATTTCTCCAATATTGAAGCTCAATTATTCGATGAGTTCGTTATGTCACAACATGTTCAATCACCGTTACCTGCAGCACCTGCTAATGGTATTGTTCATGAACTCTCATTATAATTACAGAGAATAGTATGAACATTTAATTCTGATTCAATGGGATCGAAAAACAGTTTTTTGTAGATTACAATTCCAATGTACTATAACTTATATTTAAGTGTTGTGGAATGACAGGCTTGGGGAAGGATGCGGAAGCATTGGTGAAGAATGTGAACTCAGTGAAATCTCCCAAGTGGTCTTCAATGGAAGCTGCGAAATATGCCGAGAAGGCACCTAAGAATGTGAACCAAAAATACAGCCCTCGCCGCATCCAGCAACCCCGCTGAATAGGGCAAAGTTGCAATGGAGGGCTTTAGTTTGTGTTTATCCAACAGACATCATTAGTAGAGAGTAATGTAGTTTATGCTTTCTGTAATTGTTGTATAGAGCAAGGTTGTTGCAACTCTTGTATCACTCCTTGTTCATTCTGATCATGTTTCTATTTGCAGTTAACCAAACAAACTTTGATAAAAATGTAAAAAGAAGAAAAAAAATATGTACAATTTTTAGGAAGAAATGAAAAAGAAAAAAAATGTTGTTCTTGTTTCAATCTTGTGCATGGTGTGTATTTGCAGGGAATTCTGTTATATTCTGTCGATTCTTGAAGCCCGGGAAGTATTCAAATTACAAAATGCTATTTTGCTTAAATCTGGTGTCAAAATGATATGGCATCATTGTAATCTATTCATTTAAATTGTATTAGATTTATAAGATTTAAATGAATGGATATTATTTAGACACCAGAATTGGATACCAAATTTGGATAAAGTAGTATCACTCTTATTAAATTACATTGGTGGTCGGAGAGTTATTTGATGCGGAGGTATGAATTTCTTGTTAATGTAAATTCGGTAATCTTGAAATGCAAAACAATTTTAGATGAAGATCATAGGAAATGGGAACAAAAATGTGGCTTCGAATTCAAGAACAATTCAATGATACAATCTCAGGTGAAGTGAACCCAGCTGACAAAATCTGGTTACCCTGTAATTACACAAAGGAAGTCTAACCTATAATACATTTTTGTTTTGGACAAAATCCTTCATAACCTATTTTCCATTCAATAAAATCCATCAGGTTTTAGACAGGAAAAAAAGACTAATGAATCTTTTCTTGTCAAGCGGATACTTCGGAAAGAAATTCTTCACCCTCTTCAAGCTTTTTCTGCTTTTGAGCTTCAAGTTTGCTTTGATTGCCAAGCGCTTCAGATATAGCTTTTGGTAACCAAAATCCAGGTCTCTCAATGAATGGTGCCCGGTCAAGAACCAGAGGTTCCCTTATTGTTATCTCGATACCATCATAAGTCCACAATGTCACAGATGCTTCACCTTTAAGACCAAGAGAAAACCACCCCAAGCCAGCTATGGCAATGTCAAGACTGTTAACGTCCCAACTTGTTCCAGATACTTTGATTATCTTGTCTTCCCATTTGCCCAGTTCAGAAGTGCGGTCTTCGCCAATTGGAGGCTGAGAGAAGAAGTCAAATGCAGTTACACAGACTATAACAATAATGACTATAACCCAAATAAACAGAAAAACTCACAAAACAAAGTCAAATTAGATTGTCGTGGAAGACATTTAACGATGCTAAATGGATCCAAAGAACAAACTAAAATTGGCTTCGGAAAAGAATGATCAACAAAAGCTCGAGTACCATATCGTGTTGGGCCAATCCATTCGACAACCAAATTGGCCCTGAGATAGCTATGGTACCTAAATGGCCTTGGCCACAAGCAAGCATCACATGAAACCAAAGTACAATATAGTACTAGCAAGCAAACTAAGCTACTTTTGCAATATTAATTATACAACTCTTTCTCATAACAAAATATTACCTGCAATCTGATACCGACATGGTTTTTCCAGATTTCATCAGCATTTTCTATCTTCCCCAAGTGCAGTGAAATGTTTGGTGATGCCCAGACTGTCACATAAATTGTTTCCACTGAAGCTTGGTCGAGGTCTAGTCTCATTAATCCACCAACATGAATGGCTTGCCCGGCCTGGCAATAACAAAACATGTTACAGCATTAGATCCCGAAACATCTATGATTGTAGCGAGACTACTTCGTATCAGTTGTTATATGACTAGTATCTATATACTTGAAATTACAAAAAGACAACTTCATAGACATTAAGTCATTCAAGCAAGGTAATAGAGAAAATATCATGAGATAAAAATATCAGGTTATCATCAATTAATGTCTTATCATTAATCATTCCCTGACTAAATTAATCTTAACATGCTTTTTACACATCATTGTTGCCACACATACTACAAAAGGTTATCAAATCTGAAAAAACCACATTCCAGTCACCAGTTAGACATGTCAATTCATAGATTTTCTGGCCTTTGGTTGGCCACTTGGAAGATGTGAAAATATCAGAGTACATATCTGACATGGGTAAAATATTTCTCACAAAATCCAATTCAACCTAAGGCTAATAAAGAATGTCAACAGCACTGAATATTATTTAAAAGTCGCAACAGAAAGACAAGCACCAAACCCAGATGTCAATGTATTATGATTAAGTTTTATCTCATCTTTTTTTTGAGGAAAAAATAACAATAATAACTTATTAGAGTATTTATTTGGTATAATGAATGTTTCATTTGCCATACTATATAACTATATAATCACTTGTTATATAGATAACTAGCTATGAATTATTTCTATCAGGTACAAAACATTTCAACATGCAGTCCAACATAAGCTCTTAAATAAATTACTTTGTAGCAGACATCCATAAAGAACATGTAAATAAAAGCATTGTGGCATATAGATACACTGTTGGGTTCAAATGCACAAACAGGTAACTTACCTTGATCCTATAAGTCCGAGGTTGAAGCTCTTTTCGTATTTCAACCATCTTCTGCTCATCCCTATTCAATCTCATGGACATTAGCTGCGGATGTAGGAGCCCCGGGGTGTCATACAGCTTAGCCTTTGCTGGCAAAATCCCCCCAATTCTCAAAATTCCAAGAGTTGTCCCAGGAACTGGAGCTTCTGTAAGCTTTGAAACCTTAACCCCTTCTTTCTTTGCAAGCGTATTGATTAGAGTAGACTTTCCCACGTTTTGAGCCCCAATAACCCACACGTTCCCTCGAGGACCTGCCAATCCCTTGATGAATGCCAACAAATTCCTGACACCCAAATCCTTACGGGCACTAACCATATAAACCCCACTAAGCTTAGGTGCCCCTGCAGCCTTTGCACGATGCCTAACCCATCTATCTAACCTAGCAGGCGAAACTTGTGATGGGAGGAGATCAACCTTTGTACCAACAAGAACAAGCTTCGGCAACTTCTTGCTCAGCTTGGCATCGTTTTTGCTCTCTTCCAATACCTTGAACAAGGACTTGGCAGCACGCTTTGGAAACATACCATCAAAATCAACACAATCAACCACCATGACTACAACACAACTAGCATTTGTATTAACACTAGGTTTTATCAACCTGGTAGCAATCAACCTATCAAAATCAAAATCAGGTATCAAGTTTTCAGCCAATTGGTTTTTAACTTGCCCATAATTCCTCAAAGAATAACACCGAGCACACACCGTAACATCATCTTTTTCCTTCTTTGCCTCCCTAGCTATCTTCTTTTTCTCTGCTTTTGATACTTTCTTCTTTTTCATCTTCTCTATCGTCTCCTCCGTCATGTTACCATACCCAGCACCAGCTGGTGCAAAAGCATCCAATGCCAAATCATCCTCTTCCTCACTTGCAAACTTAGCTTCCCATTCATCAGAATCCCAATCATCAAGCACATCCCCATCCGCATCCCCATCTCCTGATTCACTATCATCAGAATCTCCATCAACAAACCCATCTTCCTCTTCCTCACCATCATAAAACCCTTCGACACCCTCCTCCTCCTCATCTTCTAACAATACTTGTTTACTTTCACTAACTTTGCTTTTCTGAAAATACCCAGGTAGAGTTTGATCCTTATCTTGCATAAAGACTCCACAACCAGGGCAAATGGGTCCATATTTCTCATCCTCATCTCTTCCTTCACTCAACAGCGGACTATTTCCTCTCCTTTTTTTGGGTTTATTTATCTTCCCATTATTTCCTAAATTTGTTTCAACATTTGATTGACTCTCTACTGCTAGACTGATGAGTGATACTTTCTTTTTATAATATGAATTATGGTGAGAAAGTGAAGGTAAATGTAGAGGGAAAGTAAACTTACCAGCGAAAACACTAATTTCCGTTTCTGGGTTGTGTTGGATGTTGACAATATTCTTGTGTATCTTCGGAGTTAGCTTGCTTGCTGTCATTGTTGTTGATAACATAACCGCCATTTCTAGCTGATGCGAAAATGGAGCTCTGTAGTAGCCAGTAGGTGCCAAATTAAAACCCGTGTATGTAAACGGCACCGTTTTCTTCTGAATCCAAACTAGGCGCATGAATCCAAACTAGGCGCAGCGTATCGTTTGACCTCAAACGCACCGTATTAATGTTGAAAGGCATTTTATTTCTTCTTTGCATTACCTAAAAAAATAATAACTAAAAACTCAAGACTAAACAATAGCAAAAAAACCTAAATATTAGGGTTAAATTGTTAATATGCATATAACGTTGTCTTCACGACTTAAGAACTAAAGAGATCAATTTGTTTTAATTAATGTCCATACAAAAATATTTGAAAGAAAATGTCCATACAAGTTAAATTGTCATTTCATAAGTAATTTATCATAAACCAAACATAGACGAGATGAGGTTAGTCAGGTGGTAAATCCAGGCCTAGCCCTAAGAGGAGCTGAGGGAGGCAACCGCATAGGGTCTCCAAATTGTATTTTAAAAAAATGATTTTATAATATAAATCATCTAAGATTTTAAATAAAACAAGCCCATAAATGACTTTAAAAAAAGATCCACTATACACATATATTTTAAGTGGCGATATTTGAACCCTTCTAAAACTGTATGTACATCTCAAATTTATATATTTTTTTAAATTCCAAATTATCCTTATGTTAAATTATCAACATTTTTAATCAAAATATATTATAACTTGTTTTTTTTTTTTTTTTTTTTTTGAATTCAAATTCGTACTAACTAAACTAAATTTAAGAAGTAGAAAAAAAAAAAAAAAACTATTAAAGAACCTCGAAAAGATGGGAGATCATTCATGAACTGCATATTCTTTTTCCATCTCATATAAAATACATATTATTACCAAGTTTTTGGTTTCAATGGAGTAAGTTGCTTTTTCCCTTTGTGATTGCGCTATACACAGGTTTTTAATGTTCTTGAGTTGAGTACTTTGTCCACCCAAGTTTGTCTCGATACTGGCTAATGGAAAAAGAAACGGCAAAGAAGTGATCGCTAGTGGGGTTTCTCTTGATAACTAAGGACGTCCTCCATCAAACGTTAATAGAGAAGACGACGTGGACTGTGGATCACTATATTTATTTCATTTTTTGTTTAAATAATTTATAATATTTTTCTAAAATTATAAAAGGGCATTTTTGGTAATGTGTGGGGTGTGTTTACAAAATATAATTTTAAATTAAATTTAATAGGGTGAACATACAAAAAGGGTGAAGATACAATTTTAAAAGGCCCACCAATGGAAACCCAACCCGTAAATAAATTTAAAAATGGATCAATATACATATATAAAATTTTTTTTAAAGGCCGACCAATATAAACTCATTTATCATTTTTACAACAACATTAGATCAAGGGTGGCAGTGGGTTGAATCCTAGCAATAATCATGTTTATCACAAATAATCATTTTTTATATCTCTAAAAAAAAAAACTCAATACTCTTTTTATACGAAAATTCAGATGTCGTTGTTTCGAAGGTAATTAAATCAATACACTTAATTTTTTTTTTTTCAAAAACATGTAAGCTTAATTAGTACTTTTGTTATTAAAAATATGAAAATGTTTAAATGATGTATTTTTTGAAGCAATTATAAAAATTTTATTTTGGTAACTTTTTTTTTTTTTGTTGTTGTTATTTTGTTGTATTATAGTCTTGAGTTTGAGTTATTATATTGATTTTTACAAGTATTTACTAGAGAAAAAAAATCAAATAAACATACATAGAGTATCGAGAGCCTCATATTCTATAGTTTGTCTCGAGCTTTGTAAATTTCAGGGTTGGCTCTGGGTAAACCCCTCACACCTGCACCATAAGGTTGGGTGTTTGAGTCCTCCTCCATCCCCCAAAACCCTAAATTTATGAAATAGTATAATACTTATATATATATATAATATACAGTCTTTATACTATCAGCTCGTCATGATATAAAATATATCAGGACGAAGAATGTGGAACATAGATTATGGAGAAGTTTTGACAAGTACATACACTTTGAGTCAAAGTATGTAAATCTAATGACCCACATTATTCGTCCTTATATATTTTATATCAGGACGAATTGACAATAAAAAAACTGTATATATATATATATATAATAATTATCTAGTCAGGATGTTCTGACTTTATAATTTAAGAACGTCCAACTACAGCCATATATTCAAATTGGGTCCATAGTCTCACATTAACAAATACTCACACCCAATGTGAATGTGTGGCTGTGGTTGCACGTCATGACTATATAATTTCGGGGACATCCTTACTAGAGAACCATAATATATATATATATATATATATATGAATTTTTCTATTGTGAGTTCGTCATGATATAAAATATATCAAGACGAAGAATGTGGACCTTTAAATTTACATACTTTGACTCAAAGTGTATGCACTTGTCAAAACTTCTCCATAATCTATGATCCACATTCTTCGTCCTAATATATTTTAGAGACAGTGATATTTAGAGTCACTGATTTGGTGAAACGGTCCCTAAATGGCAATTAATATTTCAAAATGACTCAAATTAGCCATTTCATTGAAAGAATGTATCAATTGTTGTCACTTTAGTCATTAATTGTTTGAAGTCCGTTTGCTTATATCATAACCTGTTAGAATCGAGGTTAAAATAGTAAAACAAGAATGGACAATATTGTAAAATCATCAAATCACCACTTAGAGCACAATTTGACAAAGATATTCAAAGCGTTATTTCACTTTTCTTTTCAATAGAAGCTCTACAACAATGGATGATTATCTTGAACGGAACAAGAGAAAAACAATTACGAGATATGGATTACAAGGTATTGCATATCACGCAACTTGTATTTCTTTTCTAAGATCAAAGTTTTTTTTTATATATTTTATATATATATTTTTTATGATTTATTGAATGATCAGCTGTTTTTTTTTTTAGCTGTGTTCCATCTTTCAATTGAGAGATGCCTCATAGCCCACTCATATGAGTATATGACCACCATCAATTGACTTTTCTGAGAAAATCCCCAAGAAATTTTTTTATATCTTTTTCTCTTAGCCGAAAGAGACTCTATGCTTCCTATTTGTATATTCTTTGTACATGGACGTGCACTTTGGATGATTAGCATTGCACATATGAATATTATATTATATATATAGCATTAGCATTTACTTTTGTATCAACAAAGGCAAGACAATATAGACTTTGTAATATAATCATACAAATTATTCCATGCCATCCATAAAATTTTTATTCTTGCTAATGTATTTTGTGTTCCATCTATAAGCATATTATTCTTGCTATGTTTCTTTGGCTTTGGTTTTGCACTGCATGTTTAATTTTGTACCTGTTGCTCTGTTTTACTCTGTTTTTTGCTTTCTTCTTCGGTGTTTGTTGAGCTTTTTAACTCTTGTTGTTGTTGCTTTGCCTTGTCTCTTTCCTTTTGAAATATTTTAGTGCAATTCAAAATAATAATAATAATAATAATAATGCTTCTATAAACCCTGTTCTATCCAGAACAATCCTGCAAACCCTAATCTGATCCCTATATTAATTAATGCTTCTACATTAATCTAAAGTGAAACCCAGAGAAAAAAAAAAAGCTAACTAATTTGATTGATGTTATATATATATATATATATATATGTGAACGGATGAGCTTATGGATCTAATTTGAAATATATTTTTTTTCCTGTTTTTTAGCTTTGAGCATCTAATTATTTTTATATTGTATATAATGGATATTGAAGTTAAAATCTCAAAGTGAGTGTTGGAATTTGACCTGAAATGAGTTGCAGATCAAGTAATTTATTCATATTGAACAAATGTGTGTTTGCTTGTAAAATTAGATAGAAGAGACTATTAATGCACGTCTAGTTTCTGTCAAATTTTACATTTGCATAGACATACTACATAGAGTAATACATAGTAATACATATTACATAGATTTTGGCATATTATATAGAGTAAGATATAGACATATTACATAGAGTAATACATATAGGTGTTTTTTCTTTACTGGGAGGGCGTTTTTCTTTTTTCTTTTGCTTCCTGATGTAGGGGTTTGATGGCTTTTGTTGGGGGTTTTGTGGCTTCTTTCGTACTGTCTGTTTCTTGGTTGTGTTGCCTTTGCCTTCATGGCTTTTCATCAATAAGTTTTGTTGTTTCAATATAAAAAAATAAAAATAAAAATAAAAATAAAAATAAAAAAAAAACATATATACACACACATGGATTAAAGTTAACTTCACAATTACCAATATATATATATATATATAGGCACCATTTTATGCTTGATTTTGCAATTTTTCATAAGCTTTTGCTATTGTAATTGAAATGCTTGTATCTAACAAGTTCTTAGCTATAATAAAAAAATAAAAAAAAATAAAAAAAAAATTGTGTTTAATTGGCTTCCACTCTTTCCACACTTTCACTTTATATTATTTTTTAATTTAAAATTCGTTTTGTTAGTTCTCTTACATATTGGACATTATTATCATTGAATTATCTTATCCTTCTGCAGATAATTTTTTCGAACTTTGTACTATGGTTGTCTTCTATGATGGGGTATTTGACAAGAATAATGGAAAGACAAAATATATTTACGGGAAGTGTGAGATAGTGACTGATTGTAACGTTATTGTGATTCTGGACTTTTATGATTTGGCTAGGAGATTTGGGTACTATAAAGACTATGAAGCTTGGTATGTTGTTCCTGGACTTGGTTTGGAAGATGGGTTGGTTAAGATTATTACGAATGATAATGTGGAACAAATGAATCATGCATTGAATCCTGATAGGAGAGTTGATGTGTATATCCAAGGTACAAGAGTTGAACATGATGAAGCAAGCCCTTCCAATGTGAATCAGTTTGAGAATGTTGAAGTTGAAGAAGTAGAACATGGAGAAGGGACAAATTATGTTGAAGAACCAGAAAAGGGTGATATGGAAGATGATTATATTGGGGCATATTTTGATAGTAGAAGTGAGAGTGAAGACTTTGACGATGATTTTGTGGAACCAGAGTACCAACAAGATGAAGAGCCTGAAGTTGTTGAGCATAATGATGCCTATGTGGTTGATGGTGAGGAGCAGAATGAAGAAGAGAATGATGAGCAAGAAAATTCTGGGTCCGAAAATGATGAAAGTCAGTTTGATGATAAGCAAATGGCAACTTTGAATGAGTTGAGAAAGATGGACAAAAAAAGGGATTTGAAGAAAACCAAAGTGTTCAATTCAAACTTTGAATTTTTTTGATGAGAATAGTAATCTTAGGAATATAAACCTGAGGGTCGGACAAGGTTTTTTTATGGGGAAAGTTTTTAAAGATGTAGTAAAATAGTATGCTATAAAGATTGGTCGGTCAATACTCTTTTCTTGCAACGAGCCAAAAAGAGTTCAAGGAGTTTGCAAGATAAGGGAAAATGGTTGCCCCTTGTCAGTTTGAGGTTCTAGATATGAGAAAGACACCATTAGTTTTCTTCTAAAAACCCTAAATGACAACCACACTTGTCATAGGATTCAGAAGAATAGACTTGCCAATGCTTGTTGGCTTTCTAAGAGGTACACCAAGGCCCTTAAACTTGGTGGAAACTTCAACTTTGGAGATTTTATGGGGAAGGTCAGAAAGGACCACATCTTGGCACCATCTAGAAGCCAAGTGTATCGGGCAAAGAACAAAGCTGGAGAGATAATTCAGGGAAACTTATATGCACAATATGGAAAGCTTAGGGATTATGCAGAAGAATTAAAAAGGTCCAATCCAGGTTTCACTATGGTGATAGACACTGAGTTGGAAGTAAATGAAGAACATATATTTAGGAGAATTCACATTTGCTTAAATGCATGCAAAGTTGGTTGGCTAGCTCATTGTAGGCCAATAATATGCTTAGATGCATGTCACATTAAGTCCTAGCAAAACTTTCAGCACAAATCCCAGCTTATGTTTGCTATTGGAATCGATGCAGCAACTCATACTATCCAATTGCCTACGATGTGGTTGAGAAGGAAAGTTACGACACATAGAAGTGGTTTCTAAAGTTTCTCAGGATAGATCTGAACTTGAACAAGTCATTTGGTATAACTTTCATGACCGACAAACAGAAAGGCCTTGTTGAGGCTATCAATGAGTTATGGAGAGACAGTGAACACAGGTTCTGTGTTAGGCATATGTCTGCTAATTTTAAGAAGAAGTTTAAGGGTGATTTAGTTAGAAACAAATTATGGCAAGCTGCAAAAGCATGAACAAAGGAAGAGCGGAAGGATATCATGGAGAAAATAAAGGTCATAGATGTTAAAGCTTGGCAATGGCTGAATGACAAACCTGCAAGTCAAAGGACCAAGAGCCATTTCTCAATTTTCCTAAAGTGTGACATGCTCTTAAACAATCTGTGTGTGTGTCAATGGTGACAAAACCATTCTTACAGCAAGGTGTCTTCCAATCTATTCTATGTTAGAATTGATTAGGGTGAAGATTATTGAGAGGAGAGCTAGTAGAAGACAGGATATGGGGAAATGGTTTAGGAAAATTGGACCTCGGATTGCTGAGATTTTGGAAATTGCTGCTAAGAATAGTGGAAGCTTAACAGCTCACTTGGGTGGAAATGACAATTTTCAAATAAATGATAATGATGATACAACCCCAGTTGCTGTTGTGGACTTGACAGCAAAAACTTGTAATTGCAATCAATGGAATCTAACTGGAATTCCATGCATGCATGCTATAATTACAATTTATTGGAGGCATGAAGATCCGTTGTCTTATGTACATGACCACTACAAGAAGAGCACTCGGGAGAAAACTTGACAAAATGTTATTTATGGGATTAAGATGGAAAGGTATTGGAATAAGTCGGAGTTGCCTCCATTGTTGCCACCGAAGATCGTGAAACAATTTGGTCGTCATAAAAAGCTAAGATATAGAGCTGTTAGTGAAATTCCAGCCAATGCCAGAAAGTTCACAAGGATTCATAGATCATATACATGCACCAAATGCAAGCAATAAGGACATAGCTTTAAACATGTGATAAGAGGGTTGCACTTCTTGCAAAAATACATATGCAGGTAATTTAAAATAACACTTGTCATAGGAATTAACAATTGTTGTGCCTTTATATTATCTAACACTTGGCATTTACTTTATTGAAGAATTTGAACCAACAACATGTTGTGAACCAACAACCTGCTGAGAACCAACGAACTGAAACTTTAGTTGATGTTCCAGACATTCAAACTGAATTTGTGGACAGTAACGAAGATGGTGCAAGGGTATGAGCTTCAATTAGTGTGCTTAGAACATGTTTTCTTATGTTGTTTTGCAATTTATAATCTGACATTGACTTCATTTTGCAGATAATGATTCAAGAATCTACAGGGCAACAAATAAATATGGACAACATTGAGCAAATCTTATCTAATGTTAGGACTTCGAAACAGCATTATGCAACCAATCTAATTCCACATTTTCACCCAAATGACCCTTTACTACACTATTTTCAGTCTGAAAACCAAGTTGAAGAAGAATAGTCGCAGGAACAACAAGCTCAAAAAGGAAAAAGTAAGAAGAAAAAAACCGGTGGCCTGAGAAAGAAGCAGAAGACAAACTAAGTCTTGAGTTTTGAGTTTTTTTAGTCTAGACAAGTTTATATTGAGTTTGGATAGGTTCTTGATTTTTTTTTTTTTTTTTTAAATACAACATGCAGACCCATTGATCAATTATTTAGTCAAATGTCAGAAGCGACGCGAATCCGCGAGTGAGCTGTGTTCATCACTCATTTTCACAGTTTTCCAAATCGATTTTTGGAATATTTTCTGATTAAAAAATGTTTGTTTGCATGTCTAATTTCTCATGTCAAAATTTGAGCAAATAAAGTTGAGTATTTTTAGAGATGTGCACTTGAATGTGGACATATGTCAGATTTGAATAGTTTGCAGAGATGAAAATAATGGTCTTTTTGGGACTCCACCCACCAATTAATGGTGTATAGTGCTAATTTATTTTTTAGGAGTGTCATGTCATAGATAACAGTAGCTTTCCGTTAGATTTAACTGAATGGCTGCTAATGAACAATGTTTCGTTAAAATGGTGATTTTGGAACAATTTGAATAGTCGGTGGCCTTTTTGGGACTCCATCCACCAATTAATGGTGTCTAGTGCTATTTTCTCTATATTTTATATCAGGACGAACTGACAGTAGAAATACTGATATATATATATATATATATATTTATATAGTGGTTCTCTCATAATATATATTTTATTTTAATTTCGGTAAGGACCTTGATAAAATCACGTCAATTTCTATAAATTTTGATCTGAATTTTTGTGTAGATGATAAGTTCAATGAAATCTACCAACAAAAAAATTTAAGAATTTTTCAAGCACTACAGCTATTTCTCTCGATTTTGTTAAATATGAAGGTATCAGAAAATGAGCGAAATATAGGAAAATTCAAGAAAAATAGTTGTAGTACTTGAAAAATTCTCAAACTTTATTCATAGGTAGATTTCATTGAACATATCATTCACAAAAAAATTCAGATCAAAATTCATAAAAATGTATGTGATTTCATCGAAGTCCTTACTGAAATTAAAATAAGAGATCCCTTAGAAGAGAACCACTGTATGTATGTATATATATACATGGTGGTGTTCATATGAGTGGATTGAATGTGAGCTGTTGGATTCAATTACTTTAACTTAGCCTAAGTCAAAGTAGTAGAAATCAATGGCTCATATTCAATATACTCATATAAAATCCAAGAGGTGCGCACTCATGTGAACACCACTATATATATATGATAGTTTTCCTATCATTTCAGGACGGCTAACCACATGCATGTTTTAATAAAAGATTGATTTTTTTTAACAAATGTTTGAACTTATTAAAACATGTGGTTGTGGTTAGTCGTCCTGAAATTTTAATTTCAGGATGACTTGATATGAGAACTATCATATTTATATATCATAAACGAAACATTTCTAATTTCACAAAATTCATAATACAAAAATTTCATATCCAAGTACTCATATGCCAAAACTATGAAATTTCTAATTTCACAAAACCGATATAAACAAATTCTTTATTTCACTAAACTATGAAGTCAAAAATTATGTTTCATAACGTCAACAGGGGCGTAACTCAGCTGATAGATGGACGAGTTTGGGATTTGGGTAAATGACTTTCAGATCAGCGGTTCGAATCATACCAATGACGAAGACTTTAAAAAAAAAAAAAAAAAAAATCTGATCCTGGATTAATAGATATTATCAAAAAAAAAAAAAAAAATTATGGTTCATAACAAGAGAGAAATTATTGTTAACATAAAATTAAATAAACAGCTGATTAACACAAAACACGTAATTTCACCAAACTATGAAGCCAAAAAGCAAGTCATAACAAATAAAAAGAAGGGATAATGGCTTAAAATAAGAATATATTCGGCTAGTAGACATAAAGTATGAATGGTTTAGTAACAGTAGATGTGTCAAATGGGTCGGATCAGACCATAATTTTTAAAGGTCCAACCGAGCTTTAGGGCCTAGCCTGGCTGTGGTATAAGTGTATAACCGTGTAAGTCTTTGGATATGAGATTTTGTATGGTTGGCGTTCTGACGATATCTGTACCCTATAAAAACTGTATATACACTCTAAAGTAGTATATTCTTGAAAATTTAATATTATCCTTTAGTAAAATTACTAAAATGACTTATTTGCTAAATTGTTTGTAAGTACACCCTCAAATGATTAATCGGTTTCCTATTAGTTGTTTGATTTTCACATATATCATAAAAATCTTTATGTTTTTCCAACCCTAACTTCTCTTTTAAATAATAATTTCAAACAAATTTCATTTTCTTTTAAGGAATACAAATTGATTACAAAGTACGGAGAATGAATCAAAATCATTAGATGAATTTGGTTCGTAAAAAATATGAATTTTAAATTAATTTTTATTATTTTGATTAGAAGTGCAAATTCATTGTTTATTGTCTTCTCTGTTTTAATTTTCACTTTCGAACGTCTGTTTACACTTCTTCTTCTTTTTGTTATCATAATTAACCTAAAAAGGTTTACAACATATTTTGTTCAAATCTCTTGGCTGACTATCAAGATTAATTAAGTCCAGTTGTTGTGTTGTGTTTTGTTACGTCCCATCTATATATATATATAAATAATAAAAAAAACCTTAAAAGGGCCAACCTAGATCTAAACCCGGGCAATGAAAAAACCTAATTGCAAACCAAAGGGAAAGACGATCGTTAAAGATTGATAATAGATTAATAGGCGATCAAATCGATATCAAATCTTAGTAAGATTAGTTAGTTTGATATAGTTACAGATTCAGATATTTGTGAACTTATGAATTAAGCTTTTAAAAAGACTGATTCTTTAATTTTATTCTTTTTCCACTTCATTTCATATTTTTGATCAGATAATTTAATCATATGAATTTCTATTTTTCTTTATTTTTTTTATAGAGGTAGGTGGGGTGTAGTTACAAAATACAATAGAATAAAATTAAAGAAATGATGTTTTTGCCATTAAGTGAGGTTTATTTACAAACTAGAGTTATTTTAAATTTTTAATTAGGTGTACTTACGAAAATAGTGTACAGGTACCAATATTGTCACTTATTTTGTATTTAGTAGAGTTTCTCATTAGAGGTGTCAAAGGGTCGGTTCGAGCTGCTCGACCCATCTAAAATTGTCAATAAGGGTTTATGGGCCGGGCAAAGCCTGGCCCTTAACATTGAGGGCTGGGCTTGAGACCTAGCCCGCACTTTTGTTTATGAGTCCTACCCTAGCCTAAGGCCCAAACCCATTTGAGACTCGGGAAAGTTAGGGCCTTGTGGGCCGGGTCGTCAAAAATTATATTTTAGATTATAAAAATAAACTCTATATTTAAAAGGGATAAAATACTTATATATATATTTTTTAATTGAATAAGAATGTCCTTTTAGTTTATGAATATTTAGTAATAAATAATCTTATTAGGAAGATATGTGTAGAGAATTTTTTTTAGATGCAATACTCACCCTATCTGGCGAGCTTGACGGACTTTAGACTATAAGCCCATCCCGACCCTCAAGCTCGACCCTCAAGACTGATGGGCCTAAAATATATGTCAAAGCCCGCCCTCTCAACTGGATGTGGGCCAAGCCTAGGCCCTCAATGTGGCGGGCCAAGCAGGGTGGGTTTGTACGGAAACGGGCCGGCCCGACCCTTTTGACTTCTCTATTTCTCATATCAAATTGACAAGGGTTTTTAACTTAAATTAAAAAAAAATTAAAAAATATACAATTGGGTCAAACTAAAGTTGTAAAAGTGGACCGGTCCGGCCCAATTCAATCCGGCAAGTCTGGCCCGTTTTTGAAAACGGGCCAGACTTGGTCCGCTCCGCGCCGGTAGGCGGACCGGACTAGGTCCGGCACGTTTTCGGAAATGGTGGCCCTGCACGGCACGTGGACCGTTTCCGGCGGACCGTGCCGGCGTGCCGCCAGACCGGGCCCAATTATTATTATTTTTTTTAATTTTTTTTTTGGATTTTTGGTTTAGGGAAAAATAAAATACATAATTACAAATTAAAATACTTAACATTTTAACAATTGAATTATGTAAATGTAGTTAGATAGATTTATTATTTTTGGTAATAAGATAATTCAAAAAATGAATAAAGATAAAGTATTACAAAAATATAAAATAGATGAAGTTATGAAAATATGAAATGAAGAAGTATTTATTTTTTCTAACTTATGGTATTCAGTATTACATATTTACATGATTGCCTCATTAAAAACCTTACCAAGAAAAACCCAATGGGATAAAAACTTGGCAAGGGAAAAAGAGTGCAATCGTATTACAATTTACAAGTTCTGAAACTGGTTACTACCGGAACCGGAAGCCTCATCAACATATAGATTGTTGAAATTTTGAATAAGTTCATTATCTACAATTTGGTTTTGCAACCTCTTTTTAGCATGCTCCCAATCCCGAAGGCTTGTTAATACCTCCACCATGTCCGGAGACAAACAGCTTCTTCTTGGTTCAATTATGCGTCCACTGGTGCTGAATGCTTGTTCTGAAGACACCGTGGACACGGGGATAACTAGTACATCACCTGCTAGGTGTGACAGAATCGGATACCTGTAGGTATAAGACTTCCACCATAACAACAAATCAAAATCTTCCTTGTCTTCGACAGCATCGAACTGTGCTTCAAGGTACCTATTCAGTTCGGCACAAGAAGATGGGCCAGATCTTTGGGTTGAAGAAGTACTTGTTGATTTGTCCTTTTTTCGGCGTTTGAGAATGCTCCAACTTGATGTCTTTGTGTGTGTCTCCGGTTTTGCTGATGGTTGGGTGTCAATGCCGCCAAACCTGCACTCATAAATACGAAAAACTTCGAACAACTTGTTTCGAATGTCAGTAACCTGTTCTGAATAATCTATTTCCAAATTATTACCAATAACCTCAAGGAAAACTTCTAAACCAGATAATTTAACTCTAGGATCTACTATAACACTTAAGGCATAAAGTAAAGGAATGGTAGCCCAATATTTTTTCAATTTTGCCTCCATGGCAACAACTGCAGTGCCTAAATGAACATCTTTCCTATAAGCGTTTAACGCTTCAGACATTTCCACTATTCGATGAATTGCCTCACAAGATGTGGGGTAATAGACCCCGGAAAGAGTTACAGTAGCATCGTAAAAAATCTTTAAAAAATCAACAAAAACCCTTGCCACATACCAATCGTCTGATGTCAGTGGTTGTGCTTGTGGAAGGCCAACTTCGGCCAACTTCATATTATAAAAACCTGAAATAGTTGTATCATATGGCAAACAATTTTCCAGCATTAAGTAAGTAGAGTTCCACCTTACCGGCATATCAGTTTGGAATCGTCGGGGGCGTAGATTGTTTAATCTGCAGTGTCTACGAAATTCTTGGAATCTAGGATTAGAGCTGCCAATCCAAGAAATGGCATTTCTGATGCGATCTACATGGTCGCTTACTTTCTTCAAACCAGCCTGTACAACTAAATTTATAATATGACATGCACACCGTTGATGGAAGAAATAACCTCCATCTTGCGGGATATTTCTTTCAAATAGAAAGGATGCGATCTGTGATTTGATATGTTTCTAAAACAGAAATAATGACATTAAAAATATTTTCAGCGGTATGTGCAAAATCCATAGGACGAAAACCAAGAATTCTTTTTGTTATCCTCCAATCAGAATTTAAGTAGTGTCCAGTGACACATAAGTAGTCATGTTTCGAACATGCGTTCCAAATATCAGAGGTTAATGCAATACAGACATTTAGATGGTGTAATTCAGCACTCAAGTCATCTCTAGCGGTTCCAAACAATCTTATCAAATCGTTTCTAGTGGTGGTTCTAGAAACAGTTTGATATTAGGGGCAGAATGCAGATGTGATCAACTCTTGAAAAAAAACATTGTCAGCAAAGTTGATTGGTTGATCAGTTTGTGCAATGAATAGTGCCAAGCAATTTCTAGCGTGTTCGGGATCGTACCTCCATGTCGTAACAGACCCATCTGGGTGCCGTTGTAGTTGTGTTTGAGTTCTAGTGTCTACCTGTCCATGTGCAGGCATGCATTTGAGCATATGTCTTCTCAAATGACCGGTTCCATTCCTACTAGTGGAATAGTCCTTAGAACAAAACTTACATTTAGCTCTGGGGCCCGTCGTCCCGTCTAGGAGTGTCATTTGTACTATGTGAAAACACTGCCAAACATCGGATGTAAATTTTTTGGGACGTGATGTTGGGGTATCAGTAGTAGTAGCGGCGGAACATGAACCTCTCGCTTGGGGTTCCGTTTGTTCTGAAAGATCAAGATCATCATTCAGCATGTTCAAACCGTCCGTGAAAAATGGATTCATTTCCTGAAATACAAATATGAACTCATTAGTCATTAATATATTATTATTTACATTAACTACCAAACTTAAAAATCATAAGTTACTAACTTAAAAATGTTAAAATTAACTACTACACATAAAAATCATAATTTACTAACAAAATATATTTAAATAAACTACTAAATTAAAAATCATAACTTTAACTTTAAAATGTTAAAATTAACTACTACACATAAAAATTATAATTTACTAACAAAATATATTTAAATAAACTACTAAATTAAAAATCATAACTTTAACTTTAAAATGTTAAAATTAATTACTATACATAAAAATTATATTACTAACAAAATATATTTAAATAAACTACTAAACTTAAAAATCATAACTTTAACTTTAAAATATTTAAATTAACTACTACACATAAAAATCATAATTTACTAACAAAATATATTTAAATAAACTACTAAATTAAAAATCATAACTTTAACTTTAAAATGTTAAAATTAATTAATACACATAAAAATCATAATTTACTAACAAAATATATTTAAATAAACTACTAAATTAAAAATCATAATTTTAACTTTAAAATGTTAAAATTAATTACTACACATAAAAATCATAATTTGCTAACAAAATATATTTAAATAAACTACTAAACTTAAAAATCATAACTTACTAACTTAAAAATGTTCAAATTAACTACTACACATAAAAATCATAATTTACTAACAAAATATATTTAAATTAACTATTACACTTATAAATCATAATTTAATAACAAAAAATATTTACATTAACTAATACACTAGTACACTTTAAAAAAATTATCTTAATAACACAAATATTAAAATATACTACTACACAAGTACACATAATAATGATTAATTAACTACTAAAAAAAATAAAAATAATTTACTAAATAAACACAAATATTTAAAAAATTAGCTAAAGTGTTTACATAACATTAAAAATTTACTCACATAAAGAAATAATAACATTTAAAGAACAATGTACCTTAAATGTTTTGTGTGTTGGTGGAAAATGAAGAGAACAATAGTCAATAGATAGATAGATAATAGGGAATTAATATAATAGTATTATAAAATGTAATAAATGTATATATATATATATATATAGAGAGAAGGAGAGAGAGAGAGAGAGAGAGAGAGAGAGAGAGAGAAACAATGAAATTGAATGAAAATGTGTAGAGATTTGTAGAATGGAGAGAGATTGAGAGAATGAGAGAATGAGAGAAAGTGTCAAAGTGATTGAAAAATGGAATGGATAGGGGTATTTATAGAAAAATTAGAATTGTGGGTGAAAATATAAAATAGGAGAGTTTAGGGCGTTTTTGGTAATTTTTTAAGGCATCAACGGTTGAATTGGTGAAATATAAAATAGAAGAGTTTAGGGCGTTTTTGGTAATTTTTTAAGGCATCAACGGTTGAATTCAAAATTCAACCGTTGATGCATTAAAAAATTAATTTTTTTTTTTTTTTTCAAATGGCCGGACCTTGGGGTGGCCGGTCGGACCGGTCCGGCGGCAGTCCGCCTGGCTTGGTCCGCGGGCTTGATGTGCCGTGGCGGGCTGGTCCGGCGGACCGGACCCCTTCAGCCCGGCACGCGGCACGCCTCCGTGCCGGTCTTGATCCGGCACATCCCCTTCGCGGATCGGACCTGATCCAGCCCGTTTTACTTGGCAGGCCAAACAGACCGACCTACTTGGGCCTGATCCATTTTTACAACACTAGGTCAGACCAGGAATACAACTTCCACTTTAATAGTTTTTAACTTTTTATGATTTAATGGGTAAATGTATGATATATTTACAATAATAGGGTTTGAACTATAAAAGTGAATTTTCATTTTGAAGTTTCCAACCACCGATTATCTTTAAATATTTGAAATTAGATATGTTTTTTAATAAGAAGAGCACCAAATATTAACAAGTTTTCAAGTTTTCTAGGAATTTTTTTTGTAACTCTACCGTTGTGAGAACAGTTTTATTTATTTTCAACAAGCGTACGTGTGCTCTTGAACGACTTGCACGTGTATTCCACGCAGAGAGCACTCTGGCACCGAATTCGATCTTACGTGTCAACTCATAACCATGCAACACACCACAAATTTCCACGTGCTACACATACAAAATCCAAAATAACCGACAACCAACACAAACTACTGTTTGTCTCCACTCCCGTTTCCTTACACGTTAAAACGTCCACCAAGTTTCAAACTTTCAATCAAATCAAACCAACAAAAACAGCAACAAAAACAAACAAATCAAACAATGTCTCGCTCTCAGATCAATCGAAGACCGACATGGGAGGTTCTCAGCCTCGTCGCTCAACACCTTGACCCCAAAACACTAGCCGTAGCTTCATGTGTTTCAAAGTCATGGTTCACTTCCATGTCCTCCGACCACCTCTGGCAACCCATTTGCTTCACTCACTCTTCTCCTCTCTCTAACCTCAAACTCACTTACCCATCTGTCCCTTATCGCCTCCTCTATGCTCTCGGCGTCACCGCTTCAAAACGCCGCTTCAAACCCCCCTCCAAACCCCGCATTTCCCTCAAAAACCTCCTCTTTGCCATCGACTTGCGCACCAAAGAATTCCCTCTTGCCACCATAGCAAGACCCGCCGACGAGCTCTGCTTCGACTTAAACGGGGTGTTCAGGTTCGATATCGACATCGACTACGAGAGTTTTCCGGTGGCGGAGACGTTGGAGGAGGTTAAGATCACGTGGAACGTGGTGTTGCGTGGGTGGCAAGGGGTTTTTACGATGATAGACCGCGAGGAGAATTTGAACTTAAGGGCGGGGTCTGGAGGATGGTTCTCGGATAGCCTGCCGTCACCGGGGTGTTGTTCGAGTGAGATGGTGGCGAGTGGGATCGTGGCGGATTTGAAGTTAGGGTTTTGTACGATGAGAGAGAGTGATGGGAAAATTAGGGTTGATAAGGTTAGTGTGGGGATTTTGAATGTTGTGAATTGGAGATATGTTAGAGTCGAAGATGGGCTCAGATACTTGCAACATTTTCTTCTAACTAAATAATTGCCGCAAACGGGTTTCTGTTCTATATATATATATTTTTTTTTCTACAAATTTATGTTCTACTTTTATCAATCATAGGGTTCAACAAATATTCCATGGATAAATTATAAAAGCGGAGCGATATAAACTGGTTTCAATAAATAAAGAGGGCCATGGGGAATAATATGGTATAAATGACAAATCATTTGTCAAATTGGGTGGTAAAACACTATTGCAGAACTAATTCACAAAAATGCATACTAAATAAACACAAAAGACAACCCTATTCATAGCAATCAAACACAGTATATACAATAGAGACACAATACAATAGGCAACAACGTAAAGTTTATGGTATTCCTCTTGCAAATTTTCATCTTCACGATCATCACCATGCACCATCGTCATTAATATTGTCATCTTTACTGCACCAATGTAAACTGGATAAGCAACAAAACTACTCATTGCAATATTCTTGGAGTCAGCATCTTCAACTTTCAGAACCAGCTAGATTCGTCTCTCCAAAATTATTGATACTTTTCTTGCTTTCAAAATGATTGTTTCTTGGTTATTTCAAAATTAAAATAAAATAATTTTTTCTTGGAACAAATTTGAATATTTTCCATTAGCTTTATTAATCCTTTTTTTTTTTTTTTTTTTTCTGCTTATTTTTCTAGATATTTTATGAATTTTATGAATTGTTTTTTATATACAACATGCGGGGGTGGCGGCAAGAATCATTGAATTGTTGCATTAGAACATTAATTATATATATATATATATATATATATATATATTATATAGAGGAAATCGTAAGAAATGAATAAAAAGTTTATTGCTCTATTGTTTTTATTGTTTTTAGCCAAAAATTTAGAGTGGTGCTATTGGCAGTTTGGTACACCCTTACTGATCTATTTATGCCCCACTTATTTAAATTTTGATTTAATTAAATAAAGTTAAATGTTTTTATTAATTTATTTTATTTATTTTCAAAACTACCCTTTTACTTATTTTTCAAACTTAATAAACCTCATCTCTAATATCTCTATCTATCTCAGATTTTTATCTCTGGTCTTGTCTTTCTCTCACCTCCAATGAACAATTTTTTTTTTCTTTTTTAGTGTTTTTTTTTAATATCAAGCTTTATAGAAAAGGTCAGGAAGTCACAAAACAAATAAAAAGCAAACAGCCCCAAGAAAAGAGCAAATAACAGAGCAACCCAAGACAAAACATAGAGGAAAAAACGAAACATCCCACTAACAAAACGAAACAAGAAGCAAAGAGCAAGTATTTGTTTTGGATATCATCATTTCACTTTCAGATTCTAAAAGAGTAATGAAATTAAATAATAATCAATATCTCATCTGTCTAATACATCCCAAGTGTTTGATTTACTGTTTAAATAAGATCCAGTACAAGTATTTTTAGGGTTTGAGAATTATGAAAAAAAAAAAATTCAAGAAAAGGATTAAAAGAACGTTGGTTTTTTTTTTTTTTTTAAATTTATTTAAATTTATTTTTTTTTTATTTTTTGAAAAAGAATATGGGGTTTTATTAGATTTACTTTATAATTTTTTTTTTCTTAAATTGTATATCTCTTTTAATAATTTTGATAAAGGAAAAAAATTAATACTAAATAATTAAAAAAGTGGGGTATAAATATATCAGTAAGGGGTGTGCCAATAGCACCACTCAAAATTTATTTTGTATTATACTTGTCACCTATGGGTTTGAATTGCCAGAATTGTCCTCCATTTTGTTTTACTTGCCCCAAAATTTTCCTCTCTCTTCACCTGATACCCTCCAATTTCTTTATACCGCCGACCCAAATACAAATTAAAAATTAGATCTCATTCCTTCTCTCACTTCCCTCTTTAGACTCTCTCTTCTCTTTCAACTCTCTCTTCTCTTTCAACTCTCTTCACTACTCTTTTCTCATTCCTTTTCTCTTTCTCTCTCTCTCTCTCTCTCTCTCACTCTCTCTTAAGAACGTCTTCAAGGTGCGTCGCTAGATCTCTTTCTTTCCTTCAAGAACGTCTCTCTCTCTCTCTCTTAAAGTAGATTCGGATCCGAACGTCGTTGTGTCCCTCTCTTTTAAGCTCTCTCAATCTCTTTCTCTCTCTTAAGGTTTCTACTCCTGAAAAGAAGTTTCTTGAGAAGATTCAGCTAATACAATTATTAGGTATCTTTTAATTTTTTATGGGTTTTTGTATTTATTAATTTTTTTATATGTTCTATGTATTACAATCTTTTGGTTGGTGGCTGAGAGACAAAATAGAGTAAATTTTATTTATTTATTAATTATCTTTTTGAGTTTTGATTTCCAATTTTGATGTTTTATGTTGATTTGATATAGTTTGAGCTATTTGAAGCTATAATAATGAAAATTATGTAATTGGGGGCTTGAATTTAAGTAAAGTATCTATGCATGATTTTCGTTTGATGCTTTAGATTGTGTTCTTTAGCTTCGTTTTGCTTTGAATTTTGTGGTTATGGTCTTTGATGTGCTTGATGTTGAGAAAGTAAAAATCAGATTTTTTTTTAGCCTTCTGCCGGGAGAAATTGTCCTTGCTTTCTTGGATGGATTCAGTAAGTTATTCTCGAACTCCTATATATGGCTTGGCTTGGCTTGGCTTGCACATTCTTGTATTCGAAGAACATAATACATCATGATTACAAATTTCAGTCCTCAAATTCGTTCCATTTATATTGATATATGCCTTGTTGTAATATGAACTTGTAATAGAATGGTTATGGAAAACCTTATTTGGGTTTTTTGCTATCGTTTGATATTAAATGGAATTGCTCAGGTACAAGTTTATGGTCTTCACCTATACCTGCTGTAGCGATATCTGTTAATAAAATAGTACTTTTTTATACCAAATTAGGCTTTTCCTAGGCTTTTTCGAGCTCCATCGTCTATATTTTCAATAATGAAGATAGCCAAAAGTATTTGTTCTAGAAAGTTGGATGCTTTTGTTGGAAATTAATATTGATAACAACCAGTTATAATCATTTTATATAGGTGATGTAATTTGTATATTCATATACATTCATATTTTAGTGGATGTATTCTTGCATGTGATTAGAATGACTCACTTTCCCCAATCTAGAGTTTGGTTTATTCGATTCTCGTGGAGATAATTTCATTGTTTGATTGTTTGGTTGTTTTGATTCATTAGTATTTGTAGGGTTCATAAAATGTTTGTGTTGTATTCGTTTGTGGTATTAGGGTGCCTTTATTATATTATGTTGTTTAGTCTTATTTCTCTGATATTACTGTGATGCTATAGATTGTGAAAGTGAAAACCCTGTTGGAAAAGCAATATCTAGATCTTCCAATAGAGGAGTTGTTTAAGAGGGAGCAAAGCTTATACAACTTGTAGGTAACATAGTAAGATGTCCATCGGCAGCGAAAGTTTGTAGTATAAGTTAGAAAGCAAGTTAGCTATGATGATGTTTGAATCCTTATTTGTATGAATATTTTTATTTATTTATTTTTATTTTTTTGAACAATCAGTTGTATTGAAAGCCAACAAAGCTATCCAAACAGCAGAACAAGAACAAAGGGATCTGAACAGAACCCCAGACCCCACCGCACCAACAACAAACCACAAAGACAAGGCAAAAAGAAGTGAAAACAAAGACACCAAGGCACAACAAAAACGCCACAGCAACAGGCCAGAAAACTAACGAGCAAGGAAAGCAGCGAACCAAAAGAGCAGAAAAACTCATCAGAGCTCACTCCACTCCACAAAATTCCCAGCCATATTCGCTCTCCTTTTCGAATGATTATCAACAAAACCATTGGAAGCTCTAGATCGAAAAGATATACTGCGACCTCCGAAATCTTCAAGAAAACTTCTGATGTTGTAGATTTCGTTGACAAAATTTAGATTGCCAACACCTTTGCTTTGAATCCAGAAAACTGCAGTCTTTGAATTAGAAATAATCTCCACATGACGACCTTGTAAAGAGAGGTTAGAGGAGAAAAGTTCGCAGGCTTTATGAATAGCCAGAATCTCGATAACATTAGACTCTCTCTCAAACCAATACTCATCGAAAAAAGGTAGAGGACTTTATCATGCAAATCCCTCAAACCCCCCCCCCCCCCCCCCACCCATGCTTGCCGGGCCAGGTTTTCCAAGAGCTGATCCATCTACATTAAAAACCAAGCCTGAACCATTAGGAGGTAACCACTCTTCCTCCTTCCGAGACTTCGAAGAAATTGGATCCACGCAAAGATCTTTTATATTCAAAAGAATCAATGTAAGAGGATCATTAGACCCCTTACCATGGTGTTTGAATCACTAAGCCAGCCTAAACCTAACCATATCTATAGCTTGAGAAACACTAACTTCTTTCTCCCCAAAGTCCGCTTGGTTCCTTGCTTCCCACGTTGACCACACCACCATATAAAAGGTTAATTCCCAAACCCTGGCGCTCTTGGGCGAAGGAACAAAAACCTCTTAGTTGTTCCACCATTCCTTGATAGATTCAGTCGAACAACAATGTACTCCCCACTATCTCATGCAGCTGTACCAAAGCTTCCAAGTTCAGGGACAAAGCAAAAACACATGGTTTAAGGTTTCCTTATTACCAATACACAACCTATAATTCAAATCCAAGGCCATACCAAATTTTTGAAGCACATCACCCACCAAAACCCGTCCACGAATAAGTTGCCAAATGAGCAATTCAACTTTAGGAGGGCAAATCTTTATTGTGTTACTTGTATTTCAAGACTAATTACATTGAATTACAAGTTAGCATTTCATAACTAATAAGGTTAGAATATAAGTCCATTTGTTTTTTTGAATTGAAAGTTATATGTAAGTTGTATTGAAATTTACATGTCAATTGGATTCCAAGTTATATATCAATTTTACTCCAAGTTACATGTTAGTTTAGTTCTAAGTTTAGTGTTAGTAGATTTTCAAGTTACATGTCAATGGAATTGAAAGTTACATGCTAGTTGTATTTCAAGTTACATGTCAGGTGAAGTCCAAGTTATATGCCAATTGATTTTTAAGTTACATGTCAATCGATTAACATGTTACATGTCAATTCATTAGTTTTTAAGTTACATGCCAGTTCAAGTATCGAAGAAGATTACAAGTACTAAAAGGTGAAAGCATATTTTACATCATATTTGGCATGTATTTGTGACATGAACTAAATATCTTGAGCTAAGGCCAAGATGAAACCAAACCTGTGATTATCTAAATAAAAGACTGCCAATTTTATCTATATGAGATTGTGTTGCTGTATGAAATTTTCATGTGTTTAACGTTTTCAAGTGCCTAGTTATCATTTGATTGTTCTTTTGGTTGTTGTGTTATGGATTGAGAGGTGAAGCACACAAGTTTAGTAAGGTAGAAATGCGTGAGGCTAGCTTGTAGGATTCATATATTTATGCCACTATGCTTAATGAATTCATGCATATTTTCCGTAGTCATCGAGAGATATGTTATGTGTATGTGTGGATGTAATCTTCGTTGCTCGAGAGAAAATAAAGGTTGATTAAGGGTCACACAAGTCTACAACAATTACTTGCATAATTGGATTTAGTTGGTGGGTCTAGAACTAAGATAAGAGTGGTTAGGTGGATTATAAGCCTTAGCTATTTTATCATATAAGTTACAATCATGTTTCCTCGTGTTTGTATGCTTTAAATTGCAATGTTTTCAATAGATAGTTCAATAAGTTTAGTTGTAGTATTTAAATTGAAAATCACCATCTTATCATTGTCCAAATAGTAATTAATTTAATCAATTTCGGTATTCAACCCCCAATCCTCGTAGAAACTACTCTACATCTGCCTTATACTACACTTTGCGGCCTCGTACGATTTTGAGTAGCCGTCTTTGTGTGGTTAATTGGTCATTGCACCAGTTAGATGTAAAGAACATCTTCCTCAATGGCGACCTAAAGGAGGAAGTGTACATGGAAATTCCTTCTGGCCTTGAGACTCACACAAACCTCAACAACATCTGCAGACTTCGAAAGTCCTTGTATGGTATGAAGCAATCACTTTGGGCATGGTTCAATTGATTCACGACGGCAATAAAGAAATACAACTTCTTAAAATGCCAATCATATGTGTTCGTGAAACATTCAAATGGAGGAAGAATGACAGTTCTCATAGTATATGTCAACGATATCATCCTTACCGGCAATGATGAGGTTGAAATACAAAGGCTAAAAAGGTTCCTAGCAAAATAATTTGAAATCAAAGACCTTGGTAGGTTGAAGTACTTTATTGGTATGGAAATTGCATGATCAAAAAGGGGCCTTTCAGTCTCTTAACGAAAATATGTCATAGACTTGCTAAAAGAGATTGGAATGACTAGATGCAAGCCATCAAATACACCAATGGATCATACAACCAAGCTAGGGAATGTAGAAGGAAGTGCACCGGTTGATAAGGGAAGGTATCAAATGCTGGTAGGTAAATTAATTTACCTCTCTTATACCAGACCTGACTTTGGTTTCGCAGTTAGCACCATGAGCCAATTCATGAATAACTCTATTGAGGAACACATGAATGTTGTGTATCAGATCCTAAAACACCTAAAGATGACTCCAGGTAAAGGTTTTCTTTCTAAGAAGGTAACTAACTGAGATGTTGCACTGTATTCAGATGCCGATTGGGCAGGGGTCCGAAGTAGATCGAAGGTCAACAACTGGGTTCTGTAACTATGTTTGGGATAACCTTGTCAATTGGCACAATAAAAAGAAATCAGTGGTGTCTCGGAGTAGTGTAGAGGCAGAATTTAGGGTAATGACATATGGAATATGTGAAGGGATTTGGCTCAATGATTATTAATGGAGCTGAAGATTCCAGCTGAGGGTCCTATGAAACTATTCTGTGACAATCAAGCAGCTATAGGAATAGCTAAAAATCATGTCCATCACGACATAACAAAGTACGTGGATATAGACCAACACTTTATCAGAGAGAAACTAGAAGGAACTATCACATTGGTCTACAATCTGACATTGTTTCAAATATCAGAAATACTTACAAAGGCACTTCCTAGGGCTACCTTTGAAGAACTGAGTTCCTAATCAACATCCATATCCTAGCCTGAGAGGGGGTGTTGGATTTAATTAGTTTCTTTATTTGATTAGTTATTTTATCTGATTGAATAAGAGATTTAGGAAGGTTGTTTCCAAATCTCATCCTTAGTTAGTTTCCTAACCGTAAGGCAATAGTTATCCTTATCTAAGTTTGTTAGGTCAATTAGTGGAGTGAATGTATTTATATTGGCTTTCAGCCACTAGTTGAATCAAGTTGAGAAGAATACTAAAACTTCTCATTAACTTCCACAAAAATTGATTAAATTTCATCAAAATTCTCATGAATGTTTATATAGAGGATCCCTATACACTATAAAGATCTCTATACACTATACAAAAGCCTTATCCTAGGAACCGTATGAGATAGTGTTTTTCTTCGACCCACCCACCACCATCCATGATTAAAAGATATAAGATATTGGCACACACATCCAGCGCTGATCTAACAATTAATAAGAAAATAGTATGATATGTGTAGGACTTAAATCCCCTTTTTGCAACTTATTGTCATCCAAACAAATGCAAACTAAATGACAACTGTAGTGACGAGGAATTCATTTCCTTGTCTATAGATTTGAAATCAAGTATCAAGTATCAAGTATCAACTATCAACTATGATGGTAAATTGGTAATAAAAGCAATGATTCACACGAGATATGAAAATAAACATACATGAACAATCATATCCTTCAACATTTTCCCATTCATTCAAGCAAAACTGGTGCCTTAACATTCTTGCAACCCATAGGTGGGCATCTGGTACTGAAAGGACTCGATCAAACTTCGAAAATAAAAATTAACTAAAAGCTTGTAAGTAATAAAAACAGCAATTAAAATTAGTATGCCTAATCTACGCTGCACATAAATAAATCAGTTCTCACAATGACTCTACAAACTGGGGGGCTTCCAAGTCAAGCTCTTGCTTCATGATGCAGTTCATCAACCATTCACTACTGAAAGTCAATATTCCTTTCTTTACACCTGATAATTCTTCTTCCATGTCTTCTTCACACGCGATAAAGATTGTTTTTGATGTTTCATTTACTTTGTCCAACCTATTAATTACCTGAACACATGACAAGATTATCAGATACTCAAGTAACTAATTACCAACTCAAACCCACATCTCGAAAGAAAACTGATCTGTGAAAAGCCAATAGGGAAATTCTAAAAACTTACATTTCCGCCAGCAGAACTTACAATAGCAACTAATGTTTTGACAGGTGGTTGAACATGAGCTGACATGCTTATGTTTTATCCGTCAAGCAAACTTCCTGGTCTTGCTTTTGCTCTAAGGATTGTACTATTCAACTCAGTTCTATACTTTAACACATAATCTTCATCATTTAATATATACGACGTTTCATCTGCACATTCAGATCAGAAGTTGAAAGGACATTAACAGTACTATCCAAGCCCTGCATTTGGAGTCATCACCTCATCATTACAAATTATATATGTAACCAATAATTATGTCTACTTGTCCTATTATGATATGCACAGCAAATCAGCAAGCAGAATAGTGAAGGACCCCCAAAATGGCTGGAATTTTGAGAGGAGAACAAAATTATATGTATTAAAGCAAACAAGCAACATACAAATTGTTAGGTTCTGTAGCATGAAGACAAATCTTGTAGGCTATATTTATCAAAGCAACCAAACAACATACACACTTCTCTAATAAATAATTATCTTACAGGGGATAGAATATATGAACGAACTTCAAGTGCCAACAAAAACTTGGAGAATGTAATTTTTGATTCAAAATATATTCTAAACAAATATAGAACTCATCAATAATTCTGAAGATCAGAAATCCAATCCAATTAATTGCCATTTATGGTCCAAGAAAATACAGAGTTAAGAAAAAGATGTGGATTGTATACAAAACTAGGAAAAAAAAAATGTAATGTTTTTAAGTAACGTAACATGACTGACCCTGAACATAGAGCAGTGCAGAAATTCAGAGTTTTTCTCACTTTTCCGGTGACCACATGAGTGCTTATACTTCCATCAGAGGTAACAACACCAATACACGTGCACCCACCTTTGCCTATATATATGTTCATCTGATCACTTGTAAATGAGTTAATGAAATTTCTAAAATTCAATACAAGTAATTCTCTCTCTCTCTCACATTTATTAACTATTAATTTAATGTACTCAAATCAACTGTCAAATTTTGGTGTCTTAATGTGTACATTTATGAATTTTTTTCCAACTACTTCCATAAATGTACACACATGTCCCAATTTGGTTGGTTGGACACAAATTGGGACACCAAAATTTGACAGCCGATTTGAATCCTAATCTAATCTCTCTCTCACTCATCTAATTAATTGTTCTTCAACTGTTCTTCATCTATCTATTCTTCTTTTATTTTATAATACATTATCAGCACGATCGTATATAAGTAAAAAGGATCCCTGATGGGTGATTTAATTACATCCCAATATTCTGGATCTATATATACTTCCGTTACAAGATGACTTATGCTATCAACGGAACATATATATATAGTTCTGAATTTATTCTCTTTAAATCTCAATATTCTTTATCTATATATATTTCGTATACAAGATGGTTTTGCCGTCAACGGAACATATATATATATATATAGTTCTGGATTTATTTTTATGCACATAGCAGGTGAGCTCAGTCTTCTGGAATTGTCTTTTTTGTTTTACAGGACATAAATACTGTTCTGGAATTATTATTATTATTATTATTTTTAAAAATCCTGAATGCAAAAAAATAAAAATAAATAATAAATAAATAAATAACGCTCCAAGTCTCTGGTGTGGTGTTTCTAGTAGCAAGTCTTTCACCAGATATGTGATGCAAAGACAAATGGTCTTTCATAAGGTTGGATGATGTAAGGATATATTTATCCTTTTAGCAGTTTTCCTCATTGGTCATGGAAGATGATATGTTGCTACTAGTGGTCCTTAATTGTACACAAGACATTGGTCAGAAAGTGATACAAGGTGTATGGTAGACAAGGATGTCAATGGTTGACGAACTCTCTGGTAATCTGACGTGAGGAGTTGCACCATAATTTCAGCAAGTTATTTCGACATGATGCCAAAACAACGAACAAAAAAAAAAAAAAAAATCTTAAGATGGTTTATTCATAAGTGGTTATACCTTGTGGTGGGGTATGTTGATTCTCGGTATGGAGAATTGTGGTTGTAGGCAAAGTTTTGAGAATTCAAGCCAAAAAGGAGAATTGTTAGGTTTTGACTCGTATTCTAGAATGAACTCAATTAAACCAAACAAGGTTCGAATGGTATTGTTTGAAGGAGGTTTGAAGACCAGAAGAACGGAAGAATGAAGCAAACCGGGGTGGGTTGCGTTGTTGTTTTTTTTTTATTTTTATAAATATAATAGGTGAGCTCAGCCTCCTAGAATTATTTTTTATAGGACATATATGTCGTTCTGGAATTGTTTATTATACTCTTTAATTATATTCACACTATTTAATTTACAGAAAAAGAAGCTGTAAGCATGTCTAAACTTTCAAATTTACAGTTCAATACACTCAAAGTGTCAGGAGACAATTACATGCTTAAAATCCCAAGGCCTATACTACACCATTGATGATAGACAACTAATGAGCATGATAAATCCACAGCCATGGTCATAATCCGTCATCATCTACATAAGGATTTGAAGGCTCAATATCTTACCGTCACAAAAGCTGAAGAACTGGGGCGGGATCTAACAGATCGCTATGACCATCAACATGATGTTACGTTACCAATTGCAAAGCACGAATCGTTGAATTTACGGTTCCAAGACCACAAATTAGTCTCTGATTATAATTCTGATTTATTCAGGATCACCACAAGACTGAAATTGTGTAGTGATGAGGTATCTGAAAAGGAAATGTTAGAAAAGACATTCACAACTTTTCATGCCTCAAATATAATATTGCAACATCAATATCGAGAACACAGATTCTCAAAGTATTCAGAATTGATCTCGTGCTTACTAGTAGCAGAAAGAATAATGAGCTGCTGATAAAAAATCACGAAACACACCCGACTGGTTTTAAAGCATTCCCAGAAGTGAATGCTAATTTCGTCGGATACCATGTTCGCGGTCGCAATCATGGTCGTGGTCATGGTCATGGACGTGGTAATAATCATAATCCAGATCATAGACGTGGTTATGGTCGTAACGCTAATCGTGGCTATGGTCATGGTCGTAATCTGGGTCGGGGCTATGGATGTAGTTCCAGAAGAGGACATGGCTATTCTGGCCAAGTGAATACAAAGAAAAAGGTATTCAGAATATGCCGAATGTAAAAGAGGGTGTGTGTTATAGGTGTGTCTGTTACAATCATTGGTCAAATGAATGTAGCACACCTAAACATCTTGTTGAGCTTTATCAAGCATCAATCAAAGAAAAAAGGAAGAAACCCGAGACACATTTCATTAAAGATTCAAATCCTATAGATATTACACATCTTAATGTGACAGATTTCTTTAATGATCCAAAGGACAATCCGACTGCTTCAATTGGTGATGAGAATGTCCATACCAATTAAATACTGCTTCAGTAGTATTATTTTGTTATTGCTTTAATTGGTGATGAGTATGTCCATACCAATTAAATACTACTTATAGTAGTATTATTTTGTTATTTTGTTTATGTAAAATATTTCTCAATGTAATATATACTTTTTGAATCACTTTGTCTGATGTGCATTTTATTTATTTTTTCTTTATGAAGCATACAAAATGAATCTAAACGATAAATTGGGGGTTATTGAAAAGCTAGAAACAGGAGATATGTGTCTAGCCGACAGTGCAACAACTCATATAATTTTGCGTAGTCAAAAATATTTCATGAATTTAACATTGCTCAAAGCAAATGTTAATATTGTATCAGGTCCAACAGACTTGATAGAAGGCTTTAGAAGAACTATGATATTGTTATCAAACAATACTAAATTATGTATCGATGATGCATTATATTCAAGCAGATCCAGAAAGAATCTGCTTACTTTCAAAGATATACAAAGAAATGGATATCACATTGAAACTATGAATAAAGAGAATGTTGAATATCTATGCATCACTTCTCATGATTTAGGCCATAAACTCATTATAGAAAAGTTACGTGCTTTATCTTTTGGATTATATTACACTGTTATCAAAAGTTTTGAAATTTATGCAGTTATGAATCAGAAGTTCCTAGATCCAAAAATGTTTGTACTCTGGCATAACTGTCTCGGTCACCGAGGATCTACAATGATGCGTAGAATCATTAAGAATTCTCATGGGCATCCATTAAAGAACCATAAGATTTTTTTATCCTATGAAAATTTATGTATTGCATGTTCCCAAGGAAAATTAACAATAAAACCATCTTTTTCTAAAGTTGGTCTTGAATCCCTATCATTTTTACAAAGAATTCAAAGGGACATAAGTGGACCTATTCATCCACCAAGTGGACCATTTCATGGTTTTAGTTGACGCATCTGTCAGATGGTCACGTGTATGCTTATTATAAACACGTAATGTTGCTTTTGCAAGATTACTTGCACAGATTATCAGGCTTCGGGCTCATTTTCCCGATTACTCAATTACGTCCATACGCAATGCTGGTGAATTTACTTCCAAGACATTTGATGAATATTGTAATATGGCTGGGATTGATATTGAACATCCAGTTTCACATGTTCATACTCAAAATGGATTAGCAGAATCACTTATTAAACGTATCTAGATAATTGCAAAGACTTTATTATTACGAACGCAATTACCAATTTCTGTATGGGGTCATGTTGTTTTACATACTGCTACATTAATCTGGCTTCGGCCCACTGTTTATCATTAGTATTCACTAGTATAACTTGTATTTGGTCATCAACCAGATATATCTCATTTATGTACATTTGGTTGTGCGGTATACGTCCCAATTATACCAATGAAAAGAACTAAAATAGGACCCCAAAGGCGTTTGGGAATATATGTTGGTCTTGATTCACCATCAATTATTAGATATCTGGAACCTTTGACTGGTGATCTTTTCACAGCACGGTTTACAGATTGTCATTTTGATGAAACAAATTTTCCATTATTAGGGGAAAGAAAAACTTCTTCTGAAGAGAAGCTTTCATGGAAAGTTCCGAGTCTAATTCATTTAGACCCATATACATCTCAATGTGAGAATGAAGTACATAAGATAGTACATCTTTAAGCAATAGCGAATCAGTTACCAGATGTATTTACAGATGCTACTAAGGTAACGAAATCATACATCTCTGTTGTTAATGTATCAGCACATGTGATTGTTTTAGAAAAACATTCTAAACAAATGATAACAAAAGAATCATCTTTTGCATGCTAGAAATGTGGTAGACCATTTGGTTCAAAAGATAATGTTCCTCGAAAAAGGAAAATAAATAAGTCTACTTTCTCTAAATTAACTCCAGAAGAGTTAGGTGTCCATTCAGGGACACAGGTTACTAGAGTAACAAAATCCCATGTAGGGGAAAGAATCTTTGAAAAGATACAAGAGTATAGAAATGAGGAAATTTCTATAAATTATACAAGAGAATTGTGGAATTGTGAAGAAACAATCATTGATGATATATTCTCATACACAGTGGCAACTGAAATTATAAATGATGATTATGAACCCCATAATCTCGATGATTGTAGACAGGGGTCTGATTGGCATAAATGGAAAGAAGCAATTCAATTAGAATTGACTTCATTAGCCAAAGTATTTGGATTAATAATCCAGACACCTAAAAACATCAAGTTGGGTACAAATGAGTATTTATATGGAAACGTAATGAGAAAAACGAGGTCGTGAGATATAAGGCATGACTCGTAGCACAAGGTTTCTCGTAGAGACCTGGCAATGATTTCGATAAAACGTATTCACTAGTGATGGATACAATTATGTTTCGATTTCTGATAAGCATGGCTGTCTTGGAAAGACTTGAAATGCGTCTGATGGATGTAGTGACCACTTATCTATATGGTTCACTGGATTCAGATATTTACATAAAAATCCCTGAAGGGTTTAAAATGCCAGAATCATATAACTCAAGATCTTGTAATTTGTATTCGATAAAATTATAAAGGTCTTTGTATGGATTAAAACAATCTGGATGGATATGGTACAACAGTCTCAATGAATATCTAATAAAAGAAGGAAATATTAATAATCCTATATGTCCATGTGTTTTCATTAAGAAATCAGAATCTAGATTTGCTATCATAGCAGTTTATGTTGATGATATGAATTTAATTGGAACTCCTGGAGAGCTTTTGAAAACTGTTGAATATTTAAAAAAGAAATTCGAAATGAAAGATCTGGGAAAGACAACATATTGTCTCGGCCTCGAGATTGAGCATATTTCAAATGGAGTACTTATCCACCAATCAACATATATTGAAAAGATTTTAAAAATCTTTCATATGGATAATGCTCATCCATTAAGTACTCCTATAGTTGTTAGAACTCTTGGTCCTAAAAGGAATCCATTCCGTCCAAAAGAAAATAATGAAACGATACTTGGTACTGAGGTACCAAATCTTAATGCTATTGGTGCATTATTATATCTGGCTCAGTGTACTAGACTATATATTGCATTCTCTGTGAATGTACTGGCTAGATTTAGCTCAGCACCAACTCGAAGGCATTGGAATGGAATCAAACATTTTTTTTGTTACCTTAGTGGAACGAAAGATTTAGGATTATTTTATACAAAGTCTAACAATTTTTCAGGTTTATTTGGTTATGCTGATGCCAAGTATCTGTCTGATCCCTACAAAGCTCGTTCACAAACGGGATATGTTTTTACATATAATAGCACAACAATATCCTGGCATTCCACAAAACATATTTTTATTTCTACATCATCTAATCATTCCGAAATCATCGCATTTCACGAAGCTAGTCGAGAATGTGTTTGGCTAATGTAAGTTATTCATCATATTCAGAATACTTATGGATTTTCATTATCTATAAATGCCAACACATATATTTGAAGATAATGTGGCTTGCATTGCTCAAATTAAAGGGGGATATATCAAAGGAGATAGAACCAAACATATTTATCCTAAATTCTTCTATACTCATGAGCTTTAACAAAGCCGATAAATTGATGTTAAGCAAATACAGTCTACAGATAATCTTGCATATCTGTTTAACAAATTAGCTACATCAACTTTTGAGAAGCTGGTATATGGAATAGGCATGCGTTGACTTTCCAAATTACAAGATTAAATGTTGGGGTTTTATGAGAGGGAGCGTTCAATCAGGGGGAGCAAAGTTTTGAATGGACATATGCGTACTATACTCTTTTTCCCTTCGATCAGGTTTTGTCTCACTGGGTTTTCCTGACAAGGTTTTTAATGAGATAGTTTTTAATGTCCAACCCCATTAAATACAGGAGATCATTGTATATATTTTAATTAGGGTTTATCCCATTGGGTTTTCTCTAGAAAATTAATACATGTGGTATAAATCTAAGGGGAAGTGTTTTAATATATGTGGCTTTTACCACATGTGTTATACACATAAATATAACACAAATATCTTCCCTTAAATCCCACAAACCCCACTGCCTCTCTCTCCTTCACTTGATCACCCACTTGTGTTTGATCTTCATCACCAATACAAGTGCACCCACATTTGCCTATATATATGTTCATCTGATCACTTGTAAATGAGTTAGTGAAATTTCTAAAATTCAATACAAGTAATTCTAAAATTCAATACAAGTAATGCTCTCTCTCTCTCTCTCTCTCTCTCTCTCTCATCTCATTTATTAACCATTAATCTAATCTCTCTCTCACTCATCTAATTAATTGTTCTTCATCTATCTATTCTTTTTTTATTTTATAACAATATCAATGTTATTGAATATTATGAAAATTATAATACAAAACCAGGTAACAATTAACAAACTCTAAATCAATTATAGCAACACATTATCAATCTTATGTACAAGTTCATGAAGTCTTGACAAAATATACACCTTCCATTAGAAATATATGGCTTACAAGGGATCAAGAGTCCCATTTTGACAAAAAAAAAAAGATTATCTATCTAGAGCAATAGTTCTTCCAGTGATATTTACTAGTACCAAGTCATGAACAAAATGTACAAAAGAAACAAAAACCAATAAACCATCCACCAAGTCGTTAACAAAATGTACAAAAGAAAAAAAAAACACGGTTTCAGGTTCAACCACCATGTTCCACCTGAATTTTTAGAAACAAAGTCTTGATTAGTAACCACAATGACTGACTTTTAGCAAGATATTAGCTTCTTAGATTATAATGTAAAAATTAATAATAAGGGAAATAAAAGAAAACAAATATTTCAAAAAAAAAAAAAAAACATTGCAAACTAACCTAGTAACCTTCACTATAAATTCTTTTTAATAATCAGCTAACTTATTAGCACTCTTCCTATAACAATGAAAAAAAAAATGTAATTATTTGTTGTATTTCAATTTAATGTTATTAAAGATATTACAAATGAAATTTACCTCATTCATATCATTGTCTTCGTTAAAAGCAGAATATCTTAAATCATTAGAACCTATAAAAAACAAAATAAGCAAAACTAATTATTTTACTCTGCACACTTAAACTAAGCAAAGTTGTATAAATTAAACTAAGAAATTATTTTATCTTGTATCTTAGCCCTTAATCTTTTTTTAGTACACATCAAAGCTTCCAATGTTTTTGGTTGAAGTCTACTATGATGAGGGCTTAAGAATCTTCCACTAGCACTGAATGCGGATTCAGAAGTAGCAGTGGATATAGGGATGGCCAATACATTCCTTGCTATCTCAAACATAATGGGATACTTGATCCCATTTGTCTTCTACCAAACTAGTATATTGAAGTCATTGGTCCTAGGTAGAAGTCTATCCTCCAAATATTGATCCAACTCTAATTTAATATGCTCAGTACTAGAAGAGTCAGAAACTGATTGTGCCCATTTGTATATTCGGTGTACCCCCCATTTCTTATCAATTACGTCTATTTCCTGGGTAAAACCAAGTATTTCATAGTTTAATAAGCTTGTGTAGGCTTTCTTAGCAATCTAGGGGAATTCAAGCAAAGTTGGGCAATGTTGGAGCAAAAACGAGCAACTGAAGAATCAAAGAAGTAAAGAATAGGTGTGTGCGCCCCTTGTCCAGAGCAACATAGGCGCAACACCAGCACAAACATGGCAGAGGAGTAACATTGGTCATACGCATGATGTCTAGTGCAGCACCAACACAACTTCAGCAGAGGAACGCCGCTGTTCGTGTGCCACTCGACCAACGCAACACTAGCGTATAGGTGCTCCAGCTCAACTATTAATAGGGTTTTGTGCCCTAAAACCCACACTATATATACCTCACTTCCCTTCATTTCCCACTAACTCTTCACGACCCTTTACATCTCAAACACTCCAAGAACACATTCTTACCTTCCAAACCCACAAAATCACTGCATCAAACCTTCAATCCATCATCCAAACTTTAAATTAACATCACCAAACACCAAATATCCAACTTTCCCACCATTACCCACCATCAAAACCCAAACTTGGAGCATAAAGGGTAGCATCAAGAGAAGGAGTAAGTCAAGCACATTCAACCAACCAAGAGAGAGGAGATCTACACTTAATTTATTCTTAACCTTTCTCTCTTTCATTTAGCACTTGTATCTTGTTATGGCTTGCATAAAAATCATACATTTTGTAGCCATTTCTTGTAATATGAACTAAATCCATATTGGGTAAGGCCAAGATGAAACATTTTTCCATTAATCATCAATAAAGGCCATCACTTTATCACTATTGCTTGTGTTGTGTATATTTATTTCATGCTCTTAATTATTATTGAGTGTGTAGCTAGCATTTGGTAATTGTTTGGTTGTTGTGTGAAGAACTGAGAGGTTATGCACACAAAGTGCTTGATAAAATGAGTGATAGGAGTTGGTAAGATAGAGATATGTGATGCTAGCTTCTAGGATTCATTTGTGTGCCATAAAATTTAATGAATTTGTATGTAGTTCGGATAACCATTGAGAAATATGTTGTTGATACATATAAATATTATCTTTATCACTTGAGAGAGGTTAGAGACTAATTAAGGGTATCACGAATCTACATACACACTTACATATTTTATTTCAATGATGTGCCTAGAATTGATGAGAATTGGATAGATGGATTAAAGGTCTTAGCCTCATTCACATATTTATAGCCACGTGTTTAAGTTTGTTTGCTTGCTTGTTTAGTGTCATTAATTGCATTATAGTTGTAGTTTAATTTAGTTAATTTTGAATAGTGTCATTCAACCATCATATATTTGCTTGTCTAAATAATAGTTTAATCAATCAATTGTGGTAATCAATTCATCAATAATTGTGGAACAAATCTTATTTACCAGTGTGCTATTCCTACGGCTCCTTACTATTACGGGTGCTCATTTAGAAGTTGTTAATTTTTGAGTGGTCAAAGGATCTACTTCTTCATAAAGAGATGCTTCCATCCTTGATGGACCCCTATATTGAGGAATTTCTTCAACCAATCTAGATTTTGACTGATACTCTCTCACCAATGCATAATAGTATTTTTGAATCTCTATCAATTTCTTTTCCAGTAGTTTCTTTATAGATCCTATGAAAATAATACTCAATTAATTTCATCTTAAACCTGGGATCCAGAAATGTTGTCATTACCATAATTCCATGTATCACATCCCAATATTTCTCAAACTTTGTTTCCATTTTTGATGACATGAATCTGATCTCATTGTAACTGGAAGTCAGCCACTTAGAAATTGATAATTTAATCTCACAAACTTTTAGAAAAAATAAATTGGTTATTGGATATTTTGTCCTTGAAAACATTTCAGTCACCATAAAAAACAGAATAAGTTTATCACACATTTCCTTTGCTAAATCCCAATCATTATCATTAGGCAAACATTTATAGGTTGACTCCCATTGTTTTAAACGTGAGAACACACACTTATATAACAAAGTTGAAGAAAGCATCAAACTGGTAGAGTTTTACCTCAAGGACCAACTTCCTATAACATGATATATTCAATTGTTTAGCTGTTTCCTCCAATTTTTCTACCCTTTTTGGAGTTGCTGTCCAATAAGCAACACTGTCTCTATTTTTTGCAACCCCTTCAGCAATTATATCCAAACCATCATTTACTATCAAGTTTAAAATATGGGTTGAACAATGCATATGAAATAATTTCCCACTCAATATTAATGAACTTGAAGATATGTTATCCAACAACATTTTTATCATGGCATCATTAGTAGAACAATTGTCTACAATCAAAGTAGATAACTTACGAATAGCATTCCAGTCTAGCAAACGTTCAGTCAACACATCAAAGAGGGATTCAGTAGTATGTGGGCATGGGACATATATAAACCTAATACAAACAAAAACAATTAATTCATTAATCACAATAATTAAATTAAATCAATAATTGTTTTTTTTTTTTTTTTGTGCATAAAATCAAGTTAAGACAATATCTTATAATTCTACTCTGCAACATTCAAGAATCATCAATGAAATGTACAGCTTTTATTATTTACCAACAATTTCATTGTCTTAACCTTTTCAATATCAAAAATTTGAACAATGGTTGGAGTGCAGTAGTAAAGTTCCTAAACCCCTCGTGTTTAACAGTACAGAGAGGATATTCATGCAAAAGGATCATATTTGCAAGCTCTCTCCTTGCAAATTCTAGATCAAAATGGTATGTTCCTATGTCATTTTTCCATCGGTGGTTTTGTTAGTATTCAAGAAAAATTGTTGTATATCTTTTTGTTGTCGCATTGAACATATCTAAATATGATCATGCAAATGTCTTATCCCATTTTTACTGGCTGCACCTAACTTTTGACCATAGTGGTTGCACACTGCCTTGTCTTTCCCATCAATTTTTTGTTTTTTAAAATCTTTCCACACAACAGATCTCAATTTCCTTTTAGAGTTTACAAGCTAATCACATACAAGGGTACTTGACTCTACATGGTGTTGGTCTTTATTTTCAACATTTAAAGGTATTTGATTTTTATTGTTATTTGGTAGTTCTTGACTCTGTTTTAGTGGTATTGTCATATTCATCTTTTTGATAAAAATTGCAAATGAATTTTAGTACTTACAAACATCAAAGTAAACAAATATTTTAAACAAAAATGCTTTGTACAAGGCTAGACAATTTTTTTAAACCAACCAAATGTTGGAACTGACCTAAAAAATGCAAAAGCACTAAACAAATTTGAGAATATATAGATTTATGAATAAGAAACAAATAATGGATTGGGTTTTAATCAAGAAATAATAGAGAAAAAAATTGAGATTGTTGTGAACGGTCATATTATCTAACACAAAATAAGAAATTGGAGAAATAGACTTGAAACTTAAGCCAAAAAATTTATAAGTTCAGAATTAATAACATAAAACAATTCATCAATCATCATCATCAAATTAGCAATTAGTAAAGTAGAACAAATAAGAAAGAAAAAAAACACACATGCTGCTTGTTGGGACTTTGGACTTGGGACTTTGATCGAAAGATGGAAGATAGAGTGGAGTACTAGAGAGCCAAAAAGTTTGAAAATCTAATATGGGGTATATTATATATAATGTATGGAATGAAGTAGAGTTTCAATAGAAGGAAAAATAGGGAAAAACAAAATAGAGGGAAAAAGTGAGGGAAAATTTCATTGAAAGTTAAAGTTATATATATATATATATATATATATATATATATATTTATATATATCACTACAAGAAAAATAGTCTAAGACAACATTCAATTAGCAACATACACTAGGTAAATGTTGCCGAAAGTCACATATCGCAATGCGCAAAAAATGCATGTTGTGGAAGTGATTTACAACAACACACATGCCTAAGTTGTCAATAATGGGAGACATATTGCAACGTATAACTGATGAATATTGCGAAAAGTTACGTATTACAACATGCAATGCGAGTTGTTAAAAAATCACAATATATGGCAACACACATTTTACGTAAGTTGTTAAACGACTTATCTTTCGCAACACACAAGTTCGCATGTTGTTAAACTACTAGTTTTTCGCAACACATAAAGCTGCATGTTATTAAATTTCTAGCATTTTGCTAACACACAAACCTGCATGTTGTTAAAAGTCTACGTTTCGCAACACGCAATATGCACGTTGTTAAAATGGTTTATCTTCCGCAACGCGCAACTTTGTTTGTTGTTAAAAATATGTCTTTCGCAACATGCACTTACTTATGTTGTTAATGGTAATATATTCTGCAACACACCAATCCTATTGTTGCTACAGACTTATCTTTAACAACATACTTTGTTTTAATTCTATAAAAAATCTGAGTTTTTACAACTAGATTATGCATGTTGTTAAAAATAACTAATTATTCATTTTCAAAAATATGATATTTTTAATGCTTAGTATTTTTTTATACTAATTAATTTAATCTTAAAACGTAAAAATAAATATTTAATATTTGATTATTTTATTTATATTATTAAAAGATGTTTATTGTGGCAATATAGACAATTATATACTTGTTATAAATTAAGTACAGTTAAAACAATCAAGATCCAATCTGAATATCCACATACAATACGAGGTTGTGAGTTCGAGTTTGTCCCCCTCAAAAAAACCCGAATTATTATAACCACCAGGGCAAATTTAAGGTGTTAATTAACTTTGATTAAGTGTGACTAATGACAACTGAGGTCAATGCTAATTTGGAAATGTTTATTCATGAGTACATGTAGGTTGTCTTCATGTAGGTCGTGTATAATTAATTCAGTTATAATAATATAAATGATCATATTAAGTAGCATAAAACTTGTGATCACTACAAGAAAAAATGTCTTTTCCGACCAACTATTTTCGACGGGGTGAAAATATGGTCGGTTATTGTTGTTTTCCCAATGAAAAAAATTAGGTCGTCAGAGAAGTGTAACAATAATGTGTATTTGTTACAATGAAACAAACACCTTCATAAATATTACCTAAAGTCGTCAGAAATAATGTGAAAATAGCGTCAAAGCTTGGCACCAATACTATTTTTGACCACATGTATCTAGCCCTCGGAAAATATGAATCTTTTTCGACCACACGGAAACACTAATACTATCTTTGACAACAGGTACCTAGCCCTCGAAAAAGACGAATATTTTCCATCCACAATGGTTGATACTCGGAAACGCCAATATTATTTTTGACCACATGTATCTAGTCTTCGGAAAAGAAGAATATTTTCCGACCACAATCGTTGATCATCGGAAACGCCAATACTATTTTTGACCACATGTATCTAGCCCTCGGAAAAAAAAAATATTTTCCGACCACAATAGTTGATCATCGAAAATATTATACAATTGCCAACCACATGTTACGTGCCATTTTAAATGCTGCACAAAAATTCAACCATAAATATATACATTCTTAAATTAAAAAAAATTATATGATTTCATATTTTTAAAAATAACTATTTTTAAAAATATATACTTTTTACTAAAATTTTATTATATATTTTTAACAAAATAATAGTTTATTTATTAATATTATATCAAAAAAGGTAAAAATATATAAAAAAAAAAAATTTGTGAAGCGGGAGATTTTTTTTTTTTTTTTTTTTGACGAAGTGAAGCGGGAGAATTAACCGCTACTTATTTGTTACAAGGTTTTTTTTAAAAAAAAAAAAAAAAAAAGAATCCAAATCCTCCCCATTAACAAATGCACAAAAGAATCCAAATCCTCCCCATTAACAAATGCACAAAAGACACACCACATCAACCAGGATCATATAATATTTGCTAATAACACCTACCAGAAGCCTATTCTCTCTAAACCCTAACCATCATCTTCCATTGATTGATTCAGGGCACTTCCCTTTACACTTAAGCACGCTCACCCCTGATCCTCCTAGCCAACTGGATATCCTTGGGCATGATGGTCAATTGTCTTTGGTTGTCCAAACCAACTTGTGCAAATTAATTTACGAAGAATACCCAAACCACCAACAATCGGTAATGGTAACTCCCACTATTTGTTTTTTCATCGTCTGTTCTTTCTTCTTCTTCGCTTACTTTACCAAAATTCTCGAATTAGGGTTTCAGATAAAGATGTGGAACAGAGGAGAGAGCATCCATTGATGAATTTGAACCGCAATTCTTGTTCTTGGCTGGCCGTACGACCAAATGGGAGGTGAATTCTAGTTGGAAAAGTGTATCCATCAACCTGCTCGCGGTGCTTCTTTAGGTCTCGTTTTGTTTCTTTCTCTCTATTACTACTTTGTTTTATTTATTTTTTTCTCAGATTCCTTCTCAATCTTGGGGTTTCTTGTTGCCTTGTTTTGTTGGGTGTTGGCCCTGTTTCAGTGTTTTGTTTGTTCTCCTCTGTTTGCCGTTTGGCTTTCTTTATAATATAACCATTATTCAAAAATTTGTCACTAGGGTTTCAACCCTTTACTCTCCTCCAAATTTTCAAAAGCCGCTTCATTTATTCTCTTCTATTTTGACAAAACCTTTCCCTTAAGTTTTGTTTTTGCTCTCTCAATCGATTATAACCAAATTCATCAATGGATTCCATTCTCTGATTTTTTTCCTCTTATCTGGAGATCTTGTGGGGGACAGAATACTCATGGTGGTCATAGATCTTGAGTGCGTAGAGCCGAGAGGTGTGGCGGTGGAGGACTTTGTAGACGGTCCAGAGACGGCAGTTCTGGAGTTGTAGAAGGTAAGGGATTCTCTCATGTTTTACACTTTTGTCAAACTTCCAACTCCTCAACACCCTCCACCACAATCCCCGAATCTTCATTTTGTTCTCGTTTTCCGAGCTCCGCCGCCACCACCAAATCTCATCCCTCAATTTCCTCCGCCTCCTCTCCATCGCCCGCCATAATCCTACCTGTTCCTACTTCAGATGATAAACATGGGTCTCCTATAACAAGTTTCAGATTCTATGTTGCAACTGCTTTATAGAAATTATAAATTTATATTGTTTAATGATACTCTCTTCAAGTACCGAAACAATGTCTCATTTGCAATATGTTTTTCTAGAACTGCAAGTATACAAGTTCTCTGCTCTATAGCTTCAATTATTTGAACTAATGGCATCTGCCTAATGTTATTTAAATTTTCTTCAAAAGATGCACAATGCCCATGTTTTCCTTTTGCTTTATCTTCTAAGTTATTAGACTCAGTTGATTTTCTTGAATGTGATTGCAATGATACATCATTTGCTTACCCTGGTAGGCTCATATTGTTTAAGAATTTGAATTTTGGGATTGATCTGGATAGCCGCATAGCAAGTACGGAAGCATGTCCCTCTTAGTGCTTTTGTTCTTTCATTAGTTGGTAATTATATATATGACTTTTTTGGTTTTTGTATGATTTAATATTTCCATATAGACTTAGAAAATGTGAGGCATGATATCATCATCTCAGTATCTAGTTCATTGTTTTATCTGAGTGTTCATTTTGTTTTGTAGTGGTTGAGCCAAATGGTATTGGCAAGTCAACCATACTCAAACTAATTGTCGGGGAGCTACAACCTACGTCTAGAACAATATTTCGTTCCAGATTTGTATAATTTGTTGTTTACCTAGTTCGGCAAAGTTTTGTTTTAATATATTGAAAATTTTGGGATGAGATTCAATGTGTTGACGATATGATTCTAGTATTTGGAGGAAACCTTAATCTTGCTAAGTTTGTTCTAAAAAGTTAACATTATTGACTTTGGGTGATGTAGATTGTCATTGATTCTTGATGTGCTACATTTGCTGAAGTTCAAAAGAGGGGTGAAAACTTTTGGACTGAATTTGAGTTGTTTGTGGTAGATCTTTTGGTAGGACTAGTGGTCAATGTTGCATTGGTTGGTATGTTAGCGCCTTATGTGCGTATTGGGCAACCATCTGTTTCTAAGGGATTCCTTGGAGGTGGAGGTGACATAGGAGATATAGTTGACATATAAGATGGATTCAGAAAATTGAGTCCTTTTTTAGTTCTTTGCTAGTAGTATTTTGTTGTTGATAGGAATTTGGATTGTAAAATATGTATGGCATATTATGAAATTAATATAAATGTATTGAATAAAATATAAATATTGCAAAACAGGTTGTGTAATTGAACACTCATAATTGCAATTTGCTTTTTATTTTTTATTTTTTTATTATTTAAAATTGAAATATAATAGCTAGTTTATTATATAAAAAAATAATTAAAAATTACAAAATATATTTTGACAACGTTTAAATCATGTTGTGTAAACATCTATTTTTAGCAATGTACAGTTTGTGTTGCACTACATATCTACCGCAACATGCACATATCTACCGCAACATGCAATATCATGTTGTTTAAACATCTTTAGCAAATAGCAACGTTTTGATCTTGTTGTGCTATATATCTACCGCAATGCACAACGCTTGTTTTTTAACATCTATAGCAACATACTGCATTTGTTGTGCTACATATCTAGAGCAACGCACAACACATGTTGTTGTAGATGTTTATAAACACGTACATTGCATGTTGTCATATATATTTTTTAAAACGAACATTGTATGTTGTTATTAATATCTACAACAACGTGCATAGACATTGTCATTAGTTATAACAACGCACGCTTCACGTTGTTATTATATCTATGACAACACGCAATGTAAGTTGAAAAATGCATATCATCTTTTGGCAACAAGTGTATCAACAACAGGCGAGTGCATGTTGCGGAAAGTTTTCGCAACACATATTGCGTGTTACGGTAGATCTAATTTGTTGTAGTGTATATTTATATATATATATAACGGGTACTGGTACGGGTCAGGGTAGAGATTGAGAATCCCAAAACTATACCGAAATTAAATCCGGTATCAAAACAATTACCATACCCATACCATAACAAAAATTGTAGTCACTAAATCCGTCCCTAATGGGTCTCCGGATCAATGGGTAATTTTGACATCCCTAAGTATGCTTGGCTAATTAACATATATCACACCGGAAAAATTTTTGGATTCTTATTATTGAACAAATAAGGAAACATTCTTTTTAGGTACAGGAAATTTGGATGACCCAGACGATAGTGCTACATTATAATTTCACTATCTTTATTGAATCTGTAATTGTACTGACTAAACAGACTAACTTGACTCTTGAAAGATATATAATTGGTTGATTGAGATTGTTTATCTTGACTGTTTTGAACTTGAAGGATATAGAGCTCCAAACATACCTTAGCACTGCCAATCGTCTTCTCCAAATCCAAATCTTGAAAATCACAACAAGTGGGAGAGAATTTAGCAATATTATTCATTTCCTATGATAGTTTGCTAATAGATAATAAATTACTGTTTAAGTTCGGTACTAAGAACACATTATTAAGTGTTATTTTGTCTGAAATAACTATAGTTCCCATACCTATCACCTTAGATAGGGACCCATCTGTAATACGTACATTAGCATTTCCACAGCTTGGAGAGTATTTTTGAAATAGTTTAATATCTCCAGTCATGTGGTCTGAAGTCTTAGAATCTACAATCCACGTACTTGAATTCTTATTGTTTACATTTAGGGCATGCAAGAATGTACCTTTTTGTGCTAGGAATCCGATCCCAATCGAGGATCCAGTATTCTGCATTGGCTAGTTGATCATCTATTATAGGATTTCCACCTTCTTCTTGCTAAAGAAACTAAATTCTCCCTTTGTTTTATTCTCAACACCAGCCACCATATTCCTGTGATTCTATTTTTCATTAGTGAAGCAAATTGGTTTCCAATTTGCTAGTTTCCCATGGATTTTCCAACATGTCTCCTCAGTGTGACTAGGTCTGAGGCAGTGTTCACACCATGGTCTCCCTTTTCTTTGTCGAATGTCACTTGAATAAGCTTGGGTTCCTTTACCTGCAAGTGCTAAACTTACTGAGATTGAATAAGAGCTTTTCGTCTTAGCTTGTGTTGCCATCATAACCTTCTAACTACTTTCCTCCCTTCGAACCTCAGAGAACACTTCTTATATTTTGGGGAGTGGTTTGGTTCCTAAAACTCTTCCTCTCACTTCGTCCAGATTTTGATTTAAGCCTAACAAAAAATTGAATATCCATTTTTGTTCCATGATTTCCATGTACAGGATTTCATCCTTCAAACATGTCCACTGGTACTTTTCAAACATGTGCAGTTGTTGTCAATGGCATGTAAGGGAGTTAAAGTATTGGATAACAGAGAGATCTTCTTGACGAAGATCATGGAGAGTACTTTCTATTCCAAACAATTCAGACATTTTGTCAATGTTGGAATAGGTTTCCTTAGCAGCTCCTAAATCTCCTATGTAAATTCATAGGGGAGAAAATGTTTTCCAATATAATTGTTCAATGAGTTGATGAGCCAAGACATCACCTGATTATTCTCGGTTTTCCATTATTTGTATGTTGGTTCTTTCTTTATCGGTGACTGAGAAATTCCGATGATGTAGTCATCTTTTCCTTTTCTGCAGATGAATATAGACACGGATTGGGACCACTAGAGATAGTTATGCTTATTTAATTTATGATCGGTAATGGGCATATGAGGAAGATGAGGGTTGTCAGAACCTCCGCTACTATGATTGTTATTTGGTGTGGCAAATTCTGGATTAGATATGACTTCCGTAGATGAACCAGGATTAGTGTTGGAAAGTGTTTACTGAATCCTAATAGATTTAGTTAAGAGGAATTCTATGAGTAAAATCCTAGAGGATTTCTAGGAATCAAATTTTTATAACTGTTGACTTATTAATTAATTGGGTTGACTAATTGTTTGTTAATTGTTATGGATTGATTTGTCAGTGTTTATAACTTTAATTGTTGGCCTAATTGTAGGTAAGTTAGGAAACTCCTTTTTTTTTTTTTATCCTTTTCTCTATAATACTTTGTTACAGTACTTCGTCTACATGTCGGAAATGACCTATATGTCTTTTTCTACACACTTACGCTATCTAAATTCAGGATTAATGTGGGTTGTCATGGAAATCAATGGAGAACTCTTCATGGCGTTATTGGACACTGGTTCCTCACTAAATCTTTTGGCAAAAGTGGTGGTGGATCAGTTGAGCATCTAACCATAGCCTTACTCTAGCATGATTCAAGGTGTGAATGGTAAACCTGCAAAAGTGGTTTTTTTGTTAGATGTGTGCATTCAGATTGGTAAATAAAGTGGTGTGTCTAACCATCTGGTTTTACCCTTGGATAACCGTAAGTGTATTCTTGGGATAGACTTCTTTGTGCCCAACAAATTCACCCTTACACCACATTTGGGTGGGATGTTAATCAGTGATGGAACCGACCAGTGTTATGTATAAGCATGGTTTGATTGTAATAAGAAGTGGCCAGTTCAGTTTCAGGAGTTAATAGTACCAAAAGAGGCATTCAGACATAATCTAACGATGATTAAGACATTTGGGGTAACAATTGACCACTTACTGGAGATCTCAAATGGCAACTCTGTAACTAATCCTGTTAGTGCTTCTCTTACCCAATTAGGTAATCTTTCTACTAGCTACTTGAGTTACTTTACTTTTGCACCATGGATCATCGACTCCAACATGTTAGACTATATGACAAATGTCTCATCTCTTTTTGATACATATTCACCCTATTCTGATAACAAAGAGGTCCGGATTGCTGATGGCAGTTTGTCACCTATTGTTGGAATAGGTTCTGTCAGAATATATGACAATATCACTCTTAAATTTGTCCTACATGTCCCTAATCTCTCTTGCAATTTATTTTCAATTAGTAAACCCTCTCTTGACTCTAACTGTTCAGTTGTTTTTTCTTTAACACTCTGTAAGTTTCATGAGCAGACTTTGGGGACGATGATTGACAGTGCTAAGATGCAAGATGGACTCTATTATTTTGAAGACAGTTCAACTAAGTCAGCTTTGGTTTTAAATAGTGATGTATGTTCTCTTAAAAGAGTAAATAATGATCTAGCATTTCAGATTAGGACATCCAAGTTTTACTTATTTAAAACACTTGTTTCCAACTTTATTTCAAAATTTATCTCCTTCTTAATTTCAATATGATATTTGTTATTTTTCTAAAAGTACTTACAAGCATTATGCCTCCAAACCCTATAGGGCCTCAATGTCTTTCTATTTAATACATAGTGATATTTGGGGGCTATCTAAAATTCATACTTTAAATGGAAAACGTTGGTGTGTCACTTTTATTGATGACCACACTAGGTTGTGTTGGCTTTACTTGATGAACTCCAAATCTGAAGTCGAAAACCTATTTCAAGAGTTTTATACTCTAGTTAAAACTTAACTTCATACTAAAATTAGTATTTTAAGATGTGATAATGGCATATAATATTTTAATCAATATCTTGGGAATTTTTTAAAACAAAAAAGAGTTCAACATTAATCTACGTGTCACCATACACCCAATAAAATGGGGTTACGGAAAGAAAAAACCGCAATCTTCTAGAAGTGAGTTGAGCTCTCATACTTTCAATACATGTCCCCAAATAGCTAGGGGGGTGACGCTGTTCTAATGGATGCATACCTCATTAATAGGGTACCCTCACGTATCTTAAATCATAGGATACCTCTATATTGTCTAAAACACATTTTCCTTAATAATAGATTAACTTATAATCTTCCTCTTAAAGTTTTTGGTAGCATTGTTTTTGTGCATATACCGGACTTACTTCGATTTAAACTTCATACTAGAGTCGAAAATTGTGTTTTCATTGGCTATCCTCCTAACAAAAAGAGGTATACGTGTTTTAATCCCTTTACAAACAAACAAACAAACAAAAAAACCCATATCAATATGAATGTGTCTTTTTTTGAACAAACACTTTTTTCTCTAAAACTCATCTTTAGAGAGAGAATGGAAATAAAGATGTTTTTAAACGTTTTTTGGACACTAATCCAGTTTTGGAAACTAATAATAATTCAGTTTTACCAAATAATTTTTTTTCCTAATAGTTATCTAAATTTTTCCCATAAAGAATTTGTTTTTGAAAAGGAAACATGGGTTAATGACCAACAATTAGGAACTGATATTGTGCAAGATCTTACTGATTCTAGTCTAGGGGGAAAGGCATTACATGATGAGAATCCTAATCAGGATAATCATCCTGCAACAGAATTACTGGTTTATAATAGACGAAAGTCTAAATGCTAATAGAGAACAACCTCTCTTGGTACAAGACTAGTTAGCATTCCCAAGGTCCAATCCTGATCCTTTTCTGGATAAGCATAAATCAGGTAATACTACTTCTAATTGTCAACCTGTCTCTGCCACTCATCTTCCTTCTGCTTCTCAACCTATTAAAAACTCTATCAAACCTGTTAAAAATCATGCCAAACTCTGATGTTTTTATTGATCTTGACATTCCCGTAGTCAATAGGAAAGGTATTCGGAAGTGTACCGCACACACTATAGCCAAATACCTATACTATCACAGACTATCTAAAAATTACAAAGCTTTTACTTTAAATATCTCCTACCTATTCATCCCTGAGAACATACAAGAAGCCTTAGGACACCCAAACTAGAAAGTAGTTGTTATGAAAGAGATGAATGCACTTGCTACAAATAAAACCTTGGTTGTTGAAGAGTTACCAAAAGGGAATAAAACTGTGAGATGTAAGTGGGTTTTCACAAATAAATGTAGAGTTAATGGGTCTTTAGAAAGACTTAAAGCTTGCCTTGTTGCCAATGGTTTCACTCAAACCTAAGGCCTTGACTACCTTGAAACTTTTGCACCCGTGGCCAAGATCAACACCATCAGAATCCTCATATCCATGGGCAGTAAATCTAGGCTGGTCTTTACACTAGTAGGATATAAAAAATTCTTTTTTTGAACAGTAATCTGGAAGAAGAAGTATTCATGGACCTACCACATAGGTTTGAGAGAGAATTCAAGAATGGCAAAATGTGTAGATTGGTGAAATCCTTGTATGGATTGAAACAGTCATATAAAGCCTGGTTCAAGAAGTTTGGAAAGGTTGTGAGAAGATTCGGGTACAGCCAAAGCTAAGGGGACCATACACTTTTCTTTAAACATTCGAGTGGAGGTAGGAAAGCTATTCTAATTGTTTATGTAAATGAAATCATCATGACTGAAGATGATGTTGAGGAAATAAGAAGACTAAAAGAGTTGCTGTCTCAAGAGTTTATAGTTAAAGATCTAGGCGACTTAAAGTATTTTTTGAAATGGAGTTTGCTAGGTCCAAGAGAGGGATTTTTTCCCCCTAAAGAAAATACATCCTAGATTTATTAGGAGAGACTGGGATGACGAGGTGAAAGGCTGCAGAAACTCCAATATAACCAAATCTGAAACTTGAGGCTACTAATTTAGAAAGTCAAGTATACCGAGAATAATATCAGAGGTTAGTGGGAAAACTGATCTACTTAGCTCACACTCAACCTGTCATCTTATTTGTAGTCAACATGGTGAGTCAATTCATACATTCACCAGGACCAGAACACAATGAGGTAGCCTTAAGAATATTGAGATATCTAAAGGGAACACTTGGGAAATGACTACTATTTGCTAACATGGGTCATTTTCAGGTTGAAGTTTTCACATATGCGGATTGGGCTAATAGTATAACAGACAAGAGATCTACATCTGACTACTCTACATTTGTTGGAGGAAACTTGGTGACTTGGTGAAATAAAAAAAATAGGGGGTTGTAGCAAAGAGTAGTGCCTATGCAAAATTTAGAGCATCTGCACTTGAGATTTGTAAGGTAATCTGGATAAAAAAGGCTTCTTGAAGATTTAAAGGTTCAAGTTTTCTCTCTCTTGAAGCTATATTGTGACAACAAGTCAGTAATTACCATAGCCCACAATCCGGTTCTACATGATAGAACTAAGCATGTGGAGATAGACAAACACTTCATTAAAGAAAAGATATATGATGGACAGATCTGTATGCCCTATCTACCCACCACATAAAAAGTGGTAGACATCATCACGAAAGGCTTACCAAATAAGCAATTTGACAAGTTATGTTGCGAGCTGGTCATGGAAGACATTTTTCGACCAGCTTGAAGGGGAGTGTTGGAAAATGTTAATTGAATCCTAGCAGATTCAGTTAAAAGGAATTATATGAGTAATTCTAGAAGTAAAATCCTAGGAGGATTTCTAGGAATCAAATCCCTTCAACTGTTGACTTATTAATTAATTGGGTTGACTAATTGTTTGTTAATTGTTAGGGATTGATTAGTTAGTGTTTATAGCCTTAATTGTAGGCTAAGTTAGGAAACTCCTTTTGTGTGTGTGTGTGTGTGTGTAAATGCCCTATTGTAACTCTTTGAAGATAACAAATCAATATATAAAAATCTTCAAGTAATCATCCTGTACTAGGTCACTTGAAGGATTTAGGTTTCAAAGAGATTCTGAGATACCATGTGAAAGTTAATGAGAACTTTTAGTATTCTTCTCAGCTTGATTCCAATAGTGGTTGCAAGCCAATATGAACACATTCACTTTACTAATTGACCTAACGAACTTAGATAAGGATAACTATTACCCTACCTTAGAGGTGGTAAGGTTCCGGTTTGATTTCAGTTTCGGTTCCGAATCGACGGTTCCAGTTCCCGGTTCCGGTTTTACAGAACCGATGGTTCTGAACCGTTGGTTCCGAACCATTTTTTTAATTTAAATTTTTTAAAAAAAAAGACTTCTAAGTTGTAAACTTGTAATAATGTAATTTTAAATAATAAAATAAAATAAAATAAAATATATAAATGACAAATTACAAAATAAACAAATTATAAAATACAAATTATAAAAGGAAATTAAAATAAAATAAACAAAATGTCAAATTACAAATTACATTTCATTGGATATTTGGGAATTAGGTCACCCGAAATTCGAAAATAACGTAAAATAAATAAATAAATGATAAATTACAAAATTAAATTAAAATTTAAAAAAAAAAATGTAAAGTTATTAGTCTTGCACTTAATTTTCACTACAATTAAGTTGCCTACGTATCCTCTTGGGGGGTTTAGAAGAATCAAAGGCCACGTAGTTCTCTTACCTTTTATTGTAGGTTTGTTGATGACATAGACTTGTGATGACGTGAATACGTGATCCACATCTTTTATTCCGGGCCCGTTGTACTTGTTGCTCCACTTTCATGTTCGTCATCTTTGAAGAAATTGTATGTTATCTCATGTTCGATTTCTTATTGTCTATATTGAGCCTTTGTCCAATCATCCACACAAACTTGTATCTGGAGTGCTTTCGAAGTCAAGCATGAACGCCTTTCATCCAAGATATTCCCCCCGGCGCTGAACTCTTATTCCACCAAACTGATGTTGAAAAAATATTTTTGGCTATGATAGACATGATTGGATAGTACTTTGCGTACTCTTTCCAATATTGTAATATATCAAATTGTTCTCTAGCGTATCTTCTATAAACTCATAAGAATCATTTAGATAAGATTCAAGCTCAGAATACTTGTTAATGTTTGATGAAGAAGAAAATCTAGGTTTTTTGGTTTTTTTTGATAATAGACTATACCCTAAATTCAAAAATCCGAAGGATGATAATGTGGGTTATACAGTTTGTGTTCGTGTAACATCTAAGTTGAGTGAGGATCCATAAACTAAAAGATATTCATCATATAAAGAATACAATAATTTCTTAATTCTATCATAACATGCATTAACATTATATTCTATGTTTAACCCTTGGAGGCCATAATAACCATTGAGATAATAACAAAAATGTTCTAATTTACAACGTGGATCAAAAATCATGGCAATCAAATAAATATCTGGCAACTCATCATAATAACGTAACCATTTTTCCTTTATAACATTAACGGCTTCCTATATTTCTATGTCGGATTCACAACAAGCAAATGCACCAGCAATATTTAGACTTTCAATAATAAATAAATGAGTTATAGGATAATAAACACTAAATAAATTTGTTGTAGCAGTATGAAAATTTTTTAACAAATTGAAAACGTTGTAACAAGCATCCCAATGAGATTTATAAAGTTGAATGTCAATAACATGAAATTGAATAAAAGAAACTAATAAATCTCTATACTCGTAACTTTGAGTAAGCAATTTATAAGTAGAATTCCAATGTGTTGGAACATCACGAGCAAATCTAACGGCATATCTACCATTTTGTTTACAATATTTTACCCATGCATTCATTATAGAAGAATGTTTCCATAAAAACTGAAGGGCTTGTTTAATAGGTAGAATAAAATGATCAAGAGTTTCTAATCCTTTTTAAACACGTAAATTTAAAACATGGCATGCACATCTTTGATGAAAAAATGCACCACCAACAAATGGTTTGCATAAATCAATTAAAGATGGAATAGCAGCAGTATTGCTAGAAGCATTATCTAAACCAACTGCAAAAATTTTGTTTTCAATTTTATACTCTGAAAAATAATTCTAAGCATTCTAAAAATATTATGAGCAGTGTGTGAATCATCAAAAACTCTAAATGTAAGAATTCTTTTTTGGATATTCCATGCATCATCCATAAAATGGCAAGTGACACCCAAGTATGAATGTGATTGCCAATGGTCAGTCCATATGTCGGCACATACGGAAACACGACCGTTATATTTTTCAAAAAATCTTTCTAACTTTTTCTTTTTTTTACATAAATCTTTTCAAGTGTATATACAAGAGTGGATCTAGGAACACGGCATGCAGCAGGGTTTAATGCTCGTCGACAATAATTAATAAAACCAACCATTTTACCAAAACCGAATGATAAGTGTTCTACTGCTACCATTCTAGCTAATTCTTCCCTATTTTGTTCATCAGTATAACGAAATAATTGTTGGTTAGAAGTAGCGTACCTAGGAATTTATGTTTGTGACCTCGATCTGGTCTCTGCTTCTAGATGTTTGGTTTGAATATGCTTCCGATAAGTGTCATATCCTTCGGATTTGGACCACTTATATACTTTTTTGTAATAATTGGAAGCCGCTACATAGCTTCCATCTTCTTGTCTAACTTTCTTCATATGTTTGACGGATAGATCAGATTTGCTCTGCTTCGGATCCGGTTCGTCCTCATCTGCTTCCGGTGAATCAAAATCATAATCCGGAGGTGTATCAATATCAGGCATATTTTCTGACTGGCTTGTCAAATTAGGGTCGGGGGGTGGCATTATGATCGGGTTCTGAAATTGTTAAAGGGAGAGTAGGAATGTTTAGGCCTAGGTCTTTAGCATAGGCCCGGCGTTGTAGATAATCGTGATAGGTAGTGTCGTTATGACCGAGATTATCGACCATTTATCCCTTACCTTTCATCGAAATCGAACGCCTAGGATCGTCACGGCCGTGACCCCTTCCATTTCCACCACTTGCCATTGGATTGTACGAAATAAATTTAGGAGAGAAATACTGAAATAGATAATTGAAAACTTAGAACTTAGAAGAATAATACTATAAATCTATAATACTATAATACTATAATAGTATATTAGCAGTAAGTACTATTATAGTAAGTAGTAACTAGAAATAAGATAAATTGCAAATAAAATAAATTGCAAATAAATGAAATTGGAAACTTGGTATTTAGTAAATACTAAATAGTAATTGGTTATTCAGAAATTAAATAAATTAGAAATAAGATAAAGTGTAAATAAAATTAATTGGAAATAAAATTAATTGGAAATAAAATATATTGGAAATAAAATATATTGGAATTTTTGGAATAAAATATATTGGAATTTTGAAAATAAAATTAATTGCAAATAAAATATATTGGAAATAAAATTAATTGCAAATTAAAAAAATTGTAAAATTAAATAAATAATAAAAACCTTGGAAATTTGGAGTCTTGGTGAGTTGGAGAGTGTTGGAGACTTGAGAGTTGAGTGCTGAGACAATGAAACTTGAAAGAAAAATTAGAAATTTAGAATTAGAGATTTAGAGAATTGAGAATAGAGAGAATGGAGAGAATGAGAGGAAAATAAAAAATTGGTGTAAGAAAAAATGAAAAGGGAGGGGGGGTATTTATAGATAACAAAAAGAAAAAAAAAAAAAAAATTAAAGGGGTGGCCGTTGAGGCCCAACGGCATGCTGAAGTCAGCATACCGTTGGGCCTCAACGGTCACAAAAAAATAATAATAATAAAATAAAATAAAATAAAAAACAGAAGAACCGGCTGGTTTGAACCGAACTGGAACCGTCGATTCCAGGCCGGTTCGAACCTGCCGATTCGAACCGGCCGGTTCGTTAAACCTTAGAACCGGAACTGGAACTGGAACTGGAACCGGAATCGGAACCGGAACCAGAACCGGAACCGGAACCGGAACTGAAACCGAAAAACCAGTTCTGATTCCGGTTTCGGTTCCGGTTCCGGTTTTGGTTTTTTCGGTTCCGGTTTCGGTTCCGGTTCCAGTCCGGTTCCACGGTTGGAACCGAAACCTTGCCAGATCTACCCTACCTTTAGGAAATTAACTAAGGATGAGATTTGGAAACAACCTTCCTAAATCACTTATTCTCATATAAAACAACTAATTAAATAAAGAAACTAATTAAATCCAACAATTTGATAATGTGATTGTTATTTTTTTTTTTTAATCTAAGTTTAATGAAACAAACTTGTAATTATTTATTTATTTTTACACATCACCTCTTAATAGGGTGGTAGTGCACCTCCATTCTACATTGGTGATGATTGGTGAGGGTTTTGAGTCTCACCATACACGTATTAGAAACATTATTCAAACTGTATATGTTTCGCTAATTAGGCGGTTGAAAAACTTAAATTTTTTTTTAATATATATATTTTTTTATAAAAATTTAAAAACAATAAAACATACTTATAAAGAGATATTTTAAAAATTTTAAACCTCATATTGGCAAAGGGAAAATATCATTTTCGTCCCTATGGTTTACCCTATAATCCATTTTTGTCCTCGTCGTTCCAGTATTGACCATTTTGATCCCGTAGTTACAATTAATCCCTATTTTGGTCCCCCACCGTCCAATTCCGTTAGAATTTTTGAAATTTCCTTTAAGTGAGCAAGGGTAAAATGGTAAAATCGTCATACATTCTTCTAAAATCTTATTTAAGAAGGGCAAAACGGTAAAATAATATTAAAACAATTAAAAAATAATAAAATTCTTAATTTCTCTCCCTTCATTCCTCACCTTTTATCTCTCATCTTCTCGTTCAATCCCATCTCTCTCTTACTTAGTCACTCATTCAACAAAATTAAATCCAAAAACCAAACATATACTCAAACTCCATCATCCACCCAGAAACCCCATCGAAACCATAAAAAATCACCAGTGAAACCAATTGGACCACCACCCGAATAAGTGCTCGACGGTGAAGAAGAAAAGAACTCGCCGGAATGAACCAAACCCATCTCTCTCTCTTCTTTTTATTCTTATTCTTCTTTAGTTTAGATCAGCGTTGGCTGGGCTCGCTTGATGGTGTGGATGGTTAGGTTTGACTGGGTTGGGTGTGGGTAGTTTTTGGGCTCAATTGGGTTTAGGTGTGGGTGGTTTCTGGGTTCGATTGGGTTTTGGTAGGTGGTTTATGGGTTCGATTGGTTTGGGGGTGGTTAATAGTTTCGAAAGATATCGGATGCTAACATCATAGGCTGGTGGCTAGGGTTTGGTGGTTTGGGTTTGATGTGGATGATTTTGTTCTAGGTTTGGGTTTGAGTTTGATGATTGTGTTCTAGGTTTGAGTTTGATAAGCAACAGTAACTTTTGAGGGCAAAATTGTCCTTGCAATCCCTAAGACATTTTAAGGGGCATAATGGTCATTTCACCATCTAACCATCTCTTTTAACAGAAAATGTAACCGAAGGACTAAACGGGCCAATTCTGAAACGATAAGGACCAAAATAGACAATAGGGTAAAATATAGGGACGAAAATGATATTTTCCCTATTGGCAAAGGACATTAGTCTTATTTTGTCTGTACGTGAATCTCATTTGATCCCAACCAGTTGCATCCTTCACATTAAACATGGCCTAATATGAAATTAAAAAGAAGCTCAACAACAAAATCAGGAAATGGTTGGACCACTTTTGTACTGACGAATTTGAGGATAAGGCACCGACTGGTGAGACTAGAGAGAGGCAGTAGCCAGTACACGAGTCTCACTCTCGGTCTCAGGCCTCACCTCCCAAATGACAACATAACATGAATTCAATTCATGCACTCTATATATATATACTAGTAATATGAATAATATCTATGCTTTTCAACCCAAAAATGGCTGCAGAGCTTTTATTCGTAAGAGGAACAGGTAGCTCTAAAGTTTCATGGGAACAAGCTTGTACAAGAAACAACAAATACAAGTCTCAAACTCACCTTCGAGCTTCTCATTCAACTGATAAGCAAAATAAGGTCTACAAACAACTGGGTATGTCTCTCTTTCTCTCAAACTACATGTATTAGCTTTATTATACGTTAAAGTGACTTAGGCAGATGAACTGTTTGAGGAAATTACTCAAAGGGGTTTTTTCTTTTATCGTTTCTTTGCTTGCTTATTTGTTAAAGCGCAGTTATGGTGGACTCATTGTTGATGAGCATATCAAGTTATACATGCAATTCTTTCTAATGAATATGTTTAAAATCTTAACTTCATACTACCACAACCGGTTTTCAATTTTCAATTAGTTACTATCTCAATTACCAAAAGTTTTGTTTTTGTTGTAGGGTCTGTGTATGATTTTCTTTGATTTGAAATTAGGACATATGGGGTTTTACATAGTGTTACCATTTATGTTTGAATAATGACTCTGAGTGGATTGCCGGTTCTCTTTGCATGAAGGAACTTTATTAATGATTTGAGGATATGTTGAGCATGGCATTATTATTGGAATCATTAAACTTGGCTGGGCTTGGATGTTGTACCGTTGAAGATTTTAGTTTTAATGAAAGTTGAGTAACATAACTTTAGTAAAAAACCATACCGGGCATAAGCGTGATACATATAAGGAAAAGAAAAATGCTTGCAATCTGTGTCAAATGGCCAAAATTATTCTGTGATAAATATGTTATTACTTATTAGACATTCATATTTAGCTTATTTTTCTAGGGAAACTGGCTTATATGTCGCTTCTGGGGACATGCATAACTTCGTTATGTGGTGAGAGGTGTCGTGTCTATTTTATTCTACATTTTATGGGAAAACCTATACTTGGACCTTTGATTTAGCTTTTGACATCACCTTTCCCACTACTAGTTTTATAGATAATCTGATTATAAATTAATGAGATATTATGGTCATTCATTTATAGGGATTTTTTTTTTGGTCACAGAAGGAAATATGTTTTCTTGATGAAATGATTACAATAATTTGTTTCATTGTTTCATATTTGATTTTTGTATTTTTTTTTACTATATATTTCAATAGAAATGATTGTTGGATCTGTTTAGGTTTGTTTTCATTGAAAAGGAAGATTGAAGATGCAGTTCTTCGTGCTGAGATGTTGGCACCGCCAGCACTTGAACTTGAAGAAGCAAGAAGGATTAAGCAGGAAGAGATTATACATGACCATGACCTGTGGGATGACCCAGCTAAATCCAATGAAATTCTTATCAAGTTAGCGGACAGTGAAAAAGTAGTTGATGCTCTCAAAGACCTACAATATAAGGTGATGAGCTGAAAAAACTAGTTTTACTGGATTTCTGTTCAGAAGACTTCTAATTTCACTGTTGGGAGAAATGTATGGAAAAAGTTTACTATATGTTTGCCTAGGCATACCATTTTCCTTCTGAAGTTGACCACAATCAACTATTATAATTCAGCCTATCTTGATTGGCCTCAAGATTATGCCCATATATGATCTATAATATACATGTTGCTTGCATCTCATAAAGTTGTTCTAAATGTTTCAGGTCCTTTTTTTCTTGTTTTCTGATAAGCTCCAACCATGTTATACTTTTTTTTTTAGGTAGGGATGAAGATTATGGCATTTATATGATTATTTTTTGCTTGCTTTTTGCAGGCTGAAGAGGCAAAGCTGATTTCACAGTTAGCTGAGATGGATGCTATCAATTATGGGCTTTTCAAGCAAGCATATGATGCATCTTTAGATGTGAGCAAAGTTTTGGATCAATATGAGATGTCCAAGCTTCTTCATGGGCCATATGACAGTGAGGGAGCATGTGTTACTATTAAAGCTGGATCAGAGGGTGTCTGTCCTGAGGTTTGATTTTTATGTTCTGCTCTTTAGTTTATTTTGAATGGAAGTGTAAATGCATTCTTTAAAAAGAAATCTGATGTAGCATCGAGATTCAGGTCCTTCATGAGTTCTGTTTTGTCTGGAAAAGAAGTAGAAATGAACAATTTGGCTGAGGACACTTATTTTAGCTCAGCAGCAGCCCTGTAAACACAATATACATGTAGCTTTTGTTAGGTTTGTGGTATCATCTTAATTAAAATGATATCCCTGTTACAAAGAGAATAATGTTTTATAGCTATCATGTTCAATAATTTTTCCACCTAAGTATTTCTTACATGGCATGCTATTGCTTTTCGTTTTACAGCTTAATGTGCTGTTGTACTCTGCTTATTTGCTGGTGATAATGGAAATAGCTAGCCTTGTCATTACTCCTTCCTCTACCTACCTCATACATATGTAAATTGTTTAAAGCTTCTCTCTAGATCACTCATTTCTTTACACCTTACTGACTTGTTGACTTTCTCATTTCAACAACTTACATTAGCTTTACTATTGCAATTGTCCTTACCTGTAGTTTTCGCCTCTTAAGTCTTAAATTTCATAGGTGTCTATCTGATTGTGTATTGGAACTATATTGTCAATTCAAACTGGCCACCATTTATTGTTGGTCTTTTGTTGTAAATTATTGTTATTATTTTCTTTTACTATAAAATGTTTTCAGTATACAGATATTGACTAAACATGCTCTCTCTCTCTTCTTTTTTTAGCTTTTCCTTTTCTTTTTATTTTCATTATAGTAGGAAAAGATTCTTTTTCAATGGAATTAATTTTTAACTAATGCCCCTGCTCTAAGAAAGGCGATATTGTCGTGAGCTTTGCGAGTTTTATGATTTGTGGCATAAATTTGGTAGCAAAGGGGTTAGTGCATTCACTGAGCGTGACAGTCCTGTATGGTTTCTATGAGGTTTTATTTTATGAGGTTTTATTTTATTGAATTGGAATAGACATTTATCTGAAACAGTTAATATGTTCCTCTCTCTTATACAAGGTACTGTATGTTTTTAAACCCAGATATGGGCAGAACAACTTCTAAGCATGTATATCAAATGGGCTGAGAAGCAAGGGTATAAAGGAAGGCTAGTTGAGACGCGTTGTAGCGAGAACGGGGGTATCAAATCTGCAACCATTGAGTTCGAATTCGAGTATGCCTTTGGTTATCTTTCTGGAGAGACAGGTGTCCACCTCTTGATAACTTCTGAAAATCACCATGAGGTACATCTATGGTTCCATTTTGGCTAAACATTTCAAGGTCAATAATATAAATTGCTTTTATCTGCTGAAAATTAAGAAAGCAACTGCTGTACTCCTAATTACATTTTATGAAGAAATTCATAATACTTTGGCATAGCAATTGTTTTTGCTATACAACTCCTGATTCCTTTTTTTTGGGTTGTGCTTACAAATGGCAGGCTAGCCCAGCATGTGTGGATGTTGTTCCTCTCTTCCTAGAAACAGCTTCTGACCTACAAATTAGTGACAAGGATTTAGTTTTCTCACCCCCCTTGATGCTGGGAGAAGCACAGAGCATAGCTGGACCTGCAGTTTGCATTCAGCATATTCCTACCGGCATAAGTGTTCAATCCTCAGGTGCTTGATAATCTTCTACAACTCATTATTATTATTTATCTGGAATTTGATCCGTCGTTACCTTTCTTTGTTGTTTATTTCCAGGTAATTCTATAATCATGTCCTGAACAAGATTTCTAGAGAGAAAATTTCACACATATGCTCTTATGAGAGTGAGAAACAAGAAATAGTTGTATTAGTGACAAATAGGATAGGAGTTTCACATCACTTGTCTGGCTAGAAGCTTCTTTAAAATTCACATACAAGAGCCCTATCAAAATATTTATCATGCTCTTTCTGTATTTTCTCTGACCTTGAAATTAAATATAAAGACATGAGGAGCTGGAAGTTTTTTTTGTTTTGCTTTGGTTTGACATAACAGGAAATGTTAAAAATAGGCATCTCTTGGTTGAATAAGGATCATTTCCTATTTTGATCTTTGTGCTGACCTTAATAGATCCAGTGACATTTGTAATCAATTGCGGAGATTTATATATTTTTATATTTTTTTTATATTTTTTTTTTACTTTCATTATTTTCAAATGCATTACATTATCATTAACTATTTAAGGTCAGTACAATGATCAACATAGGAAGTTAAAGGTCAGCACAAAGATCAGCATTGGAGAAGATCAAATGCATTATATTATCTTTCACTTTTATTCTTTCTTTCTAATGAAAACAATTTTTTTAATTTTTTTAAGTTGTATCTTCCCTTTACCTATGAGGGGGTTAACAGAATGGTCAGTCTTGTGGTTTGCATCCACAGTTCTGGACTTCGAATCCCTTATGGGTACTTAAAGTTACAAGGTCAAGACTAAATGCCATAATTTCTTGTTCGGCAAGGGACCCAGTTTCAAACTCTGGGTTTGCTAGGTTATCCAAAATAATAATAATAATAATGGGTTGTACCTTCCCTTGGGTCGGCATTTCTGCTCTCCTTTTTGTTTAAGAAGATGAAAATTACGTTGTTATCTGCAGGTGAGAGGAACCGCTTCACAAACAAGATGAAGGCCCTTAATAGATTGAAAGCCAAACTTCTTGTGCTTGCAAGGGAGCAATTAGTTTCCAGTGTAAGTTGCATTAAGAGAGATGCTATCATCGATGTTTGGCAGAAAGAGACCCGGAGGTATATTTCTCATCCTTATAAGCTAGTACAAGATGTAAAAACCGGCATCCAACTGCCTGATCTAAATTCTGTTTTGGATGGAAATATTGAAACTATTATCGGAGCATATATCAATATGAGAGAGTCTAGAGATAGAGACTAAACCGGCTCATTATTACCTCGGTTGTCTGTCTACTATTGAACTGCAATATTTTTGCCATCACTTGTGTGATTCTGAAAATCCAAAAGATGATCAATCCTTTATATCCAACAATCAATCCTCTCACTTGAGTTCATTCTTGCTAGCATCATTCTTTCTTGTTTTCTTTTGTGCCATGCTTTGCTAGCATTTAGGATGCATCAATAAACCATTTTCATTGGTATGAGTTCTATTACAGCCATTTTCCTTTGAACATGAAAGAGAGTCTAAACTCGAAAAATCAGTTATGTTTACTTTACAAATTTAGAAGATTTACCATTTAACAGATTCAAACAATTGAGTTTGAACGATTGATTCATTTGCCAATGTGGACAAAATATTTATATGAAAGTGGGAATTAAGATTGATATTTTGTAGAGGCATGATATCTGGAGGACAGATTTGTTTGAAGATAAGAGTCATAGACTAAAGCACATGCATAGCAGACATAAGATTCATTTTTTTGTATTTTTTTTTTGTTTTTGATATACCATATGCAGATCGAACCTTTGAATGAATGGTTTTTACTATCAAATCACATTGGACGATAGGTAGTTTATAAATGAAGTATCAATCATGATGGATAATTAATTAAAGAAGTTTTAAATTTATTTATATTATAGTTTTATAGTTGATCCATTGCGTTTTAGCATGTTCAATACTCATAATACGCCATCTTGATATAAAATATTCTCCCTTTACAAATGATGGAAACGTGTAATTGTTAATGATGGTCAAACAAAATCTACAAAATAGAAAGAGAATAAAAAATAAAAAAAGAATCTGATAAAAAATGAAAATGAATCCGATTCCTTATATCTTGGATCTTGGATCTTGGATCTTGGATCAAGCTTTGTAATTAAGCACATTGAGTTAAATATGTAGAATATAATTAATTCAATAATGTTATACATCTCATCTAAAATTTCACATTTTTCATCCCACTAAATGTGGTATGTGAGGTGTTAAATTGTGAGTGGATAAACATTAATGATGATTTATCTCGTCTACCCCATATATCCATTCACTATTTGATACATCACATGCCACATGTAATAAGATGAAAAAAGTGGGATTTTAGGTGAGATATGTAGTATTACTGTAATTAATTAATTATTTTAAAGTCTATATGTGATGCCTTACTGAATTTTTTATTTTTTTTTTAATATACCGCATATGATGGTGCCGACTCAAACATGAAACATTGTTACATCGAATAAGTGTTATTCACCTCGTCGGTTACCACTAAACCGGACGGTGACTTGTGGATTGGGTTTAGTTGAGGTTCAATGGAGTTTATTTCTAATTAATTTTTTTTTTTTTTTTTTTGGGTGAAAGGTGTCATAAAAAGTTCAATACATAGGTATGTGAGACATTTGACAAAGTTGCCTAGTCATAAATGGACGGAGATCAATGATGATTTAAGTAAGATATTCGATAAAGTTATTCATAAATGGACACATATCAATGATGATTTAGTTTTTATTTAGTTGAGTTTTCTATTGTCTCAAAAGGTCTACAAACATCTATTTGAGTTTTATAAAGTTGTTTGGTTAGACTTTTAACCTTGTTTATTTTAAATTGAATAGAGGCCAGTAGAATTTAAAAACTCTACTAGACAAAAGTTCATGAAGAGATGTTTCTCCAAATAGACTTTTTTTTTAAAAAAAATTCTACCAATCAAAAAACTATAATTTATTTTTCAAAAACTTTATTTCTAATAGATCTTTTACCGATATAGGTTTTTCAAAAACCTAACCAAACAAGCCCTTAATCATTTATTTCACTTAACACACTTTTATTAATTAAATGGGTCATTGGCACTAGTCCTCTCTAAACTTCACATAAGTTTACATTTTACCCTACTAACTTTTTTTTAGGCGTTAACCATCTTGAACTCTCATTAATTGGCAAAACTTAGATGTCTCCTTAAACAAGCATTCAAGAGATAATAAACCAAACTGTTTGCCAATGAATGAGAGTTTAGAGGATTTAACGTCTAAAAAAAAAGTTCAAGGGGTTCTAATGCCAATAACCCTAATCAAATTGGTAACTTACCAACTAGGTAGAACGGATATAGATACGGATACGAGATACGGATATGGCACGATACGAGGATACGAGGATACGGTAAATCTTCAAAAACTAGGATACGGATATGGCAGGATACATCGATTAAAATAATATTTACTTATATTTTTAAAAAATAATAATAATATATGAAAACATATTTGATAATTCATTCAAAATCAAAATATATTCAGAATCTAAATAAAACATGTCACATATCTATATAAGTCATAACAATGTAACATATTACATTATCTAAATTAAACATATCATATAAATTGTAACATATTACAAAATACAAATAAAACATATGTCACATAAGTCATAACACTATAAAATATAAAGAATACATAAAAATAAAAAAAAATAAAAAATAAAAAAATAAATTAAAAAAACTCATAAAACATATTATAAGTTCCTAATTAACTTCACTATCATCAATCATCAATCATTATTCATATTGTTAAAGGATCTAGATAATTCGGCCCCTAACTCTTGTTTATCAAGAGAAAGGTTTTCAATATCATGTATCCCATTATTCTCCATGTCAATGGAATCAAAACCAAAACTTCTTTACAATTTCATTTTGACACCTAAATTTTTAAATTTTTAAATTTATAATTTGACCACGTTTTATACTAAAATAATAATAATATTACCCCCAAAATATCCTTAATGTATCTCCCAAGTATCATTCAAGTATCCGTCAAGTATCCGTTGGTCAAACTTATGAAAAAGCCAACGGATACGCCATTTGGTGTATCGGATACGTATCCTAAAGTATTCGTGGAGTATTTGAACCGGATACGAGTTCGATACGAGTTACCTCCACCAAATAGAGTATCCGTGCTTCCTAGCTTACCAAGTGCAATATCAATTGTATGGGATGGAGATGGGATCTATATTAACGGTTGTCCACTGTAGACCCCCGATATAAGTTAATAAATTTGTCGTGAATTTGACTTGACATCTCCAATTATGCAATGTGATCATTATGAACAAATATTAATATTAACCTATCGAATTTGGTCAAAATTTGTGTGAGAAGTGAGAACGCAAGTCACATGTGGAATTTGCATGTAATTCATCACCGCAACAATTTTCTTGTTATGTACACTACCTATTTTTTATTTTTTATTTTTATTTTTAAAACTGAGTTCAACTCTTAATATTATTTTTTATGTTCTAAAGTAAAAGTAGCTGATAATAAATAATAAATGACAAACATTTATTTCTGTGAGAAATAATAATACTTCATAGACTTTAGATAGATTTATTTTAGGGAGTATCGCAAATAATCCTCTCACATTTGATCAAATACCCAGGGGCGAAGGTAAAGCGGGGCCATAGCTCCCTAGCCAATGAGAGTTCAACAAATTTACATTATATTCTTATTGTGATACTGCTTAATGAATATAATAATTACAACTTGGGCCCTCTATTTTATTAATAATATAAATTTCTTCTATTTTATTTTTTGTCAAGACAAAATCAATCACTTTTAGTATTTTAATTTCTTATGATTCCATACATTATTTCCTAATGTAATCTATATTTGAGTTCAATTACTACACAGTTACTGTATAGTTACAACCTACATGGTTAATTTTCAATTATTGAATTTTAATCCAAAAGTCTACAAAAATCAAAGATTTGAAAATTTACAAGAAATGAAAACCAAAAAAAAATAACCTCCTCTTGTAATTACCCTCGCAACTATACATGAAATGTATGCATTTTTATTTTTATTAAGTACTCACTAGAACAATTAAATATATTAATGGTACACTGAAATTTTAAATATTTTATATGAATTATATATTTTTTAATTAGGAATTATTGAAAGAGATATTTCATCTATATAACAAGATAATAATCATTTTTTTCACAAATTCTTTGATTATGTATATTAAAATGGAAATCGTAACGAAATTTAAACAAATTTGATTATAGAGTCAGGTTCCATTTTGATTCTCAAAGTTAGTGTCATTATTACTATTATTACTATTATTATTATTATTATTTTGTATCATTATCTTAAAGACTAAATGTCACTACATTTTGGTATATTAATATATTTTCTTAAGTGACCTTTAATATTAGTTTTTGTCTTGGTCCTCCCAAAGTTAAAATCTTAGCTTCGCCCCTGTAAGTACCAATTCAAACCTTTCAATTTGAATGATCAATAAAAATTGAACTTATTTAAATCAATATAACAATTTAAATCCGTTATTATAAATTGAATAAAAATATTAAAAATATTAATATTAATGATAATAAAATCAATTTCTTAAAAAACAAATTCTCTTCAAAAAAAATTATTTTAAGTTTTTTTAATGATTTTATTGCTTTGTTACTGTAGTGTATTTTTATATATTTATTTTTTTTAATTTTTTTTTTAATTTTCTAACATATATCATAATTTTTTTTTTTAAAAAAATGAAAAATCTCATTTAAGTTAGAAAAGCTTGTGGACTTGTGGATTAAGCAACTGTGAACCGGCAGATGGTGACAGTTTAAAAAGTGTTGTGGAAATATAATAAGTTAGAAGTTAGAAAAGCTTTCACGGTAGTCAGCCCCCCACCAACCCATAACTTGTAACTTGATTTGCTGGCCCTAGAAGTTGGTGGTGGCGTTGACCAATCAAGCACTCTAATTATAGCAACTCTATTATGTCATTGTCCCATGTTCATATATATATATTGATGGAATCCCATGTTCATATTAACTCTACTAGGTTAGGTATCAAATTTAATTTCAAATTGTATTCATCTTATATGAATCATTTCTTATTTTCTTACAAATTTATGAGTTGACAAGAGTCCAAGATGAGGTTGGTGAGCCCCTCACAAGATCACACCTACATCGAAGAGGTTATGATTCGATTCATGTCTCTTTTCTCTAATCTCAAAATATTATAACAGTTCAAAAAAATAATAATAATACAAATTTATGAGTTGGAGGAGGAGAATATGACTTGAACCTATAAATTATGCTTCAACTTTATATAACATTTTAAACTTGAATTTCAATAGACCAAATTTCACCCTAAATATAGTGTAGTAGTAGTGTATCTTTATTTTTACTAATCATGAATGAAATTAAAGAGAACCAATTCTATAGGAAAAGGAATCAGGAAACGAAACTTGATTCCTTAAGCGGGAGTAGGGTAATCAAGTTCTCTTTCCATTAGGAACTTAATTCTTAATTTATGTGTGAGACTCATATCATTTAAGGATTCAAATCATCTGTTAAAAAATGGTGTCTTAAATTGTGTTTAACCAAATTGGGCCATGTGTACACATTTTTTTAAAAAAAAATAATTAAATGTAAATGATTGTGTACACATGGCCCAATTTGGTTGGTTATATATAAATTGAGACACCATTTTTTAACTGGTAATTTGAATCCATCATTTAATTCAAAATCATAAATTAAGTTTCATTTCATTTATTACGTAAATATAGTATAGTAGTGTATCTTTGTCTACATAAGCAAATTATGAATGGTAAAAAAGAAAAGGAAAATGAAAAAATAATAATAAAAAAAAAGGCAAACGTTTAGACATTATAAAATGTGTTGAACTATGAGAATTTTTATTTTTTATTTTATAAAATATCCTATTTTTAAATGCATAAAAGAAATTACCCTCCCATGTGGTTTGATGGTAAACTTGTTCATTGTAATGTAAATTTCAGAGTTCTAGTAAACGATAAGCGCTAATTGGGCAGCAACCCAGCGCCTAGGCGGTCGTAAATTTATTTATTTTTAATTATTTTTCCTAAATACAAAACCAATATTCAATCTCTTCAAAAAAACAATTAATATTCAAAATTTATATAGTATAACTAGAGTATAAAAACGATTTTGACTTCACTTAGACTGATTAATTGGCAAAATCGGTCGACAAATAGCCAAATCACCCGTTTTTTTTACCCGCTACCTAATATGGCCCATTTTGTCCTAATTGGGACTGCTGCCTATGCGCGTATTTTTGAACACTGTTAAATTTGACGGCCCAGACCCATAAATCGGAAGAAAACTCTACACACATGTTTGGTGGGACTCGAACTCTTTACTACTAGGGTGAAATGGAGGTGCATTACCATCTCTACTATATAGTAATGTGCTTCTTAAATGATACATATACAGTCTTTTATATTATCAGTTCAAACTGACAAAAGATATATTAGTTCCTTATATGTGGATCATTGGATTTAAAAGATGATTTGACAAGTGTATATAGCCAAGTTAAAGTATTTAAATCCAATAGCCCACATGTAAGAAATTGATATATCTTTTGTCAGTTAGAACTGATAATAGAAAAATTATATATATATATATATATATATATATAATATGAAAGGTAATCGATAATTCTTCATGATTAGGGTCATAAGGAAATTGCTAAAAATGACCACATATATTATGGAAAATTCGTTTTTAATCACAAACGAAATTTTAATTGTTAATAACCATGTTTTTAAGAAATTACTGAAAAGCTCTCATATTAAAACCCCTAAATCATCTCTCTCTCTCTCTCTCTCTCTCTCTCTCTCTCTCTCTCTCTCTCTTCTCATGGCCGATCATCGTCAATCATGGTTGAAAAGCGTTGATCATGGCGTCAATCACCTCCGGCCGTCGTCACTGAGCGCTTGGGTTGTGTGCGAACCAGCGGCGCCGTGCTTCACGGTGCAGCTGGTTCGTGCGCAGCCCAAGCGCTCTACGACAATGGCCGGAGGTGATTGACTCCATGATTGACGCATCCCTTGGTTCGAGCGACTACTATGTGACGTCCGGCGGCTAGGTGTGCCGGTGATGTGGTCAGCAAAAAAGAGAAACAAAAACCCTAAACCTAATTTGAATTTAAGGAAGAAGAAGGGGAAAAAAAAACCTATGCCTAATTTCAATTTAGTCCAGATTTTAAGTTTGGACATTTCAATTTAGTCATGATTTTAAGTTTGGACATTTCAAGTTAGCCATGATTTCAAGTTTGTTTCGAGGTTTAAAAAAAAAAAAAAAACTATTTTCAGGGTATACTTATAATTTATGGACATACATTAATTTTTTTTTTAAAAAAAATGGTTATTAACAATTAACTTTTTAAAGGTGGTTACTATCAAAAGTTTAATAATTCAAATTGCTATTTTTGGTTTTCTCTCATAGGGTCATTATACTTTTGTTTATTACTTAACATTTAAGAAGAAATAAACAAAAAACAAATTGACCCACTAACCCCAAATAATGATCACGTGTAGAACACTCAAAATAAATAAATATTTTTTTTTTTTCAAAACTTTAAAAGTTTTCAGTTTTCACCAAAAATAAAATTAAAAAAAAAGGTAAAAAAAAAAAAAAAAAAAAAAAAAGACACGGCTGCGTTGAGGTCGAAGCTTATAAAAGATATGTTATTTGAGTTGTAAAAGATATGTTATTTGAGTTGTGAGTCCATAAATCCACAAAGCAGTGAAGCACCGAGACAGAGCACACCCGGAAACAGACAGGAAAAGGAAAGAAGAACAAGCGGACCTTGCAACTCTTCTTCAACTAACAATATGGCCGCTGCTTCTTCTTCTACTTCCAAAGTGAGCCCAACCCAACTCTTTTTTTTTTTTTTTTTTTTTCGTTTTCCCTGTGTCATTGGCGATTGTATTTGTATGTGCTCTTTGGATTTGTTTTTGTTATTGAAGATGTGTTTTTACCTGTTTGGTTGGTGAGAAAAATGTGGGATAAGTTGTGGGAGAACTTCTGGGTATTTGGTTTTCCAGTGTTTGTGAATTGTAATCCCTGAAAATATGATTTCCATTCAGCTGGACCTAGTATTTTTACCTAGCTGTATTTGGTAAAAACTGAATTTCAAATGTTGAGGGGGGTATAGGGTGGATACTCTAAAAGAATATCCAACTTTAATCTAATTATCTGGAGTTTGTGAAATCATTTTGAATTACAAAAGTTGGATTAATCATTGTCTTATAGGTAATTTTGACTCTCATCAATGGAATTCTGGTTGGTGAGTGAAGATTAAACAATGGGACTTAATTGTGGCTTTATCATATAATTGGCAATTTGATTGTAATATCCTTCGTCATTGGGCTGAATAATGAATGGTGGTTCATTTAATTAATGCTACCATTGTTAAGATGATTTCTCAATCAACATATTTAAGAAAAGCAATAATGATTGATCACTGTTTATGGTTCAGTTCATCGGGTAAATTTGTGTAGGTGCTTTTGATTGACGACTTTTTATGCAGGACTGATGCTCCTGATGCTTGTTCCTTCGAACAATGCTATAAAGTGTGGGATATTTGGAGTTTCACACTTCCCTAAGAGAGACCGCCGCTTCTCCATTAGAACAACATGGAGCTTTTCTTGTTTACCAGCCTCCCTTGACGCTTGTGATCTTGCTAGGAACAGTGAGCTCCACAGCATAACAAGTGGTAGGAACAAAGGTACATCTTTTTTATATGGGTACTAATTTGTAACATAGAAAACAATAATACTGTAGTAATTATAATAGGTTATACGAATATTATAAGATCCTTTAACTGAGAAGGCTGGAATTTTTCCTTGTGTAGGATTGTGAAACCTGAACTGTTTACATTAACATCCATAATCTTGTATTTTCTAGTAGACACCCAAAATTAATGATTTACTTGAAAGGTCTTGTACCATTTCATAACTTATTAAAGAATATCCTGAAGATTTTAATGAGAGAAGAATATTTCTCTTGTTATTTCTTTTCAATCAATAACAGCTAATATTTACAAGAATATATACAAGAAGGGGCAGCACCTAATCTGCCACGAAATCAGGTATATGATTACTTCCCTAACAAAAAGTAATCACCCCACTAAACAAGGAAACACTAAAGGTAAGATTTGAGAACCAATTCTCTTTATTAAAAAACATAATCCTTATAATATAAGACTAATTAAAACAGATTCTCAACACTCCCCCTCAAGCTGGGTAGTATATGTTGATCATACCCAGCTTGCAACACAGGTCTTCAAAATGAGTTATAGGAAGAGCTTTAGTTAGGATGTCTGCTGTCTGAAGAGGCTGTTGGTGTGTACAATTTGATGATTCCTTCCTCAAATCTTTTCTTTGATGAAATGGCGATCTATCTCCACATGTTTTGTTCGGTCATGATGTACTAGATTCTTGGCAATGTTTATGGCAGCCTGACATTACATTTTCATAGGCTTCTCAAATGGTATTTTCAGTTCTACCAATAGTCTTTTCAACCAAATTCCTTCACATATACCATGTGACATTGCCTTGAACTCTGCTTCTGCACTGCTACGAGACACAACTGATTGTTTTTTGCTTTGCCAAGTGACCAAATTCCCCCATACAAACGTTCAGTACCTGAAGTTGATCGCCTGTCTACTACTGAACCAGCCCAGTCAGCATCTGAAAACATCTCAATGTCTTTGCTTACTGTTTTCTTGAAATACAAGCCTTTTCCTGGTGTCATTTTTAGATACCGCAGAATCCTATAGACTGCATTCATATGCTCTTCGGTAGGATTGTTCATAAATTGACTCACAACTAGGGATGGCAATTAGACCCGGACCCACGAGACCCGATCCGGACCTGACCCGCCCCTTGTGGGTCGGGTCTGGATCCTCATATTCGGGTCACGGGTCAGGTCTGGGTCTAGAATATTAGACCCAATTCGGGTCCGGGTCGGTCGGGTCTGGGTCTGGGTTCATAGACCTGGATCCGGACCCGTAGACCCAGTCAGTTTATTTAAAAAAAATTTTTTTTTGAAGAATTTGAAATTGAAATGAATGCAAATAAGAATATTTCCTTTTTATGTCCTCTATTTATTTAATTTTTTTATTTAGTTATTTATATATTTTTAGTATTTTATTGTTTTTTTTTTGTGGGTCCACGGGTCCAGACCCAGACCCGTAAATTTTCATGGGTCCTCAGTCGGGTCTGGGTCTTCCTAAGACCCGCGGGTCCAGACTCGAACCCGAACCCGAAAATATTCATGGGTCTGGGTCCAGTAGGATTCGACCCGAACCCGACCCATTGCCATCCCTACTCACAACACTCACAGGGAACCCAATATTCGGTCGTGTGTGAGATAGGTATATAAGCTTCCCCACAAGTCTTTGTTATCTTCCTTTGTCCATCGGAGCACTACCTTTAATTGAGCCCAATTTACATGTGTAGTCCATGGGGGTATCGACTAGTTTGCAATCCAACATTCCTGTTTCTTTTAATAAGTCTAAAACATACTTATGTTGGGAAATAGAGATACCACTTTTTGACCGAGCGACTTCCATGCCAAGGAAGTACTTGAGGTTGCCCAAATCTTTGATCTCAAACTCCCTTTTTAGAACACTTTTCAGTCTACCCATCTTCTCTTCATAATCCCCAGTTAGGACAATATCATCTACATAGACAATCAGGATAGCTGTCTTTCCCTCAGAAGTGTTTAACAAATAGAGTATGATCTGACACTGAGAGTACCCATTCTTTTTTACTACCCTTGTAAATCTATCAAACCATGCCCGAGGAGACTGTTTGAGACCATACAGTGACTTTCTGAGTTTGCAAACTTTGTTGATATTAGCTCGAGTCTCAAGTCCCGGAGGAATCTCCATGTATACCTCTTCCTCCAAGTCTCCATTCAGAAACGCATTCTTGACGTCTAGTTGGTGAAGGGGCCAATCTAAGTTGGCTGCCAAGGATAATAAGACCGAATAGTATTCAGTTTGGCAACTGGAGCAAATGTCTCTTGGTAATCAATTCCATAGGATTGAGTGAACCCCTTTGCAACTAGAAGGGCTTTGAACCTTTCCACACTACCATCTGCCTTATTCTTTACTGTGAAGATCCACTTACACCCAACTGGAGATTTACCACCTGGTAACTCTGAGAGTTCCCAAGTTCCATTTTTCTCTAAGGCCTGAGCTTCTTCAAAAACTGCAGTCCTCCATTCTGATATTTTTAGTGCTTCCTGTATATTATTTGGGATCTGTATCTTGGATAAGTTGGTCACCAAGGCTTGGAAACTAGGAGACAGCCCTACATAGGAACTAAAGTTTTCCATTGGGTATAGGGGACAATTTCTGCACTCTCTAACCCCTTTTCTCAAAGCAATAGGTTGATCAGAATTAATAGTCTCATTCTCAAACTGAAGAGGATCATAGATAGGATTACCTTGGGTAGTCTCAGAGGAGCTTTTGTTCTGTTCAGACTCCAAGACTTGTGAATTCGGATCAGTCTCTTGGACTTGCTCAAGATGTGCTTGCTCCTCTATTTCTTTTTGAGGTTTCCTTTTCCTGGTATAAACAATAAGCTTGCTAGTGTTTTTAGATCGAGTCAAATCAGAACTTGGTGGACTAGGAGACTTAGCGGGACTATTTAGTTGTTCAGGCAGGTGAGAAGTAGAGGGAATGTCGTGCTGTTCTGATTCATTTAAATGACTAGGAGATCTAGAAGTACCAGGAGACTTGGGAGTAGGAGACTCAGGAGTTTTGTGAGGAGTAGGAGACACGGTTATGTGAGGAGTGATTAAATGAGAAGTTTGATCATCCCAAAACTGATATTCTCTTTCAGGGCTCTCCCCCTGAATATCGGTTTGGGAAAATAAGGCCGATTTTCTAGAAAGGTGACATCCAGTGAACAATAAAATTTTCTGGTAACAGGGGAAAAACATTTGTAGCCTTTCTGAGTTGGAGAGTATCCTACAAAAATACGTTTAATTGATTTTGGATCAAGTTTGCTCCTATGGTGATCATAAATATGAACAAAAGCAGAGCACCCAAATATTTTTGTGGGAATACTGGAAATAATCCTAGTACTAGGAAAATGATGGAGAAGAACTGGACAAGGGGTTTGAAAATTTAAGACACGTGAGGGCATCCTATTAATGAGATAAGATGCTGTAAGAATAGCCTCTCCCCAAAAATATTTAGGAACATTAGTGGAGAACATAAATGCCCTAGCAACTTCAAGAATGTGTCTATTTTTCCTCTCAGAGACCCCATTTTGTTGAGGTGTATCAACACATGAGCTTTGATGTGTTATAGCTTCGCTGAATAAGTAGTCTCCAAGAACAGAGTTGAAATACTCTTTTCCATTGCCAGTTCTTAAAATTTGTATCTTGGCTTGAAATTGAGTTTGGACCATTTTGTGAAAGTTTTTGAAAATTTTACTGACTTCAGTTTTTTCTTTCATGAGAAATATCCAACAAACTCTAGTGTGATCATCAATAAACAAAACAAACCATCTAGCACCGGTAACATTATTAACCCTAGACAGTCCCCAAACATCACTGTGAATCATAAAGAATGGTTGAGATTATTTATAAGATTGATTTGGATAGACATTCCGTGTATGTTTAGACAACCGACACACTTCACATTGAAAAAACTTGGAACTTTTATTAATGAACAATGAAGGGAAGAGGTTTTCAAGATATGAGAAATTTGGATGACCTAATCTGTAGTGCCATAACATAACAGCACTATCATTATTCGATTTAAAAACTGAATGAGAATAAGAACTAAACTGACTCTTTAGGGAGACACAATCTGCCTTGTGAGTTTGTCTGATAGGATAATTAGGAACTTTGAGGAGATAGAGTCCCGAGCACATCTCAACACTGACAATCATCTTCCTCGAATCCAATTCTTGAAATTCACAGTATTGAGGGAAAAACTTAGCAACACAATTTAGCTCTTGGGTGAGTTTACTAATTGACAGCAAATTAGAATCCAAATTCGGAACCAGTAAAACAGAGTTCAGAATTAGATCCTTTGACACCATTACCGAACCTATACCAGCCACCTTTGAGAGAGACCCATCGGCTATCCGAACAGAAAAATTATCATGACATCGGCTGTATTGATTAAAAATACCTGAATCTCCACTCATGTGGTCTGAAGCTCCCGAGTCCACTATCCAGTGACTCAATTTTTCTCTATTTACATTCAAAGCACTTCGAAAATTACCTTTTTGAGCCAGTGTACCAGTTCCAATAACAGAATTATGTTGCGGCTGGTAGAAGAATTTGTGCAGCACTTCCATCTGTTCCTTGCTGAAAGGAGTGGGTTTGGTTGGATTTGAGGGTTCATTGTTGGATGCTAAATTGCTTCGATGGTAATTATGCCCATTCGGTTTATGACCTGTAATGGGGAGACGAGGAAAATGGGAACCATCTGATTCTCGATTATTATTTGACATGAGAGGTTCTGGACTGGAAGTAACTTTTGAGGATGAGGTTGGCTTTTCTATAACCATCGTATGAGATTTTTAGGGTTTCAGAGACTGCTCTGATACCATGAAGATTTTAATGAGAGAAGAATATTTCTCTTGTTATTTCTTTTCAATCAATAACAGCTAATATTTACAAGAATATATACAAGAAGGGGCAGCACCTAATCTGCCACGAAATCAGGGATATGATTACTTCCCTAACAAAAAGTAATTACCTCACTAAACAAGGAAACACTAAAGGTAAGATTTGAGAACCAAATCTCTTTATTGAAAAACACAATGCCTATAATTTAAGACTAATTAAAACAGAATCTCAACATATCCTTTATCTTGTTTCAGATTGAATATGTGTGATCTTGAGTTTCTTATTGCGCTGATGTTTTAGGTTTTAGATATATGAAGATGTCGTCTCAAGCATTGGAAAAAACAGATAACAATGTGGTGATCGAAGATTACCAACCAGACTTAGCTCTTTCATCTTCATATGAAAATGCCATGGAAACACTTTCAACGCTCATTACACGGCAGAAACGTGGAGATCCATCAAATATAGGCGGTACATATGGAAAACTAGAAAGGATGTCAATGTATCTTAAGGTAACACTCCTAATCATGAAAATGTTGGAAGTCTATGTCATGGTGAGAACTTTATACTTCTGATTCTGTATGTCATCGTCTTTGTCAAGTACAATCGATTAAACATGAATGATAATCCATAATTTCTGTACAATGGAAATGAAATTGGATGCTGAGCTTAAATCATTGCCCTGCATTGCAATCATTGAAACTGTCAATGTGTTTCTTACATAATATATAATATTCTTCGCTGTCCATATTTAAATCTTATCCTGCATTTGTACCTTACTTAACCCAATGTCTTTTGGAAGGTCAATGGAGTTCTTTCTATGATATTTCCATCTATTAATGTAATTCTTGAATGTGTTAGCTATGAATTGGTTGCATTTGGAGGGTGGCCTGTTAATTTTACACTAAAAACTGCACTTGTTAAATTTATAAAAAGAAAAAAAAAAAAAAAAAAAGAGGGTGATTTTCACTTCTATATTGGCATTTAAGTTGTTAAGTGGCTTGTTGTCTGTATGCCAGGCTGTTAACTTACAATCAACTTGTTTTGTGCTCAAAATCAACTGATGTAAAGTTTGTTATGCTTTATATGTTTTACCTTTTGGGATGATTGATGATGAATGAGTATTTAATTTGGTTCACCTTTCTTCACAAAAGGGGATTTTGGTTATTAGAATAATAACTGCTACTTGAATTTTACTTACACAATACTCCCCAGGATGATTCAACTTTTTCTTGTTCATTCTACATATGTGATTGCTTAAAACGTTTTACTCTGAATGCTTGATTTCTTTACAGATACTAGGCTTGGAGGAGCATTTAGTTAAGCTCAAAATTATCCATGTCGCTGGAACAAAAGGGAAGGTACTGTTCTGTTTGAACTTTACTTCATTGCTTAAGAGATAAAAACTAGGTTTCAGACCTTCATTTTCAGCCTCCTTTATTATTAATGCAATCTTATTTTTTATATATGCTTCAATTTATTATTCTTAAGATGGCCCATGTCATTATCTTTTATGAAGAGCGGATAGTATAAACATCTGGAACATCTGAGAATTTAAATGGCACTAGAAATATGGGGACCTGCTCTTTACTTTTCTTATTTGCTTTCATATTTTTTTTATTTTAAAGAAAGTCGAGGTTTGATTTTTCATATATAAACGAATCTTCGTTGTTTGTACTCAGAAGTGCGAGGAGGTGCTGACAAAGAACAATTGCTTGTGCTGACAAATACTTAATTTCAGGGTTCAACATGCACATTCTGTGAGGCTATTTTACGGGAATGTGGTTTTCGAACTGGACTTTTCACCTCCCCCCACTTGGTTGATGTGAGAGAACGATTCCGCTTAGATGGGTAAGTATTTAAATGTACTAGCTTTAATCACCAATTTGAATAATATTTTCATATTGGTACCTGTTAAGCATTACTTTGGAATGCACTTATTTTTTGACATAATGGAAGTTTAATCCATCGATAAAGCAAATTTTGAGGCAACTTTCATCATGTATGTATAACTATTTATAAAAAAAAGAAATAATGTGTATGTGTAACTATTAACTTATTTGTTAAATTTGTTTATTTATATATATTTCTTAAAGGTTGATAATGGATATTTCTTTACTTAACCCATTAAAGCCTCAATTGCGAACTAACTGGGATTGGCTAAGTAAATAATAGTTGCGAACTAGCCTCATTTATGTGTTCAACACTAAACTTCCTTTGTAGGTTGGAAATAACTGAAGATAAATTTCTACACTATTTTTGGGATTGTTGGAACCTGTTGAAGGTAACATTTCAGCTTCTTCATAGTTTCTAGAAGATCATGTAATCTAGATTTTCCATTTCTTTTCAGCTTCTTAGGTAATGGTAGCTTGATGCCTTAATCTTCTTTGAAGTTACAACACATAAATGCCATTTTCTTACTAGTAGAAAATTTGATTGCAGGAAAACGTTACAGATGCCTTGCCAATGCCTCCACTGTTTCAGTTTCTTACTGTTTTGGCATTTAAAATATTTGTATGCGAACAGGTTGGTTATGTGAATTCTAACTTTCATTAATGCTATATTTTGGATCTGACAATGCAGCTGCGATATGTTATACTCATGCTGAAGGTAGTGTGGTATGCATCTCGTCATAGAAGCTTCTTTTTCCTACATTCATACAAGTAAAGACCAAATCCCAATAAGAGAAGGTCTTTGGCTTCCCTAAAAGTTGAATAGTCTTTTTCAATACTTTTCGTAATGAAGCATATGGAAGCTTCTATAATGACCTTTGTATTGGTTGGATTGACCGAATGTTTTCCTTACCAATAGTTATACTTAGAACTTCAATGGATATCACTTTAGACACTCAAGTCTATCATTTAATTTTAAAATTGTATGCCCTTTGTAATGTGTATCTCTCGTTTTTAGAGTTTATTTTCCTTTTTTCTTTTTACTGAAAATAATTCCTGTTCGTAGGTAGATGTTGCTGTTATTGAAGTTGGCCTTGGGGGTATAAGGGATTCAACAAACGTGGTATGCATCTCATCGTAGAATTGCCTATACTGGTTGTTATGGGGTTTACCAAAAAATTAAAGCTGATTAAACTGTTTTAAATCTTATACAAATGAAAAAGCAAACAAAAAAATATAAATATGAATAACCATGTTCATTGTATTAGCCTTGTCTAAAATGACTCTGAAATATAGAGAAAGATTGTGATGATCAATTGATCACAAACTCTGGTGATGGAACTATGCAGATTAAAGAACCTGCTGTTTGTGGCATTACCTCTCTTGGGATGGATCACACGGAGGTTTTGGGTAAGTCAATTTTCTGAAATGCTCATTCTTCACAAAAAGATTTTTCTTTTACTAATAGATACAATTTCACAATTTTCTTTGGTGCAAATTTTATGTTACTTTTACTTTTTATTAAAGACCTTTTGTAATTTTGGAATCTTATATGGCGCTCATTATAAAATCTCCTTTCATGTTATTTTGCCATTAATTCTTTTTGCTTTAGAAATTGAATAATGTAATCAGAATCAGGTATTTCTTGCTTACGTTACAATATGTATCATAATTTATGCAGGAAACACTCTCAGTAAGATTGCTTTACACAAAGCTGGAATTTTAAAGGTATAAAGTTCATATGCAAGCAGCTCAACCAGCTTGAATATCGTTTTTTTGAGCAATGGTTATTTATTCAATATTGCTGTTTTGATTATTAAAATTGGCAGTTTTCATTTTCGAGTATTTTCTGAATTGAGTTGATATCTTTCCTGCTCCTCAAGCCTGAAATTCCCGCATTCACAGTACCCCAGCTCTCTGAAGCCATGGATGTTCTTCAGGAGAGGGCCATTGAATTGTCGGTATAGTTCTTAGCTCAATTGCATGGTAAATCATATTTTAATTTTTCAAAGTTCCTTGTATGTATATACTTTTCTTGGTGAAGAATTTTCTTTTTCTTGCCTTAAAATGATCAGGTGCTTATTCATTTTTGGCCAATTACTATAATCATAATTGCTTCTTACATTCTTTTGTACGTCTGATTTGTTGTCATAGGGAAGACTTGATCATTTCTGAATATAATGTGAAAAAAAAATAAAATCCATTGTTACTCCAATGATAATTGTTTCATGTGTCTTTGCATATATGTTTTGGTATGTTGGTATGTAAAGATAACTAGATTAACACACATTTATCATGTGAGTTTTGGTAACAGTTCAAGAACCAAAAAAATGAAAAAGGGTCAGAAGAGATTTGTGTAATCATTTCCTATCAAGATGGTACATGCATATCCCATGATCCCATCTCAGTGTAATCCTTAAACAGACTTGTGTAACTGTTTTATGTCTTTATGTCTTTATTTTGTCCTCTGATGCTCAGCAAGAGCCAAATAGATAAAAAAAAATGTTCAATTGAAATTTTGCCAGTCAAGGTTATAATTGAATTATTTATATATCTTTTATCCTCGATTTGTCATCTTCATCTTTTACCATCACTTTTTTAGGTTCCATGCATCCTGCACTCACTCGCACAAACAGATACATAGGTAATAGGTTTGTCAAATGTTATCAGAATTCCTGAGAGAACATTTCTTGCAGGTTCCATTGAAAGTAGCAGATCCTCTCGGTGATGAAAACTTGAAGGGACTAAAACTAAGCTTGTCTGGTGATCACCAATTCATTAATGCTGGTCTTGCTGTTTCCCTCTGTAAATCTTGGCTTCGTAGAACAGGAAACTGGGAGAAAATTTTTAACAATGTTGGTTATACTCCATCTATTCTTGATTTTATCGCTCTTTATGCTTTACATAAACTTATATGATATCTACCAATGGATGCATAAAATTTCATGTTATATATCACTGGACATGTAAACTCACGAACCTGTTCCTTGTCTTGAAATGCTCAGAAATTAATAAAAAATATAATGGGAACTTCTATATGCAACCTTATTTTTATTTGTATGTACATACACAAATGTCTGGGTGGGTGGATTGGTGTGGTGTCAAATATCGGTTCACGTAATTTTGTAAATACCAAAAAGAGTATTCTCTTTGCAGTAGGTGTTGATCAACTGTGATCTAAGAATTTGATACTCTTTGTCAGTCATCTTTTATTGCTTTGACACATTGATTTCACAGTGTGAATTGATAAATGATGAAACAGGATAGCGAGGTATCTGATTTGCCAGATGCTTTTCTTAGAGGTCTTTCAACCGCGCATATTTCAGGGAGGGCCCAAATTGTTCATGATATTTTTTCAATGTCCTGCTTTTCATCAGAAGTCACTGAAAGTTCCTCCGGAGATCTGATATTTTACTTGGATGGAGCTCATAGTCCTGAGAGCATGGAGGCCTGTGCTCAATGGTTCTCTAGTGCAGTGAAAGAAAACAAAAATTCATCACTTTCACCAGCATCTACTTTCAGTTTTAGCAAAATTAGAAATATGGAAGTACAAAGGAATGGTTACATCAGACAAGAAAAGGAGGAAATCAAGCAGCCTAACAAAATTTCAAAGCAGGTAAAGTCTACCACAATCAGCAAGATGTCAGGGCATGAAATATATAACATATATCCTAAAAATAACTTAAATAACCTTCTATAGCTTACTCTGATTCCTATTGTGGATTCCTGTTTGTTTTCCAATTATTGGTTCATCATATGGTGTATATGTTTTGTTATAGATTCTTTTATTCAACTGCATGGAGGTGAGAGACCCTCAAGTTTTGCTTCCACGGCTTGTGAGTATTTGTGCTTCCTCAGGTACTGCTGCTTTCACACAAATAATCAGTCATCTGTAATTTTATTTCTTCAATATATTGTATGTTTCTTACACATATGGGATCTTATGAATGACAAAACGTCTTATGTCTTTGGCTCTGTGAATTTGTTTTATTGTTTTGATCTTTTTATTTATCTACTTATTTATACCATGTATAAATTATAGGGAACCATATATTCTTGCACTACTGAAATTTGTCTTGTTTACCTCCTTGTACTGTCTTGGGTATCTTTTGTCTCCACTCTTTTCTTACACATGCCTCCATCATCCCAATCAATGTAAAGAGCAATATAAATAGTGCCTTGTATCTTATTATTTGTTTTGGGGAATAAAACTGCTACTTGGCTAGGAGACTTTGAGCTCTGATTAATTCTGGATTTGGCATGATCTTGCTCAGGCACTCATTTCTCAAAAGCGCTTTTCGTTCCAAGTATTTCAACATATAACAAGGTTACTTCTCGTTCTTCAGCTATTCCTTTAGATATCTCTGGCAAGGATTTGTCATGGCAATTTAACCTCCAGAGACTTTGGGAGAGGATTATTCATGGGGCAGGTAATACCTAACTCTCGTTCCTTTTCTAATTGTTATTTTTATTTTATATTTATATGCCAAATTGCTTGATGCTCTTATTGGTTATCTACTTCTCATTCTTCTTGACACAATGAAATCTGTTGTAGATGAGCTTAACAGATTATAAATTAATAAATATATTACTCAATTGGGATGTTTAAGAAAGAGGTGGTCCATTAGTAAATATAGTTAGAATCAATAAATATTGGTTGTTTATTTCAAGAAACCATACGATGGTCTCTGTAATAGAGTTGATTTTCAAGCTGGAAAAAATAATTTTCATCACAGCAAAGGTGTCTCAAGCTCATATTCAAGTTTCTTTGTCTGGTCACATACGTATTTGGGAATACTGCTGACGGCTAGTGTTTGAAAGATATTTAACATCGATCTAACCATCAGCACCGGTTTATTTGGTTGACCAGCAGATCCTGTACTTGACAAGAGTTTCCAGATGGATGGTGTTGAGACCTTACCTCCTCGTGAATTGCTTTATGAAGATGCTTCTCCTTGCAGTCCTGCAAATAAATGTGTTGCTTGCAGTGCTGTAATGCCTTCACTGCCATTGACGATAAAGTGGTTGAGAGATTGTGTTAAAGAAAACCCTTCTCTAAGACTTCAGGTAAGCATACTCTCTCAGATAGTTTGCGTATCCCAAAACTGAAATTAAATTGCAAATTTCACTTGTTCATCGTTGAAATAGTTTGGATGTGAATGAAATGCTTGTGCTAATGTTCGATGGTGCAAGTTTATCATTTATGATCTTCATATGATAAACCAGATAACCCTGAATGAGTATCAAAGGCATTAATTTTTTTTACTTTTCTGTCATTTCGCTTTTTTTCGTTTATCATTTATGTATTTGCATGAAATTGATACCGAAGATAGTTGTGATAATCTGGAACTATACATGCTTGTGTTACAGGTTCTGGTCACTGGCTCATTGCATTTGGTTGGAGATGTATTAAAGCTATTGAAGAGATGATCAAAACATGAACTTCAACATTTTTTTTTTTCCTGCATCATTTATTACACATTTACCTTCATTGCTTTAAACCTAGATCATTGGAAGCAATAATGGCCCATTATTCCATTTGATGCTTGTTTTTGAGTCATCGGAACGGTGATTCTTCCATGTGTTGTTTGTATAATTACGCGCTGTTGTACTATCATTTATTAAAATAAAAGCCATTATTCGAAAATTTATTATGCAAAGATTCTTATCACTATTTAGTAAAATTCCTTTGCAGCCTTCAACTGTTTTCAATTCATTGTGCTTATTATACATTCACAGTTTTAAGATAATTCTCTTCTCCTTTTGAAATTGACAAGTATTTGCTGGAAGAAGTTGAGCCATTCCCAGAACATTATCTTCTGTTGATGCTTTAACATAGAAAACCACAATTACTCGGTCAGTTATATTTGTTTGTTTATCAATTTGAACTGTCTTTACTGATTAATTTTGCACATGGAAGCTTGAAGAACATTTACTTATCCCATGACATATAGATCAATGATCAATCAAATCAAAGAAGTTTTGGTTGTAATATTATAGGTCTCAATGCCTCCAGAGGCGTAGCTCAACTAGTAGATGGACGAGCTTGTGGTTTGGACAACTCGAATCCTATCAATGATAAAAACCTTCAAAATATATATATTATAGGTCTTATCAGAACACCATTTCAAAATTCCAATCATGAAAACTTTGAACAAAAAAACCTTAAAGATCAGCAATAACTGCACCATCAGCAATAATTGTATGCACCTAATTGAATCCACTTTTATTTTTGTTGTGGAAGATGACTGGTGCAATATTCAAATGAAGAATGATTAATTATTAAATTAAGCAGCATAATGATAAAAGTGATTTAAAATTTCCCATAATGGATAAGGCAGGCATACATGTGAATGGACCTCTTCTGCTAGTGTTCCATTTTCCACTTTACTTTTGGTTTGAACTTTGAAGTAAAATGTGTTTAAAAGCTATTGAGACACTTCAGCACCTGCTTTTTGGGCTGGGCCTGGGCCTCACAGTTTGAAAGTGACTCACTATCAAGGACTTTAATATTGGTATCGGTATCAATATCAAGCTTCTAAATTTACGGATATTTTGGGGATATTATTAATATCGGTGGATATTCTGTTAAAAATTAGAAAAAATTATGGATATTTACATCTAAAGTTAGATTTTTTTTTTTTAATGAAATTTTAGGACAAGTTTAAACAAGTAATTATACATTAAATGAATTATATTTCAACGATAAATTAGCATAGTTATGAGTTTATTATAAATTATAACATAAATAGAGTCTGTATTACTGTATATCATTTTTAAAATTGAGTATTTAATAGAATACTATTTTGTTTTACTTTTACAATATTATATACAATATAAAAAGATTAAATATTTAATAAGCAAAATTATCATTAATATATATATAGTTCCACACTTCCAATATTCTATCATAAATCATAATTCATACATAATATAATACATTGCATGTCTGAAATTTAAAACAAAAATGAATTCCTTGATGGTTCAAATACATAAGATACATTTTTATCTTGATTCGAACAATAATTTTCCTAAAAAAACATACTTGCATAATTGTAAATGTAGTTATTAATATGCTACACGTATGTTGCTTGATCTTTTCCAACTGATCCATGAATTGGGTAGTTTGGATTTACCCAACTTGGTAGATATTGTCGATCTGCATGCATAGGTATTGCATATGACATTTGTGGAGAAGGATAATTAATTGTATTGCAGCTATCATAACTACTATAATATAATACATGAGAATCGACATTGTCTGCGAATTACCCAAAAAATTATTTTCTGTGTCTATACTCATTGAGGAGAGAGTCATATTCAAAGAATCTTCATCAATTTGATTTGTTCCTCTATGTTGTCTACCACGATTTTGATCAAAATTACCTGCATGAGCATCCCAACCCGCCACACTAGCATCCCAACTTGTTGCACCAGCATCCCAACCTCCAGCACGAACATCCCAACTTGTTGCACCAGCATTTCAACCTCCTGCACTAGAATCCCAACCTCTTGCCTCATCCCCACCATCCCTATCATCTACGTCATCTTTTCCTCCACTATTTACATTAGAGGTATGTTGATCATCGGAAGAGCTGGTAACAATAACTCCATGATCTACACAAATTTCTTCTCTAATTACTTGTTCAACATTTATTCACATGTCTTGAACATAAGAACCAATATGTGAATCATGATTTCCATCGTCATTATCCAAGGAGACAGGTCTAACTCGGTTAAAAATAGGATCCTCATTATCATCTCTTGCTTCAACAGTTACTTGAAGTAGATCCATAAAATCAGTTTTATTTACTTTATCTTTTTCAGCTGCTATATCCCTAAGTTTCAACCTTATATTATAATAACAATAAACAAATTATTTAAGCTTAAAATAAGCAAGACGGTTCCTTTGTTTTGTGTGGATTAAAGCAAATGTGGTTACAATTTTACATTTGGATTCAAGTTTACACATTTGAGTCACAAATAATATATATATATATATATATATATATATATATATTTCAGATTGCTTTCACAAAATTTTACATATTTTACAATCCACTCTTTGGTTCTTTATCCAATATTACTTCAAGTCCTCAATAATTTTACTATTGACTATTATGTTGGAAATTTTTATAAATTTGTTAATGTTTCTTCTAAAATAATTTTCCATTTAAATTATTTTAACAATAATTTAATTGTTTAGGATTAAAAAATTTATTTTAATAATATGCAAAATATCCGTAGACTTTCGGGGTGAAATTAGTGAAATTTTGGGATATTTCAAAAATATCAGAAGATTTTCACGGATATTTCTAAATCGGTCGGATATTCTGCATGATATTGAATATTTGTGTGTTTCGATATCAGTCCCTCCAAAATACGGATATATTGGTGGATATTTCGGTATATCTATCGATTTTAAGTTCCTTGCTCACTATGTCTTATGCTTGTAGTTTAAGGGACAACAAATCTTTTTTTTTTTTTTTTTTTTTTTTTTTTTTAAATTTCAAATTTGAGAATTGAGGGAGGGGATAATGAATATGAATTCAATCCCACAACTAACAACAAATTGACCGGGTGTGAGTAAGGATGACAATTTCACCAGAACCCGTGAGCACCCATCCGAACTGCATGAGTCAGGGTATGGGTTTTGTTATTCGGGTCACATTTCGGTTTTGAGTGTAAAATGTAAACCTAAAGCAGGTTCGAGTTTGGAAAGAAACCTGAAACCACGAACCCGAATATTAGAAAAAAAAACTCAAAATTCAAAACGACGTGAATCTGAATAATTTCATGGGATTGCGAATGGATTCTGGTTTCATCAAAACTCACAGGGTGAAACCCGAACCCACAAAATATTCAGGGTAAGGTTGGAAAATATTTAGGGTAGGGCTGGAAAATATTTCATAGGTTCGGGTTTAGCAAAACCCAACCCTTTGCCACCAACTGTGTTTACTCAAACCTAAGATTTTATTTGACCGAATGAGTTATATGGACATTTTTTTTTTTTTTTTAAGTTTGTTTATAATCACTCAAATACTTAATTTATATTGATTTTTCTCTTTAATTTGTTATTTGAAAAGCTCCAACGGAGAACTTCCAATACAAATCAATCTTATAAATGTTAAGCAGATCTACCAAATACAAATAATCATCAAATATATTTTTTTCATTTGTCCCTATTTTATCAATTACTGACTTGACCTTGCATTACATGTAAGCATGTTCGGCATATAGGAAAATTACCCATTCAAAAAGTTAAAAAGAAAACAAGTCAAACAAGAGTGGAATAAGGTTTGGCCAATTTTGCAAACTAGAAAATATTGATTTATTTTCCTTAAAAAACACATATTTGATATTTCAAAAACACAATGAAAGAATAGAATTTTTTATTTTTATTTTTATTTTTTTTAAAGCAAGAATTAATTTAGTTTTGAGATATACATGTAAAATAATTCTATAAAATAAATATAATATATTATTTCTCAACATATCCAAATATTAAGATAATTTAAGTAATATCTTAACACTATCTCAAAATTATCTTTAAAATACTATAATCCTTATCAAGCATAATTTTTAGTAAATTTTAATTTTAATTTAATTTTTAACGAAATTACAAATTAATGAGATTTCCATTTTTCTTATCAAATATGGGGTTTGGACAAATGATTCTCAGGTCAGCGGTTTGAATCTCACCAATAACGAAAGCTTTCTCGAATCTTACTAATGACGAATATTTTTAAAAAAATACATGGTCTCAAATTAATAGATATTGTAAATATATATATATATATATATATATATGTGTGTATATAATTTTCCACAAGGACGTAGCTCAGCCGGTTGATGGAGCAAATGACTCACAGTTTCTAAAGTCAACGGCTTAAAATTAAAAAAAAAAATAAAAAATTGCTTAGGTACTGACGAGTCATCCAAGATATTGACCCCCCACCAATGTTGTGTTGTCACGCGATTTTTTTCTCTTAACTTTTTACACTTATCTCATTGCATTCTTCACAAACGGGCTACGTTGCAAAACCACATTGATAAGTAGGTCAATCAATACTCAATACCCCATCATTGTCTAAAAAATAAAGAATTTATTTTTGCTCACTCCCCTTCAATGAGGTAAGCATTATGCCTTTCTCCAACATAAATATGTGTCTAGACAAAGAGCATATTTATCTGAACACATGTCAAGTATCGGAGAGGAGAGCAATGCTCTCCCCCTTCACCCCCTTAGAGGAAGGTGAACAAAAGTAACCTCAAAAAGAAAACTTCTGACTTGGGATCAACGCCTCAAGGCCATTCTATATGGTTATAATAATAATAATTATATAATAACTTTATTAAAAAAAATAATAATAAAAAACTGAAGACGGCAATAAACACTAGCAACGACAAAACGGTTTTCTTAGTACTATTCTCCTTCAAGTTTCAAACTCCTTTTTTCAGTTTTCTTTACATTCTCTCTCTCTAGTCTATACAATATACATACATATTGTGGTATTGATCTCTCTCTCTCTCTCTCTCTATATATATATATATATATATGCACCCAGTTGTTGGTGTAGTGGTCTGTTCCTGCAAGCTCACATGGCAGGTCTTCACTCTTCCTCAAGACCCATCAACTCATCGTCCTCTTCTTCTACTTCTCCGTCACAAGTAGTCTTCAATTCTCGTCTCTTCTTGCTCCTCACTCTCTTGCCTCTCACTCTCGCCTCCTTCGCTTTCGTTCTCCAATGGCGTGGCGGTTTGACCGACCCCATCACCCGCTGGTCCCCGGATTCCGACCAGTTCCCCGGCATGCTTCCTCGCACCATCCACTCCTCCCAACGCAATTCCGGTTCCGGTTCGGGTTGTGTCGATGTTCTGGGTCGCTCTCGCTCCCCTTCCTTTCCTTATTTCAAGGACTGGAAGTTTGATTTCGGGTCGGATCTAAAGCCTAAGGTTGGTGGGTCAAACGCATTACCATTTATATCTTTCTATATGAATGTGCTGGGTTGATCTGCTTTGTATTTTTCGATTTTCAATCGGATTCCTGAATGTTTGGAGGATTGTCATTGGTGGTCTGTTTTTACTTTTTGGATCTGGTATCTGGGTTATGCTGTTCTGCTTCAAATTTTTAATTTATATATTTATATATATTCAATAATTTATGTGTTATTGAGAGTTTGGAAATGGATATTCAATTTTTCTTTTTATGGTTAATTTTTTCGTCTAAATTTTGTTTGATTAGTGTGAATTTGAATTTTTAGGTTGATTCGTATTTCTTGCATTTTTATTAAAGATGCTTTTGCTCAGGAATCGTTTATTGGTTTGTCATAATATTTAGTCAACTTGTACATATGTGGAATTTGGAAAATGGAATTTTGTTTTGTAGTATCTCAGCATTAAATACAGGTGCACAATGAAAGTTTACTTTTGTGTATAGTGTACGTTGCTATAAATTTGTATAGTAAACTAAATAAGCTTAGCTCAGAAAATCCTTAAAACTACAAAATCTGTAGGATTTGAGAGGGATTTCTGATTGGGATTCACCTATTTGGATTTCTTAATCTCTAGCTTTTAGATGGTTCTTATTCAATATTTCCAGTGTCTTTTAAAAACTATGGGAGTTTTCCACAATTTTTCCATACATGGGGAAAAATAGAAGTATCCAAGAATTAGTGAGATGATTTAAGTGAAAAATCTTGATTTGCTAGGTATCATGGTTCTCATGGAATTTCTCTCTCTTTGCTTGTTATGACTGTTTTTGGGTCTGAATTTTGGTAGCTTCTTTTTAACCATGAACCTTTTCACTGATTAAAATCATTTCGGGATTTTGTTTGAGCTTCATCTTAAGTTTTTTAATATTATTGACTGTCCCACATTGATGTGGTCTCTATCCACCCCCTATGTTCTTGATAAATTGTTGAAGATTTTGATCTTCTCTTTTGCTATCTCTCTGCATGCCAGATATGTATTACGACAAGTACTTCAGCTGGCTTAGAACAGACTTTGCCATGGATTTTCTATCACAAGGTTATTGGAGTTTCAAATTTTTTCCTTTTTGTGGAGGGGAAGGCTGCAACGCAGAATGTATCCAAAGTCTTGGAATCTATTCCAGTATGTTGAGAATTTTTGCCTCCTTATTGACATCTAATGTTGAGGATTTTGTGGTATTTAACTGCTGCAATGTTTCACTTTTCTTGTATTTGTCTTCTAAATTTTTGCTGCCGTGACCATACTGTTATGCAGGGGGTGAAGGTTATATACAGAACAAGAGAATTGGAGGAACAACAAGCTAAAAGGTCTGTTGTCTGTATATGTTCTTGTTAAATAGTTGATGATGATGGAGAGGATGATATTTACTGTATTTTTGTTGTAATCCTTTATTTAATATTGATAGTTAGTTGAAAGAACTTGATTTATAAACTTTACAAAAACCCCGAAAAAGAAGATACAAGAGGTGGGGATAAGTGAGTAATAAATTTATGTTGCAAGGCTGATTGAGTTTCTGTTGCTTATGGCTTAGTGGTCCTTAGGATTTCTCTCTTTATATATTTCAATAAATTCTAGATAGAAGGATTCAATTAATGAAATCCATTCTTATGAAAAGAAAAATAAAAGATGAAATCTAAAATATCAGGCAGAAGAAGAATTATAAGTGTCCATTGTGGAGAGACATGAGCTTGGGAATATATCCTTTGTGTTTTTTATATAGTAAGCAATGTAGACAAACTGGGTTTTTTAATTGGGTTAACTAGATGTTAACAAGTCTTTTACCTCCAAAACTACTGATTGAGCTTATTACCTGTTTCTCCATTTTATGTTGACAGTTCTATACTTTATTATGGTTTCCTTTGTTTGATGAGATTTTGACACTTTTTTTTTTTCTTCTGTATATGTTATCTACTGCTATGAGTCTGATGAATTTCATTTTGTTTTTGTATGTTACTTTTGGGGTTAGCCGGATTTGGAATGAGACTTGGTTGGCAAGCTTCTTCTACAAGCCGTGTAATTATGAGTTATTTGTGAAGCAATCTCTAAATATGGAAATGGCTATTGTCATGGCAAGGGTATGAGTTTTACATTTTTTATCTATGTAATGCGACAATTATTTATATGCATATTGAAATTTCATGATGTTAATTGTTTTCTCTCCTTCCTATTAATTTATAGGAGTCAGGTATGGACTGGATTATCCATTTGGACACTGATGAGCTACTGCATCCCGCGGGAGCTCAGGAATACTCCTTGAGACAATTACTGTCAGATGTACCTAGTAATGTTGATATGGTTGTATTCCCCAATTATGTGAGTGATTCAGTATTCATGAAATAGATAAAATATTATCCACTGGATATACTTTTCCTATTTTGTAGTTAAGAGAACTTAGTTGTTGACTTCAATTCTGATGGTGGAATGTTATTTTTATTTTCAGGAGAGTAGTGTTGAGCGAGACGATATCAAAGAACCTTTTAGTGAGGTATAAGCTCTTTTTTGGTTGTTTCCTATACTTCTATTTGTGTTCAATAAGAACAAATGGATTAATATGATCAGAAAATTTAGAAATTGGAATATAGGCTATTTTGTTCAAGACTTCATCTGTCTCTTCTGATTTGGCTATTTTTGAGACGCTTCAATTTTTTCCAAATCTTGTCTGTGTGACTGTGTTGTATAAACTTGGAAGTAAAGAGCTGCTATGAACGATATATGAGATGTATTCTGGAGAATACAGTCTGTTACACTTCATGTTTGATCATGACTTTAGGTAGCTAATTTAATATGCTTTGTGTTGGAACATGGGACCTTTATAATTCTGTAGGCACACTCTCACACAGACAACGCTCTCTCTCTCTCTCTCTCTCCCTCCCTCCTTCATTTCAAACTAAGAACTTGGTAGTTCCATTAGAGCTTTTAATTATGTTTTTGGATTTCTAATCTTAAAACTGGTTATTTAATGTACCCTAACAATATTATTATATATCATGTTGTTCAAGGTCTCAATGTTTAAGAAGAACTACGACCATCTTCCCAAAGACGTGTACTTTGGCAACTATAAAGAAGCAACCCGTGGTAATCCAAATTACTTTCTGACCTATGGAAATGGGAAAGCAGCTGCTCGGATTCAAGATCATCTTCGTCCTAATGGTGCACATAGATGGCACAACTACATGAAGTCCCCAAAGTATGTTGATCTTATCTCATATGCTTTCTATAGTTGTGTTAGTGCTTAAGTGCTATTATTTGGACCTTTTATGACTAGCTTAAGCCTTTGGGTCTAACATTTAATTAACATGATGTTAGAGCCAATTTTACCAACTTAAGTCCGAGCCTCCCCATGATTGTCTTTGTATATGTTTCGCATTTGAATCTGTGTTTGTGTTTGGGCTAGGATCACAAGCTCAATGGTCTTGCAAGTAAGGGGTTATGTTAGAGTGCTCAAATACTAATGTTTGAGTCCTTACATACTAGGTTAAACTTGAAGGTCTAGTGGTTACCTAACAAGTTTCATATACATGTTTATGTTTTATCCATGCTAACACACAAAAGCTGTAGAGAACTCATGATCACTTGTAATTTTTTTTGTAAACAATGAATCATCAGCAAACACTATGTGATCGGTGATCCTGACCACCCCACCACCACCTTTCTTTCTCTTCTCATCACTCTACCACCATTTATTCACACTTCATTGTCATTCACAAGATCAGTGTCGATGTCAACTTTGCCTACAAGCCACAGCCCACGCTTTTCACGGCTACCTTTGCCTTGATGACTTCGTCTTTCTCATCTAGGTCTCCCTCACCTCACCTCTGTTATGTTCGGCATTGTATACAATTACCCCCACCAAAACCAACGAAAGTATTTTCAGCACATTATAGATAACATAACTTCAGATCTCTAAACTTCAAGGAAAAACCCCACCCTGGATTCAGGTTGAGTCCCTTTGGATACCTTGGGAATCGGTAAAAATTGCCATCCCTACATTTTATTGACTATTAACTCCTTGAAAACATGGCCATTGCAGTTATATTTCATCAAATCACTTGTAGTATACTTGTAGTTAATATTATCTAAAGAAAAAGAAAAGCATGACCTGTGTAAAAGTTGTCCTTTTCTTTTGAAGTTGTCAGAAAATTTTGTCTTTCATATGCGGACACAGATTTAGTATGACCTGTGTGTAATATTCATAGTGAAATCAAATTGGATGAGGCTGCTGTCCTGCATTACACATACCCCAAATTTTCCGATCTAACTTCAAGACGTGATCGATGCGGCTGCAAGCCTACAAAGGAGGATGTTAAAAGATGCTTCATGTTGGAATTCGACAGAGCTGTGAGTTTTTATCCATGCATTATCTTATGTTCTTTTGCCTGTTTTTGTCCATGCATCATCCATGTTCTTTTGCCTGTATTTTTCAGTGCACTATGTTCTTTTGCCTTTTGTTTATGTATTATCTATGATTCTATGTTCTTTTTGCCTGTATCTTTCCCTGCAAGCCTGTATCTTCCCTTGCACTATGTTCTTTCCCTCAAGGCTTTTTTTGAGCACCTCATAGCCTCGAGGCGTAAGCCTCAAAAAGCCTTTTAAAACCATGGGTGTTCCTTATATTTAACTTGATTAAATTCACTTTCTGTTCATTTTTTCTATCACTTATAGTAGATTTACCTTTTCTATTTCTTGTAAATTGTTTTTGAAATATAATTGTATATCATTGTGGCGTAGAATCTTTGTACAGGATGTAATGGGCTGTGACTAATTCTTTTTGCTAAGGTGTGGTCTACAATTGTATATTTTTGAGTCTTTTCTCTGTCACAGGTTTTGTATGGATATATTTTCCACCTTTTGTATCTTTTTTTAAAAAAAAAATCTCAAATTTTAATTAAACTGAAAGTTTCTGAGTAATTTGTTTTTTCCTGTGTGAACTTGTATGATTTATTTATTTTTTTTTTAACAAAAAGAAAGCATTCCTTAATTTTAACAAAAGCTCTACACCTTTTTAAAGCTTGTTGATTCGGATTCTCCTTAATGACTAACAGCTATTAGTCTTTTATGAAATGCCCATTCTGGTACCAAAAGGTCATGAGCAGCATCAGCTGTTTTGGTTTTTTTTTTTCTTCTGGTTTCTTGGGTTTTTTGTTCACTACAAATTATTTAGGCTTTTATAGTAGAAAATTCAAATGGTAAAAACATTTACTCTTTTGTTATGTTTGGTGCAGGCATTTATAATTGCTTCAACTGCAACCGAGGATGAGATGCTTCGCTGGTAGAATTATATTGAAAGACTAGTACCTTTTTTTATATTATGAAGTTTTATTTTTATGTGAATCTATGGAGATTTGTGGGGTTTCATTGTGCCCAACAAGAAGGCCTTGACAGGCTTTTGGGCATTTCGCACAAATATAAGTAGCTCTGCCATGGTCTTCATAGATTTTAGTGTAGGATTTCATATTTTAACATTGGCATTAGATACTTCAAGTTGATTCTTGCTCAAATACAGTTCCTCTGTTTATTTAGGTACCGTGAGCGCATTGTGTGGACTGATAGAACGCTGAATTTGAAACTTTTGAGGAAGGGTATCTTGGCTCGCGTTTATGCTCCTATGGTGAGTTAAATTACCCAAAAGTTTTTCATCTGAATTCTGTCTAATTTGTTATAACTTTTTGAAAGTTTCCTGAACTTTTCAATGTTGTTTTTCGTTGAAAGGCCATTATCCAAGGACTGAGAGAATCTGGGGTTTTCAGCTCTGTTATAGCATCAGCTGAGACAACCCTCACAAAGGACAAGTTTTTATCAGCGGTTGAAAGTAGTAACACTACCAGGGCACAGAACACTGGAATGATTTCTTCAAGACAGATTGGTGACAAAAGTAAATCTCAGGCAACTGCAAGAAGGGTCTTGGAATTTATCGACGATAACACTTACAGCTCGGCAATCCCACCACAATCTCCTCCTGGATTGGATGACCTTCAAAATGATACATAACTAGTAGTATTTCTTACCCTGCTTCCTGGCTGAAGGAGGATCTAAGATTTTAAAATGTCGGCAAAGATAAACTATCGAGGGAGTCATATACGAGTTTGGCTGCCATGACAGGAAATCTCTTTTTTTTTTCTTTTCGGTTTGATGGAGTTGTTCTTCCCGATCATTACCCAAGCGCCTGTGTACATTTCAGGTTTAGATTATAGGTCCTATAGAGTGATAGATGTAGAGCGGGATTTTATTTCAACTAGTTTGGTATATTTTCGTAGAATGCTTCAGCGTATAACATAACCTCGTTTGTGATATGATGATACACATTGAAAGGGGCATGCCCCATTCATGATACAAAGATGGTTTATATTCATTGAAAATGGCACATTGCCATTTTTTTTTCTGCATTAGAAGTGTAATCATATTCATGTATCCAGTCTATTCGGATATTTGAAACTCAAAACCAATTTTATGAATAATCTATCAAATTCCGGCTGGATTATCACTTGAAAAATCATTTCATACGCTCACATTGTTATACTATTTTACGGATTTTATTTTCTATTTGAATTCATAATTTCATTTATCCTCGTTTTGAGTCAATAGGAGTAAATAGCAACTTTTTAGGAGCTTTTTGTGGAACTAGCATTGAGTTAATAAATTTTGTAAAAATAGCACCAAAGTATAGTAACCGACAAAAATACCATTGACTTCACCTTTGAGTGGCTTTATTGCCACCTACAAAATATCTTCATATACTCATGTTTTAATAAAACTTTTTTATTTCTAAAATACCCTTACATTTAATTACTTCAAATGCATGGCTTTATAATTGAAAATTAAATTTAGTTCCTACAACCATAAGTTGAACACCCAATCTAGCATAAACTCTAACAATATATACTTAATCAAACTAAACATCAATCTTATTTTCATATATAGACAGTGAATGGATAAATAAAAAATTGATTTCATGAATTCTGAATGCATTCAGGTAATTATTATTTTGTGATTGAATAAAAAATTGTTACGGTTGTAGTCTTATAGAATTTTTTTTTTAAGTAGTTGAACAACTTTATCAAGTTTACACAGATCTCAAACACAACTCATTCACTCACTTTACTTTAATTCAACTACAAATTCTTATTAATTTAATTGGTTTGTAAACCCAAAAACTTGATGGATGGAGTTTTAAAAAAAATCAAATTTTTGAATGAAAAAAATTGGTTTGATTGGTGATTGAAAAACTAGTTTTTTTTCCCCTTAAGACAAAAGAAACTGCATACGTAGGAAGGTATTTTTTTTTATTATTATTATTATTATTTTTTTTTTGATAGTGGAAGCAAATGAAAAGAAATAGTGCATCAATATATGATTAAAATTAAAATAAAATAATAATAAAAAAAAAACTTAAAGGATAGTTTTGTATTTTAAAGGGTGTAAGGAGTAAAATTAATAATTTTAATTTATTAGTATGAGTGTAGGAAGATATTTTTTGGGTGGTAATAGAGCCACCCCTTCACATTTTCTTTTTCTTTCTCTTCCTCTCAAGAAACACAAATTTTTCCTTCAATTTTTCTCAAGAAAAAGAAAGAATCTCTCAAGAAAGTTACAGAGGAATTGTGATTTTATCTCTTTTGTAAGTGTTTGAGATGCAAAAAGGAATTGACAAGAAGAAGGAAAAAAAAAATCGTGAAAGAACATAAATCAGAACCAAAAAACGGATCTGAAAAAATTTCCAAAAGTATTTACTAGATTTATTTTCTTGAATCCGAGACTTAATTTTGAAATCATAGACTTAGAGGTTGTTCGTTTTTTCCATTTAAAACTTAATGGGTCTGAATCATAATTATTAAGTTTATTTTATTTTTTTTAATTTTTTTTAAATGGTCAAACAACTTAAAAATACCAAAAAACAACTTAACATAAAAAGTAAAAAATTATGACTTTTCACTTAATTGCAAATCACTAAATTACATTAAATACAATCCAAAATCTTTTCTTCCGATACTATACCCATATATAATATATTTCCAATTTCATCATAATTATATATGGTATAGAAATCTTTAGTTTAATATATTGCTTATTTTAAATAGCTTTAAAAATAAAAAAGAACCTTAATCATTTCTCATATTGGTGTTTAATATCAATACTTTATTATGATATTATGGTGATGTATTTATACATTATTTTTTTAGAGTTTTTTGTGTGAGTTTTCTGTTGCCCCATTTATTTTTTGAAAAAAAAAAAAACCTTTTTCTTTTCTCAGTAAAAATAAAGTTTGTTTGTAAACGAAGAAGAAGATCATACTCATATGTGTTCATATATAATTATTATTTTTTGATTGTTTTTATTCCATATTATATGTATAATTGTTTAATATGGGTATAAATGTAAAATTACTAATTTTCAAACAATTTTACTTTCTAAAAACAAATATGTTAACAATACATTCAGATGTGAGGAAAAAACAAAAAAACATGTTATTCAAGTTCAGATTTCAGTAATTATTTAGTATTTAGAAAAATTCAGGACTGTTCAGTTTTCAGACAAAAAAAACAAACGACCCCTAATTTTGATATTTCTGTGACTTATTGTGTATGTTTGAAAATTCGATACATTTTTTACTATTTCCGATACTTATTAGACATGTTTTCAAATCTGAGACTTATTGAACTTTTTGCAAATTTTGCTAAAAAAGAAAAAAAAAATTTCTTCATCATCTACCTCCATTTGAGGTCGTCGACCTCATTAGAGGATGGAGGAGGTTTTAGGGAAAAAAGAAAGAAAGAAAAAAGGACATACAAAAGAATAACATTAAAGATGAGGGTATTTTTGTCCTTTGGTGCTATTTCTATAAAAATTATTAAGTCGATACTAGTTCAAAAAATAAGAGAGTAAAGAGTGCTAAATTTTTTTGGCCCCCATTTACACGCTTATTGTATTATTATAATAATTTTATTTTCTATTTGAATTCATAATTTCATTTATGTAAATGTGAGATGTTTACCAATAACAAGCTTTAAGATGAGGTTGATAGGCAAAGGTGATTGAGAAAAGTTTGGCCATGGGATTTGATTTCAATGGAAGAAATGAGGAGTTGATGGAGATTATGGCTAGGAGGAAGGATGAGAATGATAATTAGTTTTGTGACTTGGTGAGAAGATTGGTGTCTAAATTCAAGACAAGAGACATTTGATCTCGTCCTATTTCAAGTATGGGGTTGGATAGTGGATGAGAGGTTCGTTGGTTAGTTTTATTCCCAGGTCTTCCAAGTTTTTGCTTACTCTGTCTTTGCTCTGTTTTTGCTGGCCCCGTGTTTTGGCCCTGTTTTGATTTTTTGGGTTGTTTGTCTTGCGTTTGCTGGTGGGTTGTCTTTTTTTGTTGGCCGGTTGTGTGTTTTAGTCTGTTTGCGGGGCTTTAGCGGTTGCGTGTTTTGTCGGCTTGTGGACATGTGGTTTGCTTGTAGCTCTTCAGCTTGACCGTTTTTAAATAAACTCTGTCGTTCAAAAAAAAAAAAAAAAGATGAGGTTGACTTAGTAGTATGTCTCTCACTAAGAGGTTGTGGGTTTGAGCCTCTCTCTTTTCTTAAACCTTCAATTATTGTAATATTAAAAAAGAAAAAAGAAAAAACAAGTCTTAACTTTGTCAAATTTTTATTATAAATTAATTACCAAGCATAAAATTCATATTTGTTAATAATTACCAACTATGAAATCCATATTTGTCAAACTAAGAGGTTCTCCTTATTAATGGAGGATATGACTCCAACTCCCCAACCTTAATGCAAAATAAGTACACTTTAATTGGGAAATAATCTCATTTGATTTCAAAAATAACATATATATATTTTTTTATTTATATATTTTTATAATGAGGGGTTGGGCTAAGTTGCCGTTACCAGCATTGTTATTAGGTCAATTTCTGGTCTTTAGATTTCAATCAAAGGGTGTATAAAAATTAAAACAAAAATAAACCAACTCTCTCGCATAACTGCTCAAGTAATATTAGTATGGGGGAAATGTAGTTTAGTCATTATCTTTTAAGGAAACATCACTTTTTTATCCGACTTAGGTCTATTAGGGTTTTGGAAATCCATCAAAAAGGTCATTCTGACCAAAAATTTAACAGTCAACGTGATGTTTTCGTAATGATAATTTGATGCATATTTTGGTCAAAGGAACCTTTTTGATGCATTTCCAAAAATATGAAGACTAAAGACCTTAATACACCTAAGTCGGGTAAAAAAGTGATGTTTTCTTAAAAAATATGAGTCAAACTGTATTTCCCCCTATTACTATTAACGCTCAGTAACATTAATGTTAACAACAACTTAGTAAAAAACTCAACTTTCATCTTTCTATCGCGCCTTATTCTCAATTATTAATGATATGATAATATGTAGGAGGATAAATATTAATGACGATTTATGACATCATTAGTTTGGATTGAGGTTTACCAATATTGAAGTGGTTGAGTGGTAAAAATTATAAAATTATACACATTAATGACAATTTATTAATTGCCCCGTCATATTATTTTTTTGGTCCGATATAACATCCGGTTAGAGTATCTCTAATGTAAAAGTGGTTTGCATACCAATAATCGTTGATATATCAACAATGTCACGAGACTTACTTCCTATGTAGCATAAAAATAGACTTAATAGGCAATCAACTTAAAATTTAGTCTTCAATGTTTCTGTCTAAAACACAATCTTTTTAATGACATGTCATTTTTTTTTCCTGTTTTATTTTTTATTTTAATTTCTTACCAAAAATAGATGAAAAATTAATGTCAGTTTTAAATACTTGTTGAGTCAACCAAAAAAATAGTTATGCAACAGACTGTCTAAAAGTAGACAGTCACGTTGACAATATCTAATATTTTTTTTGCCACGTCAGTATGAGGTTAAATATGCATGGCTGTATTAGAAAAAGATTTATTAACAAAATATCTATTAATCATATGTGATACCTTTTTTTTTTTTTTTTTTTTTTTGCACAAGCCATACTTGCATTAGAGATGATTTTATAGTGACGAGATTTCCAATGTTACTCTATTTGCTTACCTATGTGGTAATTTGAAGAGTGAAAAAAGAAAAGTCTTTTCAAAAGACTCTTCAATTAAAAATAGATTTATATTATTTTAGTGAAAATACTCAAATTCCCCCTTCCTCACCAATAAATCTAAGGGATAATTACCCAAGTGACTATCAATTTGATAATACACTATCAAAATGATCACCAGATTGGGAATTGGTTTCAAAATTGTTATTTTTGATGAAAAGTGTGACACTAATAACCATTTCATCCAATGAGTGGCATTTTGGTAATTAAGAGGATGTCATTAATTTATTTTAGATGTTTTTTGGAAATCAATTTTTTCTTTTGTTTTTTGAAACGAATAACTATATTTAGTATATCATATATACGTAGAAGGAACATGTTGGTATACAAGTGTAAGGGATTTTGGTATACATATGTAGTTTGATAAGTAGTATTTGAAGTGTATGAAACTGAAATTATATTGAATCAAATGAAGAATTCATTTTCTCAATTATTTATGGTTTTATACATTTTTTGTTTTGGATAAATTTTTTTTGTTTATGATTGCTTACTCTATTTTTCTATATAGTACAGATGTACATATAATGATCATTTTGATATCAGTTAATCAAATGGATGGCTAATATATTAGTTCTAGTGTTCGAAAAATTCTTAAGTTTTGTTTATAGGTAGATTTCAATGAACTCATCATTCATAAAAAATTTTAGATAAAAATTCTTTAAAATCGATGTATTTTCATTAAAGTCCTTACTGAAATTAAAATAAATGATCCATTATAAGAGACTCACTATATATGTGTGTGTGTGTGTTTTTTATTTTTTATTTTATTTTTTATTTATGTTATACTTATATACACACACTAAATATAATTATTTGTTTCAAAAAATAAAAGAAAAAATTGATTTCCAATAAACATCTAAAATAAATTAATGTTATCTTCTTATTTACCAAAATGTCAGTTATTTGATGAAATTGGATGGAATGACTATTAGTGTCATACTTTTCGTCAAAAATGGTCATTTTGAAATCAATTCCCAATCTAATGATCATTTTGATAGTGTGTCATTAAATTGATGACTATCGGGGTAATTATCCCCAAATCTAATTATCCTCCATTTTTTTTCAAGTTAGAAATAATAATTTTTCATATTATTAATATGATATTATTAAATATTCAATATTAGTCTCATTTTAAAAATCTAGATTAGACCTTCATAATGATATAATTTTTATAATGATAACATTTAAAAATTAAAATTTATTATATATTAATTGAATTTAATTAAAAAGATAAAAATGATAAAGATGTCAAATATTAATAATGGTGTGATATAAAAAATGGACAAAGATCCTCTCCTCACTTCACCTTATCCTCACCTCATTTAATCTTATGGCACATAAACATTGTAATGAATGAATGGTTAAGATGTAATTGACATTTTATTAACAACCAATCACATACTTTAAAAAGGTGGGGAAAATATGAAAATAGAGTAAGGTGAGTGAGGTAAGGTGAGAAGAGGTGATGAGAGGTGAGATGAGGAAAGGATCTTAATTCATAAAAGTAATATAATAATAATTGAAAAAGGAAGGAATTGCGCTTCAATATTAAAACCAAATATGTTGATGCAATTGGTTTGACCTTAATAAATATCTTATTGCTATTGCTCTGGTTCTAGTATAATTGCTCTGGTTCTATTATAATTGGAGCCCGAGCCGATTTTACTTACCTAATATGACACGTGTCATAAGGAGAATAATAATAAACGCTAAAATTTGCCAGAAAAGCAGAGACGGAAGTTTCCTACTTTGCAAATGCACGCAAAATCCTTCTTATTTACAACCTTACCATCCCTTTTCCGACAACTCCGGTCAATAAAAAGGCGGCTGTACAAGTAAACGAAAGCATCAGAATTTCCCTCACTTCCAGTGAACCCCACATCACGTGAGAGTTTCTTTACCCTTCGATTTCTGCAATTTGGCGTACACACGAAATCGACGGTTGAGAATGGGCCAGTCTGCGACTGCAAAAGCCAAGAGAAAACGAATCTGAGCTATCATGGGCCCCCACAAACACAACGACTCCGAGAATTCTCGATATTGCCCACTACAAATCAGATTAATGACACCAGTGTCCCACCAGAGTACCAGACTCTCTCTCTCTCTCTCTCTCTCTCGCTTTCACCGTCCTTACTTCTCAGTTCTCACAATCACACTCTTCCTCTTATTACGGAGAGGTCTCGAAAACCTAGAAATTGAGCTATAGAGTGCAGCGTAGCGAATTGCAGGTACTCTCTCTCTCTCTCTCGCTCTCTCTCCGTACTGTTTGGCTCCCTAGAAACCTACATTCCCTCGTTTTCTCGCATTTTCTCTCTCTCTTTTAAGTTTTATCCTTATTCTTCCGCTTGTCAGCTCGACTATTATTGTTTAATTGCATTGTCAGTTAAGCAACAATAACTATAAACCACTCTGAAGCTTCAGGCTCTTAAACACAAATGATTTTTTTTTTTTTAATAATAATTTATTTAAATATTTGTTTCTTTGTTAATTGCACGTTCTGTTTTATCTTTTTTTATTTTTTTATTTTTATTTTTTTTATTATTGTTTTTTATTTTTATTTTTAATTTTTATATAAATTATTTAAATTCGTTTTTTATTTGTTTTGTTGATGTAGTGTTCACTGTAAATAAATCTTTGCTAGTCATAACTTTCATTTTCTTTCTGCGGATTTAATTATTTCTTTATTTCCTCTCTGTTGTTTGATTTTTCGTGATGCATTTTAAGGGTGATGCCTTGTGTAATTTTGTTTGTGTTAACTAGATTGATTTATTTTTGTTTAATTTTTGAAGTTCTTGTAAAGAATAAAGATTCTTGTGAACTTAACAACCTTAGATAATCATTTTGTTTGGATTGAAGCAATGGTCTCTTGATTTGGTGGTTGGAGACTTTAAAATGAAAATCCACCCCAGGTTCAAACCCTACATTGTAAATATATTCTCATGTTTGTCCATTAAACCATTAAACCGCATGGTGTGGGACAGACCCTCCCCTTAGAAGGGAGTTGCCATTTCGGGCGTGCTTGTAGAGCCTAATCTTGTTAGGTCCTGTTAGACTCTAAACCAATGGTGTCAGCTTTAAAGATACAAAAATTGTTTGGATTGAAGTTTCGTTTCCCATTCAATTGATAAAAGCAATTTTCACAAATTTTAAGGGTTCTTAGGTTGGCATCTCCTGAATCTTTTTCATATATTGTCGACTTATGTCCCGGGTGAATTAATATCTTTGTTATTCGCATTTCAGGATTTCAGGAAAATCTATTCCAAACTTTCATGGCATTTGATATAAACAATTTAAGTTTAGCTCCGCAAGATAGCAGTTGTTATGCCCAACCTGGATGGCATTGTGACTTCTACTTCGGTTACGGGTGTGGTAAGAATATGTAATTCTTGTCTGTATGGGTCGTTACGATGATTATGTTGTTCAGATGTTAATAGAAATTTCTTCTATTTATCGTCTGTGCTATTGTAGATGTGATAGAAGAAGATGCTTTGAATGAGAAATATTGCATACAGGTGCTAAGGATCTTGATTACAAAGACTGATACTGAAATCAACGAACTTGAAAAGGATTTGGTATCTCTTCAGAGTGAATTGGCCTGGGCCGAATATGAAGAATGGCCTGATATATGCTGTAATGCTTTGAGAAAAAAGATTGACTCTCTTCATATCTCAGTAAGGAATTTGAAGAATAAAGATAAGAACAATACGGGGGTTCACTTGTCAATAATACCTGCTGAGAGTTTACATGAAATAGTAAAGGCTCTACTCGGAGATCTCTTCCAAGAAACAGCCAAGCAGGTTCATATTCTTTAAAAACATTTTTTGCCTTTACCTCAATATTGTGAAATGGGACTCCACTCTGAACTTTAAAACGATGATGGGATAAGAAGCCTTTATTTTACTTTGCATTTTCAAGTTCAACTACCAACCATAATATAGTTTACCAGATGCTTGATTTGAGGCGTTTGTTAAGCATTGCTTGGAAGTCCAAGGGGGTATCATGTCAAGTTTTTCTTTTTTTGTGTCGTTCCGCAGTTCCTCTCGAGGGAAAAGAAGAAAAGGAAATACAATTCAAAGAACCTTTTTCTGGATGTAGGCAGAGGTGGATGCTTTTGATAGTTATTTTATTATTATGGAGTCTTCCTTCAGTAATTTACTCTTAACTTTTTGATATGGATACAGTAATTTTCTTGTTGTCAGCATATTGATTTTGTTTCCTCTTACTTTCTTTTATTGTTGCTCTCACGGATATTCTTTATAAAATCTGCATATTGTACTACTTCATCCTTGAACTGAGATATGATACTTTATGCTTTCCTTCAAGAACGAAGAGCTGCTGGCTGTAGCTGTCTTGGACAGATCTGATTCTCAAGGCCAGGCCACTGAAGATTTGGAAGAGAACAAAAAACATTGTAGTGCTGGTTCTAGTGTCATCGTAAAGGGGGAAATTAAAGAATCCAGTTTTACTCCCTTGGAAAATGGTTCAATGTTAAAGACATCTTTGACACTTCAAGAGGATGAAACAAATAATTTAGAAACAGTTAAGGTCTGAAAGCTCTACCTCTTCGAACTTTGACTTCTTACTGCTTTGCAAGCTTTGATGAAAGGGTTGAAAACTCCAGGTTTTGGGTTTGAGCACTTGGATTCAAGTACATCTTTGTGCTGAGACCTGTTTAACACCGGTGTAATTTGCAGTTTTACTGATTTATTGCCTCTTCTTGACGACTTATTTTATTTATGGACAGCTTGTCAGCAATTTTAGTCAAGACCCTTCGGAATTGGCACCTGGCCACCCTGATGAGAAGATTTTATTGGGCAGCTTTGAATTAGAAAATGCTCGGAAGGGAGAAGAGAAAGAATGTGGTTTTACTCCCAAAAAGAAAAAGACGGTACAAGATTCATCTTTAAAGGCCGCAGACGAGAGTAGGCAAAATCTAGAAATGGTTGAGGTTCAGGCGGTCAAAGATTCATCTATAAAGGCTGCAGGCGAGAGAAGACAAAATCTAGAAATGGTTGAGGTTCAGGTAGTTGCTCACCCACTGTGATAATTTATGTAGGCTACATATCATTCAAGAAGTTGTGATTAAAAGCTGACAATGATGAAAATTGACAATGATGAAAAACTGTTTGTGTGCACTTTGTAGAGAAGCAAACTTCTAGATTTGTATGCTTCGAAAGTGTAAGCTACCGGTTAAAAAATTATAAGAATAAGATTTAAGATCAAAACAGACACATCAGAGTGTTATCCTGGCTGAGGGAGATATCTGGCTCCTGGTTTTATAATATGCATTGATAATCTTAATAGAAATCGACATTGTAGCTTTAATTTTTTGTGAATTGTTTATATTTCATTCACCATGATTTTGCACTAACTTTTTTCTCCTTTAGCTTAAATTATGTTAGTAATATTTGCGTGCACTTTTCATGTTGACCATGAACAGCCTGCAGACATTAAATTGAAGAATTCCTGTAGAATTACTTTGAAACATGCAGTTAACTACTCCAAGAGAAAGAAACCTTTGAACATTTCTGATTCAAAAATCATTAATGAGCAAGCAAAAGAGGTCAATTCTATATCTGCTGCAGGAAAGGGTGCAATTATTGGTAAAAAGGTCAAGGTACTAGCAGCTTTCTCTACTCTGCTCTAATTATATCAAAATTTAGGTTGCGATTGTGTTTTTGTCTGCAACTAAATAATTCTTAATTTAACTAAATTTTTGATAGATCTGAATGCAAATGCCTTAGTGATATGCTTGTTTTTCTTTTTCAACAATCTGAGTATAAATGTTAAGTTATTTATTTTTTGTAAAGCAAAACAATCTCCTCCCCCTTGTTGTGGAGATGGTTGTGCCTCCTTTCAAAGAACAAAGTGGGCCTCTGGTCTACTCCTTTTTTCTTGGAGGAGGCTGGTGGCTTCCTCCAATACAAGGAGTATTGTCAGTGACAGAAGTAAACTTTTGACTTCATCATTGAATTCTGAAGGGAAAGAAAATCCCCCAGAAGCAGATAGGTTAAAAGAAACTATGCTCTTATTTTTATTTGTATCAGGGCAAACTATAATATTCAATGGTAGACACTGCACAGCAACTGCAAAGTCACTCATTCTAAATTACCATCATTGCCTCTTAAATGAGCTTATAGTGTGTTTTTCTCTGAGCAGCGTGCAAATGCTACTGTGCGAAATATCAGGGCCGATGCTTTGAGGGATGCAACTGGCCTTAGCAGGAATAGAAACAATTCAGATTCCAAGTTAGCAACGACTTCCGGGAAGGCAAAAGGTGGAAATTCCAGTATTATTAACAGTGTTTTGAGACATCCAAGTGGTCTTATTGGGAGGATAAATAATACTGATCCTGGATTAGCTACTTCCAGGCTGGTGAAAGTTGAAATTGCTGATGGTAGTGCTGCTGCTTTGAGACATGCAACTGGCCTCAATCAGCAGAATGATAGTTGTGATTCTAGGTTAGGTGCTATCAGGCAGGAAAATGGTGGAAACTGTGACATGAATCAGAAACTTTGTGATTTTACATTGAAGGTTGCACGGAAACGGTTCAAAGAATCAAATTCTACTCTGGCTGACAAGACAGATTCTTCATGTTCATCTTCAGAGGCTGAAGGGAACAAAAAACATTCTCAAATAATTGTCAAGGTTGAAAAAGTTGATCTGACTGATACTAGACATTCTACCTTAACTCCAATATTGGAGCTGCAAGATGGGAAAGGAATGGAATCAACCAAAACACTGCCTGAAAAAGGAACAATACAACCAGAACTTCAATTGGCTGAAACTGCTACTAACAATGAGAAGTTCAATTTGGACCTGTCTGTGAAGCCACAGAATCAAAAGGCGAAGAGGAAAACCGAGTCAAGTTCGCTAAATGTTCAAGAACCTGTTTTTCTTTCTGCCAAAATGGTTGTTTCAAATTCACCTTCAGTTTCGAAAGCTAAGAGACTGCAGAAAGCTGGTCTTGGCTCTGAAAGTTCCGGTTCAAATCAGTCTTGGGACAGAAAGACAATGAAGAAAAATATTCAGTACGGTCAGTGTGAAGCTGAAGAGAACAGTTCTGGTCTGAATGGGAACCGAAATTTAAATTTACAGCATCAAAAGAAAAGAAAAAAGAATTCGAGTTTACCAATTGCAGTGGAGATTAAAGGTTCAACTCTTCAAATGGACATTTCAAAATCGCAAAGTGACCCAAATGATAGTACAGGTAAAGATGATCTTTTGATCACAGAGTCTTACTCAAAGCCCGACACAATTGATTCCTGCACTGAGGCCGTGCCGTCTTCGCCTTCTGCTACCAGTAAATTGAATGATCTGAAAGTGAATCAACTGAGGGCCATTGCAAAGGAGAAAAAATTAACAAATTATTATAAACTTCGGAGAAGTGATCTGATTGAACGAATAGCCAACCATCAAAGATGCTAATCTTGGCGAATTAGCTTACAAATGGGTTATCCTATTTTCTTCCCTAGTCATGGTTTTGTGAATATTTCTGTCAGGCGTGTACTTTGTACATAATGGGCATGCACGCTGGAGCACGCACAGTAACATACACACGAAGAGGAACAAAACGATGGAAGGTACTATTTCGAATAGATTTGGAAACATTGTGATATATATTTGTGAGGAGATAAATCCTATTGTAAGTAATTCTGTTAGCACTGATAGTTTTATATGAAAATGCAATGATAGAAAACAAAACAGGTCAAATTGTGATAGGGTATTGTTTTGCCTTATATCTGCTGATACCAATTTCTAGCTCTGTATCTGTGTTGACGATGAGCTGCCCAGAACATGGCCTTTACAGCTGTGTGTAAATCTGGTATGAGTATGACAGTATGAGTAGTTTTATGTTCAAATAGCGGCAAGTGTAACGTTCCTTTCAATGTTTCAAGCATACGATAAGGTAGCTTGACAAGAACTTTGTTCTTCAAGGAACAATCCAAGATTGCATATGGTAAAACAAATTCCCGTATCACACTTATACAACAAACAAAATCCGTTCACTAAATTTTGATCATAAAATCTACTCCAAACGCTTCATTACCTGTCCCACAGCAATGGGGTTTTTCGTTTTCATACATTTGCCGATAAAAACAAACAAAAATAAGCCACGTTCAATTACAGGGACCATGTTCTTTATAGGTATGTGGCTTCCACCACACACGCACACAATATGAGCATAACGATCAACAATCTCTAACTGTAAAGTAGCTTATATCCTCCTATATCATCAACTATCACAATTTCTCTCCTTCGCTAACAAATTCATCATCTGAATCATGACCTGAAGAAACCAAAGCAATTGCATGTATCAGGACCAGATTATAATGTTAAAAGAAGATGCACATAAATCTATATCCGGACCAAACTGCAAACCCTAAAATCCAAGCATAGTGTAAATGAGAAATGAAAGAACTTTATTTATTTGGACAGTAAATTTAACACTCTAGAAATTGCCAAGAAGAGGTCCAATGGCAAAAGAGAAGGGACCTAGGATAGATGTTTTCCAGAGGTCATCTGTTTTTGGACCCTTGACTCACTTATTTTGCCAAACCTAAAATTAAAATCTTGACACTATCAAATGATTCAAATCCACTAACTTTAGTTTATATATATTATGAGGCGCATTTATCAGGAAAAAATCTATGTTCAGTGTCATTGATTTAGTCTGTCTAAATCTAAAGTTATTTGATTATCGTGCTCCAAAACAATTATTGTGAAACACAAGTACAAAGTAGAATACATTAAGATTTCTCCAGCTAACAACCGAACAAGTCCTAAAATTTTGAAACGTAAATTTCTTTGTACACCAAATAAATGATCCTATCTATCTAAGTAGAAATAATCTAATCTTTCAGGTTAGCAAACATAAAAGAACTTACAGTAAATTGTATATGCCCAGCAGTAACATAAAATAGCTATTGAGAATTACCATAACTTACGTGCTCTGCAACTTGAGATCAGCTGCCTCCACTGCCCGGATGAGATGTTTTACACGATATTTGAGCCTTTCATTTTCCACAGCAAGCTTCTCGGCCTACAAGTCACAACCCCAAATAAACTCTTCTTTCTTCATCACTTTTCAAACAAAACGAAAAAAAAAGTACTGAAATGCATTACCTTTTTCCTTTCCGTGGCTAACTCTGCATTTGCATCTTCTAGCTTTGACTGGAGTTTACTTATGGTTTTCCGAAGTTCCTCATTTGATGAATCTGCAAGAATTCCCAAATTTGGGGAATCAAGTTTTGATCTCCGTTTAGCAATGCAGATAATGCTAGTCAAAATGGAGTACCTCACGTACCTTTCTTACTCGCAAGAGCAGCTTCAAGCTTGGCTAAGCGATCCTTTAACATAATCATACACTAGTTAGTAAGACATCAGAAACACGGAAAGAACCAAAAGTTTCACTGATTTACAATCATCGTTTTAGTTTAATATCCATTCATATGACAAATAAATAAGTTCAAACAATGCTAATAATGAAAAATCACATGGTTCATCTGGGCATAAAATATAATCTAATGACACTATGACTAAACACCACCATTATCATAACAAGAGATCATTGTCCTGTATGGCTGTATCATTTGACTAACAAAATTTATTATCAATAAGGCAAATGAAATAAGTGGGCATTTCTCATCTTCTGTTGAAAACTTAAAATCAACACTATTTCCGTATTTAAAGCTAAAATCTTGCAAGGGAAAGTTGTATCAAGTTCAACAAATCCTTGGAACTTATTAAACAACTGAGAATACAGAAAATTATTGCAATAACCGATAAAAACTTCCACGGATCACATAATCATAACAAAAATATAACCTTTTTTAAAACTCCATGAATGATCATCTGGGATTTGAATGCATAGAGGTTCTTGGTGTACTGTAACAAAAAGAGGAAATAAGAATGAAAACCCACCTCGGCAGCAGAGGCTCTTTGGAAGAAGGGATTGAGGAGGGTGTGTTGAGTGTCGTTTGGTTTATCAGTTTCTTCCGCCATTGTTTTCAGCCCCAGACCTTCACTCTCCAAAGCACGTACGCTCACCGCCATTTCTACGCTCCAAAGTACTGTTTAGTCTTTACTCGATTTCTATTAGTCCAAGTTCCATCGACTTTTTCAATTTTTATTTACAATGTAACTTGGACCCGTTAATGAGGAATGGTGGAAAGGGTATTTTTGACCTTTCAATTGATATTATATATGTTAAAACTTCCGCCCCAAACTCGTCCTGTTTAGAGCAAGGGTGCCCCAAACCCGCCCCGTTTGACCTGTTTCATTGAAAAAAAAAAAAAATTGACAGCAAATTTAAATTTAACATAGCACAATTACTGAGTTTAATTAACACTAAATTCATAAGTAATGTATAAAATGCAAATCCTAAAATAACTTAAACAAAAATACAAAATACATACAACAATGGTGGATAAAAAAAAAAAAATATATATATATATATAATATTTATTTCTATTTCAAACAATTTTTTGATTATTATTCTATTTCAAATATTTTGATTATACTTTTTTAATCATTTAATTCAATTGAGTAATATATGGTAACTGCTGCTTGATGGATAAAATATATATATATATATATTAAATATTTATTTATATTCCGGGTCAAACAGGACGGATCGGGGCAAAAGGGACCGTCCCATACCCGACCCGATAACCCGGCCGGGTCAAAAAATCTGTTCCAAACCCAACCTGTTACCCGTTTTTACTGTCCCAAACCCGTCTCAAACGGACCGAGACGGAGCGGGTTTAGGGCGGGTCGGGGATTTTTGCCACCCCTAGTTGCAATTGCTTATTCATTTTTTCATTTTTAATTTCGCTTGTACATGGACAAGTAGTATGGATAAAGAGATAAAGAGAGTATTTGGGGATAAATAACCGCATAATTAACTGGGTTCCTGAATATGTGAATATGGATATGATAAAATCCGCCTCATGTCAACCACATTGTCACACTTACAAACAACAAAATTATAAGAGTGGTTGCAAGCTTGCAGGCTGCAGGCAGAGCTTAATGATGACCAGATCTCCCAATTAATGTTGAGGTGCTAACCATATTGTCATATTGATAATCTATTTGAATTTATAAAATAAAAAAATTAAAAATAAAAAAAAATTGTCTATCAATTCTTGAACAATCTTATAAAAAGTCTATAATTTATGGATAAAATGAAGTGGAGAGTGGTATTTGATAAAATGATCACTAAGTATAAAAATAAGTTGCTTATAGAGAGATTGCGATAGTCTCTTATTACCATCGGTGACTGTCCATCTCACTTTCCATATCGGTGGTTAAGCAATTTCACTCACATATTTTATAAATACGGTATTGGATTTAGGGATTCGAATCCCACCATACCCATTTTATAAATATACGTGAGGGAGTTTTCTTATGCTATTATACGAGTAGAACCATACCGTCCCGTTCCGTTGGTGTCAGAATTTTAATGTAATATGGAAAATGGAACGGTGAAAGCTAATCAATAAAGGTGTGGGGAAACGTGGCTGTGAGTCATGGAAATATTAATGACCGTCGGGGAAGTTGGCAGTATCCATTAATGTACCCATCAATTAATGCTTTTTCCTTCTTCTTCTTCTTCTTCTTCTTCTTCTTCATAGTGTTGACTCATCATTTTCTTGCTCATTTCCATCCATTGCATGCACTTTTTCCACACTTTCTACGTTTCACACATTCTATGACTATGTGATTGCTTTTTCATGCATTTCCTTCCAAACACTGCAATTCAATCATTTCAATAAATTCTCTGGTGGTGTTTTGATAACGAAATTCAACCCGACACAACCGCGTATGTTGATCACCAATAATACTTTGTAATTACCGACACGAAAAGGTTGGTCTTTGACTTCATTTTTTTCTTTCCTCTTTTTTAAATTTATTGTTGGGTAGCTCAACAAACTCCAGACGGAAACAACAAAGCCCTCATTTTTGTTTTTTTATTAGTTTTTGGATTTTGTGTTTTGTCATGTGATTAGGCAAAAACTATTAAGAAATCAGAGAGAGATATAAAAGATTCCATGTATTTTGCCCTGCTTTGATGTTTCCATGTTTCTTGATTGGTTGGTCTGAAAATCTGAGTGGTGAGTGAGATCAAAAGATTAGTTTTGTTCTGGTGAAACAATTTACCAACAAGATGTTATTCTTTTGATGCAACTTGAAAGTGGATTTTTGTTTGGCTTCTAGTAAGAATTAAGTATTGTTGATTTCTTTATTTAAATTTGGAGGTGGGTTGTTCTTAGAATCTGCTACTGACATTACTTATTTGATACAATTGAAACTTGTTTTGAGTTTGATTAGTTAAATTCTTGGTTGTAAGAAGATGGTAGGAAGCATTGAAGTGATGATGAGTCGAAATTCGTACACAAATGGGAATATTCAGAATGGTAATTGTTTGGAAGAGAAACTTGATGAACTAAGAGGACTTCTTGGTAAGGCTGATGGTGATCCATTGAGGATTGTTGGTGTCGGTGCAGGAGCTTGGGGCAGTGTTTTTGCTACCTTGCTGCAAGACAACTATGGTCATTTCCGAGAGAAGGTACAAATCAGGATATGGAGAAGGCCAGGGAGAGCTGTTGATAGAGCCACAGCAGAACATCTCTTCGAAGTGATCAATTCGAGAGAGGATGTGTTAAGGAGATTGATCCGGCGTTGTGCCTATTTGAAGTATGTTGAAGCTAGACTAGGGGACCGAACTCTTTATGCTGATGAGATTTTGAAAGATGGATTTTGCTTGAACATGATTGACACGCCACTATGTCCTTTGAAAGTTGTCACTAACTTGCAGGAGGCTGTTTGGGACGCTGATATTGTGGTGAATGGTTTACCTTCAACTGAAACGAGAGAAGTGTTCGAAGAGATAAATCATTATTGGAAGGAGAGAATCACAATGCCTATTATCATCTCTTTATCTAAGGGTATTGAAGCTGCTCTACATCCTGTTCCCCATATAATAACCCCTACTCAGATGATTAACCGAGCAAGTAAGAATTCGATCTCCTCTGATATTTATAGACGTCCTGTTTTCGTACTCGTTTGCTTTAATTTCATTTGGTTTAAATTGATTTTTTTTTTATGATTGTGATTCTACCATGGAAGTTGTTTGTTATCTAAGCTTAGTATATAATATCTGCCTAGCAGCTGGAATACCTATAGAAAACATTCTTTATCTTGGAGGGCCTAACATTGCCTCAGAGATTTACAATAAAGAATACGCTAATGCTAGAATTTGTGGTGCTGAGAAGTGGAGGAAGCCGCTTGCAAGATTTCTTAGGCAACCTCATTTCATAGTATGGGACAACAGCGACCTTGTTACTCATGAAGTTATGGGTGGCCTCAAGAATGTCTATGCCATTGGAGCAGGTAAGTGTCACTTTCTTTTTAGCTTGGCATTGTTCCTGTTGGTATACACTGGGCCAAATTTCTTATTATGAGGGCCAGACTCGAGGGAACGTTTTCTTCTCTGTATTTTTAGTTGCATACTGCTTGTGTAGTGCTGTAATCTGAAAAAGAGAATAGAATGAACTAAAAATATTAAATAACAGTACTTAGTTCATATTTATCGGCAACCTACTCACATTCTAGCTTTTAATTTTCTCAGGAATGGTAGCTGCCCTTACAAAAGAGAGTGCTACCAGCAAGTCGGTATATTTTGCACATTGTACATCTGAGATGATATTCATAACTCATTTATTGGCCGAAGAACCAGAGAAGCTAGCAGGTCCTTTGCTGGCTGACACATACGTAACCTTGTTAAAAGGTCGTAATGCATGGTATGGACAGATGTTAGCAAAGGGAGAAATAAACCGGGATATGGGTGATAGCATCAGTGGCAAAGGAATGATTCAGGTACTGATAGTTATTTAGCATCTCCAAAGCCTTTTTATATCCAAAATGGAGGGTGGAGGTTTCTCTCTACTACAAGGTGCCTTGCAGCTTCTACTTCTGTCTAACTCGCATTTATTTCTTTTATGGCTTCTTCTAGGGTGTCTCAGCTGTGGGAGCATTCTATGAATTACTGAGTCAGTCAAGCCTAAGTGTCTTGCATCCCGGAGAAAACAAGCCCGTTGCTCCTGTTGAACTGTGCCCTATCCTGAAGATACTCTACAAAATACTTATATCAAGGTAATTTCTTAACTATCATGCATCTTAGCAATGATAGAACACAATGACTTCTACATCTATGTATAATATTCACTTTTCCAACAAGAAAGTCTTGATTTAACCCTCTAAAAACGCGTTTATTAATCGGGAATCAATTTTCATTAGAACGGGAAGTCGAGAAAGGGAACTTATTAATTCCCTGGGGGGGATTTAACTTCCCTTCCTGATTTGTGGGTGGGGTCCACTTAACTTAATATTAAATTCTTTTTTCTTTTTTTTTGTTTCATTGGGATTCCTGATTACTAAACGTGCCCTACAAAGATGCAAGAACTATGTGAGATATGTTTTTGCTATTGTGTGTCTTATCAGCATATTAGAAACTTGCTAATTTTTAGCTTTTGTGATTTACTTGGGATTCAGGGAGCAGTCATCACAAGCTATTCTCCAAGCACTTAGAGATGAGACCTTAAACGATCCCCGGGAACGTATTGAGATAGCACAGAGCCATGCTTTCTACAGGCCTTCACTTCTCAGCCAGCCTAGGGATGTTGTAATGAAGAAGCCAATAAATATATAGAAGCAAATGTTAAATGAACATGGAATGGAATAGAACATAAACAAACTGGTTTTGTAATGTCTTAAACATATATTGAAAGCTTATGTAATTGATTTTGTCTCTAATCTCTCATTAGTATACGATGATGACCCGAAACGAAATGGGCAGATTGATTATGTGAGAGGAAGTACCTCTTGATCATGTACTCGTGCCATAAGAATAATAAGATGCTTTTAGCTGAAAACTGTGGTGTGAGCTGAAAATCCACATCCTCTGTATTGTTCTCTGCATTGCTCAGTACGAATGATGGCGTATTCGTTAATAAGTAATGATTTTATTATTTAATTTTTAATAGTATATTGTTAGGGTTCTTAATGCAAATAGATAAGATTGATTGAGATCGATACAAATTAAGAGGAAGAGCAAGTTAAAAGGAGAGAGATTCGAACATGCAATATAAGTTGAAGGAGATAGATTCAAACTTACAATATTTTCACCATCGAATGATTTAACAACACTCTTGATTCATAGATTACAAGTGGTGATAGCGACATCTCAAACTTAGAATATTATCGGTTTAATTGAACGCTTTTTACTACCAAACCACAGTTAGATGTGATTTATAATGTGATATGGTTCTTGAATTTCTTTTAATTGCATATTATATTTATTTATCATTTATGAATATGTATTATTGGTTTTTTTCGATGAAAGTATAAATTCATAAATTTATCACAGAAAACTACCGTGATAGATCCATTTCCCGTGATACATGTTGAATAGTTTACTATGATACATGTTTTGTTGGCCGTGACACACGTTGAATAGTTTTTCATAGTATACATGTTCAATAGTTTTTTGTGATGATACATGTTCTATTCGTTATTTATAAAAAGGGTATTTGCATAATTAATTTTGAAACAGTAATCACAAAATAATTCTAGAAAACTATGAGGACTGATATTTATATTCTGACGCAGAAAAAGACCGAATTGTCTATTAACTTTAGTCCACGGAAATGAGGGGGCTTTATGTAATTAGCTCAAACTCCAGCTGACCACACTACTCATATTTCCTTCCTCTAAAAACAAATCGAGTCTCTGATCAAAAGCTCACTTGTACACACTCACTGTCACTGAAAAAGAGACTCACATTCACAGACACAGACAGAAAGAGAAGAAAATGGAGACGAAGCCAACAGAGATCAGCGTTTCGAAGATGTTCGAGGGTTACAACAAGAGATACAAGCATTTCAGCCCAACTCTTGGCTGCTCCATGACTTTCCACATCTATTTCCCTCCTTCTCCTTCTCCTTCCCACAAATTCCCTGTAGGTTCCTCTGTCTCTCTCTCTCTCTCTCTCTCTCTCTCTCTCACTGACCCATTTCACATTTTTACTCTAATATCATTCTCCAGTACTAAAGTTTTCATCTTTACTCTTTTTGCGTCCTATCTGACTAGGGTTTTACTGTTCTTCTATCTCTTTTATTTGGATTTTTATGCTACTTAATGATTTACCTGGTGGTGTTATGATTATGATTGTAAATTGGGATTTGCTTGTTTTTGATCTTTTGATGTGTTACATGTGCTGGGTTTTGATGATACTTTTAAATATATATCTATATATATAAGCTTGTATTATATTTTTTCTGAATTTTGTAATTGGAACCATGTTTTATTGTGTGACATGCATTGATGATCCTTACTAATAAATCTGTTGAAAGTAAATTTTAGGGAGTGCATATTATTTAATGAGAACATAATCAACTGAAAAGCTCTTTTTTGAAGATGCATGTATTAAATGAGATTTCTTAGATATTGGTTTTGGGAGAGGGATAATCAAGATTAGCAATTTCTAGCATTCTTGAATCTTCAAAATAGACATGCATCTGGTGTTTTGATATCTGTGACTGTCATAAACTTAGTGTCTAATTGACATTACTTTCATTATTCAACAGGTACTTTACTGGCTCTCTGGCCTTACCTGCACAGATGAAAATTTTATAATTAAGTCAGGAGCTCAGCGTGCTGCTTCGGCTGAGGGTGTTGCTCTAATTGCTCCCGATACATCTCCAAGTGAGTCATCCATCCCTTAGAACTAGTACATTTTAAGAGTTGATTGTTTTGATTGCTCATTTGGAGATTCATGTCTCCAGCTGCTATTATTATTTTCTCGTTTAGATTGATAGAAGTATGTTTCGGGGTCAGTTATTGTGTTATAGTAGTAACTTTTGATACCTGTTATTTAACCAAAACTTGAAGCCAATGGCACAGTTACTAAGTTTATGAAATAGTAGTATGCTGTTATTGGCTTAGGAACTAAGCGAAAGCACAGTAGATCATTTTTGAAACAAACTATTATCATTTCATTTTTGTCTATCATTTTTTTTTCTTTTCTTTTTTGCCTTTAAATTGGCATATCAACTGAGAGACTGCTGAAACAAAATATTGTTATTGGTATTGACATCACATAAGCAGGGTTTTTTTTTTTTTTTTTTTTATAATTTTTTTTTTTAATATTATTATTTGCCATTATATATGAAAGGTCCCAGGATGTGCAGAGCTGACTTTGTTCCTTTTTTTCCTGTATTTGACTGCAGGAGGCCTAAATGTGGAAGGAGAGGCAGATAGCTGGGATTTTGGTGTTGGTATGCACCGTGTGGCTTTTAAATCTTAATTTTGGAGTTATTGACATATTATTTTGAATGTATCTGGCATCTAATGGTTTTATCTCTCACTATTTTTCTGTTACGGGTTTGATTCCCGTGTGAAGATTTATTTGCACTATATGCAAATGAGCCGTCTTTACTATGCACAAATTACATATGGTCATATGTAGTGCTTGTACTATCTTTTATACAAATTCATAGAGAAGAAAAGAAAAGAAAGGAAAAGAAAACCTCTAAGGTTTCAAGGAGCATGGTTATGATTCATGCAAGTTCTCTTGGATTATAAAAACCTGCTAAATTATGGTTGTTTTTCCACCGATGTATTAAAATAAACACACATTTTGCACTAATTCTTTTTCTCCACTTTTTTCTTGTTGATCAATAATGCACATAAATAGTTTCAATTATGCCAAAAACAGGATAAATTTCGGACTCTTAAGTTGTTTCTTTGAAGCTTTCCATTGAGCTGCTTTTTTTTTTTTTTTTTTCAAATAGGTGCTGGATTTTATCTTAATGCTACACAGGAGAAGTGGAAGAATTGGCGTATGTATGACTATGTTGTGAAGGAATTGCCAAAACTTCTGAGTGAAAATTTTCCACAGCTTGATACATCCCGCGAATCTATATTTGGTCATTCTATGGGTGGGCATGGTGCCCTGACAATCTATCTGAAGAACCTTGACAAGTATAAGGTAATTGACTCAAATATTTATATCCTCTGAAGTTTTACCAATGCTGGATGACTGCTGTCCATCCCCATACAAAAACTTCTGGTTACTTTAGCTCTTATTACTTTGGTTCTCAAGCTATTTCTTTCTTTCTTTCTTTCATTCTTTTCCAGTCAGTATCTGCTTTTTCACCAATTGCCAATCCTGTAAACTGTCCCTGGGGACACAAGGCCTTCTCAAATTATCTAGGTAGCAACAAAGCTGACTGGGAGGTAAAGATTATAAGTGATCAAATAATTGTACTTTTTGCTGTACATGTGTTTGTTCTGAATGTGATGAATCATGAATGAAAATTGTAAACGCAGGAGTATGATGCCACTTCCCTTATTTCGAAGTGCAAAAATGTCACTGCTACCATTTTGATTGATCAGGTAACACTTAGTTTCCTTTGATTTCGAAGTTGCAATGTTATGATGGTAACCTCTAAAGCAAATAGCTAATACTTATACAGATATACTATTATGTGTTTATAGTAATGATTAATGGGTTAGGTTAAACCAATTTAAATTTGTGACCTAAATCTTTTAACTTCAACGTCTCAACCACTTATGTGCTCTTAACAATTGTTGAATTTGAATGCATTTACAGCTTGAGTTTCTACCTTTACTTGGATTAATGCTCGTCTAATCTTGTGTCATGTTTGTGCAGGGGGAGGATGACAAATTCTTGCAGGATCAGCTGCTGCCACACAAGTTTGAGGAGGCATGCAAGAGTGCTAATGTTCCACTTATATTACGCTTGCAGCCCGGTTATGATCATTCTTTCTACTTCATTGCCACATTCATTGATGATCACATACGCCACCATGCTAAAGCTCTTAAACTCTGAATGCTCAAGAATTTTTTTTTTTGGTTCGAGAATCTGAAGTCCCAGAAGCCGTTAAGTTCAACTATTCTATGCCCTTGTTTACCCCCACTCTGTCTCTCCCTTGTGTGTGCTGCTTTCTTGAAACAACTATTAAGAGAATATGTACTAATAAAATTAAGGGCAGTTGAATATGTAATTATGGGTTTCACAGCCACTTGTTTGCTCGTTCCGTGACTATGGGTATTGCAGATAAGTTATCAGGAAATAAGATTTGTCTAAATATTTGAGAGATGAAACTTGTGTAATATATATTAAATTTGACACTTGATAGGAGTGGCAAATAAAATAAACGTTTGAAGTTAATAATTTCCCACCTCTAACTTCCCTCTATTTATAAGAATATAATACAGAGTTTCATATAAATCTTCCATCCTTGAAGCAAAACACAGGTGATGGATGCTTAAAAATAATCTGCTCATTATATTTTCGGGAAATCTGTCTGCCCTAACCCACAGCATCTTCTAAACTGTGAATTAAATGGGCAGATTACAGGATCTAGCATTGATAATATTACATCCAAGTGAGGGAGTAATGCCCACCTATACCCACATAATATATGTATATATTTACAAATTAATATACATCTTTGGCTTGCTTACTCTGTCAATTCTGCACCAGCAATCGCAGTTGAAAACAGGTGCCAGAAAGATCCTTACTTTTATGCCGATGATAAGGTGGACTTGCGCACCCCCCCCACTGATCCAAATAAAGCCTGGCAGCTTTAATAAAAAAAATATTGAACCTTTTTTCCATCTTGTGATATTAAACTGTTGATGCCTTGCCATGCATTGAGATGTTTAGCTCACTTCAACCGCCAGAACCAAACTCATGCAGCGGTTGATACTGGGTCTGCTCCGAAACCACAGAAGGCGTGGCAGTGAAGGCCGGTTCAAGATTATCATTTACACTCTTCTTAGGCCTCTTTACCCTCTTAGATGATCTCTGTGATTGTGGATCAATATTTTGAAGGGAATCATCCAACTCATTGTCCATTATAGAAGAGTTAGGTTCATTTGTCTTTTGCGTGTTCCTTGGCTTTGGTGCAGTTGTCTGCTTGTCAGAAGCAATTTTCCGCTGAAACATAAACATTTTTGGCTTTAGAAATCATCAAAAAATAGCATATTTCACAATTCCTAAACATTTTTCCATATAGATAAACTTTTATTAATAATAGCTATGCACAAAAGATTAATAGTCAAAAACTGCATAAGGAAAAGTCAAATTGAATTTCTAGCCATGGTTCTGTAGGAAAATCCAATAATTCTATAGTCTGTTCTATGATTCAGGAAGAGCAACAAGGTATATGGTCATCACCTCACGATCAATTCTGAAACAATAACTAAGGAAAAAAACACTATACCTCGAGAAAAAAAAAAAATTAATTAAGAAAATCGAGACGTTATAGCTGCCCGTAGAAAAGTAGCATGGATGGTCTAGTGCTGTAGGTAATAAGATGTGTCAACTACAACATAATGCATATCTGCAAGTAATTCTCAGAGGTGTCATCATTGACTTTTGCTGATTAAACATTTCAACCTAGAATTACTGAATCTCATAATGATATTTATCATCTGTTATTGCTGATCTTCTAATTATGTCAGACACAATTTCAGGGTCCCAACTACCAACAAACATATTTATTACTAAGATTTAACTCTAAAGTATTTTCTGACTGTATGCATCTACATCCCCTTGAAGTGTCATCAAATGATGACCATCAAAAGCCATTTGAACACATTTAAAGTTTGAAAAATCAAAGTACCTTCTTATTACTGGGCGTTACTTTCTCGGGATCTGGAGACTGCTCTTGTCCAGCAACCTGAGCAGGCTGAGCTCCAGCATTTGTTAAATCTTCCATGTATGCATCACCTTCAGCATCTATCCATATACCCTTAGTAGGCTGTTTTTTCTTTTGTCTATCCTTTGCCTGAAAGAAGTAAAGATTTAAAAAGAAAAAAGGAAACATTAATTATTTTTTAGGAAAGAAAGAAAGTTATCATAAATAATACTATACACTAATTCAAAAACATTTTAGCACTTCTTTTCTATTTTTCCCACTTATTATACTTTTTTTTTTTTCCAGTGGGAGGAGGGGAAGAAGAGAAGGGTTATTAACTTATTATAGAGCATAAAACTTGAAATTCAAAGTGCACAGATTATCAAATAGCTAAAACCCCACCTGAAGTGGAAGTTCTTTTAATTTCTGCTCCAATTGGGCATCATCCAGAAGTATAGACACGACATCTTCAGGAGCCAAGATATCTCCCTGGACATGTCCACCAGTCATGACAAGCTGCTGCACAGTATTCTTCTGGCTGGCTCTTTTCATAATATTTTCTTCAACAGTCTCTTTACAAATAAGACGATAAACAGTAACCTACGAAAAAAAAAAAAAAAAAAAAAAACTGTAAAATTTCAAATTTAAGAAATTCAATAATATTTAATTTATATTAAAAACATTTATGTATATATATATATCCTTTTCAAAAAAAACAATATATATATATATCCCATGCCACACCTAGTAGACCAAGGTCAAGAAACCTAAAAACGTATCCTAATCACAACAGGGAAATGAGGATTTTTTGAGATGGGAGAGGGCTGCCTCTGTGTAAACCATGTACCCAATCGGCCTAGAGTTATACAAAAATCAAAAGCAGAGAACTGTACATCTATCACAAATTTCTTAACAGCTATAACTCTATGCTCAAGAGCCCACACATAAAAGAGGGAAAAAATGTAAAATACAAGAAAAGATTATCCATATGCAAAGAAACTAATGGTTATCCTAATATCCTATAAAACTCATCAGACCATTCACAAATGAAACAAAAGAAATCAGGCAGGAACTAACATCCTTTGTCTGACCCAACCGATGAGCTCTATCCATTGCCTGTAAATCCAATGTTGGATTCCAATCACTTTCATAAAAGATGACAGTGTCAGCAGCTGTCAAGTTAATGCCCAGTCCACCAGCTCTGGTACTCAGCAAGAAAACAAAGATATCGTTCCTGCAACCAAAAATTAAAAAATAAAGAATAATAAAAGGTTGGACTTTAAGAAGTCACATGGTTCTGTAAATAGGAGGGGGAAAAATGACACAGTAGCCTGATGAAAAACTCTTCAAACAATCACATGCAAATACCTATGCTGAAAATCTCTGACCATGTCTCGGCGATCCATGATAGTGGAAGATCCATCAAGTCTAAGATACCTATATTTCCTGTAGTTCATATAATCCTGAAAATATACATTAAGACTTAAGAGTCAGCACCAGAACAAATTTTCCACAGAACAAGTCCAACACAAATTCTCAATTGAAAATAGTGAACTTTCTAACTCAATTCCTTAGATTAGGTAAAGCTTTTTGAGGCTATCAACCAGCTGCAACTATGCAAGACACGCTCATATGATAAAATGGAAAACTAATAAAACCCTGAGCTTGGTTTCACTCTGAACAAACCAAAACCTAATCAACTGCACTCTCTGTGCAACGTCACAGGACCTTCCTAACCTCCCAAGCTAATAACTTATTTTATCACTAAATTTTCTTAATGACTTAAAAAAAACATAGTTAGAAGCTACTATAAGTTTTTTCTATGTTTAGGGTGACGATGTAACTAGAAGACAAGACCTTTTTTTTTAAACTTCTAGAAGACAACACTTATTATAGCATTGTTCATATAAATATATAATAAGAAGTAGGGTCAGAGGACCATCCTAACCTCCCAAGCTCATAACTATTTTTCCATTAAAGTTCCTTAGTAATTAAATATTGCAAACTCAGTTAGAAGCTACTAAAAGTTTTTTTTCTTTTTCAGGGTGACGAGATGTCTAGAAGATAATGACTTATTATAGCATTGTTCAAAAAAGAAAAAAAAAAAAGGGTAGTTTCACAGCATTTAAAGTATTAAATACCTCAAGAATGTTGAGCATTTTTGTCATTTGTGCAAATAAAAGGACACGGTGATTTTCTGCTCGCAAACGTTTCAACAATATATCGAGGGTTTGAAGCTTCCCAGAGTCCTGTACAGAAAACAAAAATGTAATTTCAAATTTAAAGTTCAAATAACAAGACTATTACATCACGGCGGTGGCAGTGTGGGCAAGGGGAGAGAGATATTCTTACAGTAAGCAACTTTGCAGGGTCAAAGCTCTGCATGGGTGGACAAGATCCAAATATATCGTATGTTAATTGAAGGGCAGGCTGTGCAACAGGTAAATCGGAATCAATTTCTTGAATTAAATGGTGAGGAACACCTGGCTTCCTGGGTCCATTATGATCAGATGTTCGTGCAAAACCAAGCAATAACTTCTTGACCCAAGGATCATGTCGCTCTTCATTCATTCTGTACACAAAATTCCTATTCGAGCATTGGACATTTATCTATGAAGAAAAAGAAGATGAGTTAATAAAATAAGTTTGATGCTAAAATAAATAATAAAAGGATCATAGTCATGAAAACAAACCAGGGGGGCTCTGGCTCGTGGGATGTATGTGTAAGTTGCATGAAGAAGCTTAACATCTGATAGAAGCCTGTCCTGATGAGAGACAACTAGATCCTCAAATGGAGAATATCCAGGAACCATTGTGAATTTCCTTCTAAGCAAAGTGGTCTCTGATCTTGACGGAATCAACAACAATCGTGTAACAGCTCGTACTTTTCCACTCTCAGGAAGATTGTTGCCCAACTCATTATCCATGGATTCCATGAGTAAGTCTGAGATTCCATCCACAAACTGGCGGTCCCATCTCGAAATAGAAAACAATAGTCTCTCCATAAAAGAACCAGTTGCCAGAAATGCAACCTCTTCTGGGGACAAGTCCATCAAACGAGCAAAACCAAATGTCGCACTTTTGACAGACGACCAATCTGAGCTATTCTCATTTGAAAACATAGATCTATGAACATTTCCTGCAGTAAATATATTAAAACGTTTCTGAAACAATTCTCTGTAGATTCCACGCCCAACCGCTGAGCAAAGAGTCTCAGAACTTTGAAGAATCTCTTGGTGGACTATTTTTGGTATCTGGTGATAAGAGAAGAGAGTTATCAGCAATAATATAATAGGAGTTCACCAACTGATGGAGGTAGATATGACACAAAAAATCCATAACTTATCCTAAATATCACTATTGCCTCTTCTTGCAAATGCACAAACTTTCTCATGCTAGTACAATGTTTGACTGGATACAATGATAACAAAGTTACCTTGTATGCTATAGGATTCTGACCCCCAGAATAGTGTATAATTTCCAACTCCCCAAAAGGAGGAGGTAGAAGAGAATTTGGTATCTCCCCAAAATAGAGATATGAGCTTCCCTCATTTCTTTCAAACAACTCTGGATGGTTACAAACCTGCCACCACACAATAAACATTTATTAGTTGAAAAAATTCAAACCACTGACATGAATTACCATATATATGAGATGAAGAGGCATAAAACAAGAAATCCCAACGAAATTGGTAGCTTACCTTTCTCAACTGAATGACAATATTCATTAAATTCATAATTTTCTTCTCATTAAGATGACCACGATTGCCATCAAACAACCCAGCGAGAGATATCTTGTTCTTAATGGCTTGATAAAAAGCTTGCTGCCGAGAACTCAACTTGCAGTGCACTGCAACCTCAGTTTTCCTAGTCAGCTCAGAAACAACATCTTTCTTAACCCGTCGCAACATAAAGGGTTTTAAAATTGCATGCTGTCAAGGAAAAAAGAGACAAAAATAGAATGATTTAGAAACATATATCCCATGGGTTCAAATAAATATATGCTATCCTAAGACAATGGGGAAAAGTGCATATATCTTCAGCGGCAAGAGAGAATATTATTAGATTAAATCAAACGCTACACTTTATGATAAAAATAAGTTTACTAAATAGAGCCAAAGAGAGGACACGTGCAACATATATCAAGGTTAATGATGGTAGCAGATAAATCCTCAATAATGACAAAGCATTGTATAAGAAACACCATAGCTAATTACTAATCATGCTTGCAGTGAAAGTATCAAGTCAAAATTACTTACCAATCGGTTAAGCTGGTGTTCATTTAAAGTACCCCCATGCTCAGCATGACTCTCAATCCTGATAATATACAACCAAAACAAAAGCATGAGTATTTCCTGTACAATTTGTTCAAACCGAACATCTGGGATGAGGTAAGCTTACCCTTTAGAAAACCACTCATTGAATTGTTCATGGCTGTCAAACAAAGTCGGCATGATGAAATGCAAAAGGGCCCACAACTCTGCCATGTTATTCTGGATAGGTGTGCCAGTCAGGAGCAAGCGGTTCCGGCAATTAAAACTCAGCAGTGTCTTCCACCTTATACTGTCAAAGTAACATTCGTTTATAGGTAAGAAACAAATCTTGTATTAGAAAAGAAGATTTACAAAATGAACATGTTGTCCACATAAAACAAAGAATACCAAGTAATGGATCAGCTCAAAAAAAAAAAAAAAAATGATACATCTAACAACGTCTAAATACTGTCAACACTTGATCACTTACAAATGAAAATATTACGAGACTTTAAGAGATTTAAAGAGTTAAACATGCATAACAAGAATTTTAACAGAGTAATAGCTGCACGTTGTAAAATGTTTTGAATAACAATGTTTAAATACATATTATATAAACATAACATTATATGCAAATACATTATAGCTAAATATAACATGAATTTTCAACCAACCAATGATAATACATTAATGAAGCTCAAAGGAGAGAGATTCAAGAAATGGAAGGAAATGATAGAAAAAACTAAAATAAAATAAAAAGGCGTCAGTACAGAATACAGAACAGATAAGGAAAAAGAAATGGAGAAAGAAAACACAGACACACCAGGGGAGAATAACAGAGTTGAAGTCACTAATTAGATAGATTGGTAAAAACACCAAAATATCCATAACTCGAGCCACTTAACAAGTTTGAAGAAAAAGTTACCTGTTAGCACTTTTAATGGCCTGAGCTTCATCTAATACCATATATTGCCACTTCACACGCCGAAAATACTTCTCATCTGACACTAGCAGTTGATAGCTGGTAATGAGAATATGAAATCCAGCATCCCTGCAACAGAAAAATAATTTCTTACACAAAAGGTATGACATTAACTAAATCATTATTGTTTTATATTTAAGAGAGAACCAAAACGACAAAATTATTTTATCAACCTAACTTGAAAGCAACAGGACAATTAAGGAAGGTGTGAACTCGAGTCTGACAGCAATCCTGAGCTTAAGTTGGAAGAAGTTAGTCAACATTAAGGTTGATTTTTGAAATGGTATTAATATGATCTTCTTTCTATGATCCTACAAAACACACGCACGTGCACACACATATATAGTTTTTATTACTTGCAAGCACAAATTAGGCTATTTGTCTGCGGTAGCCAATTTGGAATGCTATAAATTTGCTAAAACAAATGAAAAAAGTGCCAGCAATATTTTGAGACAGTTATACTTCCTTAGAATTAATATTTGGTATGTGACAAGCATGGTTTTATATTTCCAATCTTCCCTCAGGTCAAACATACCAGAGCATAGCGTGGCAGCTGCCATTTCAGGCACTGACACCCATGTCATTCTAAAATTCATTGTAAGATGGCGATATCAGATTTACAATAGATTATGATGACTTCAGAAACAAGTATTATCATTTTTTTTTCTACAGAATAACTAACTGTCAATGAGTATGCTACCTTCTATAAAGACGCTTTGGGTTAAGGTTCTTTCTAAGTACCGTTCGCTCTTGAAGCCCACCCCAATACGGAAGTGTTTTCAAGTCAGGGCAGAAACGACTTATTTCATCCGCCCAGTTATTCAATACAGAAGCAGGTGCAACAACCAAAAACGGACCCCATATATTTTTCTCCTGTGTAAGACAATGAAACAAGTTACTATAAGAAAAATTATTAGATATATAAATAAATAAATAATAAATAAATAAATTGATTACCTCAGCCAAATGAGCCAAGAATGCCATCGCTTGAATTGTCTTTCCAAGTCCCATCTCATCAGCAAGTATACCATTTAAACCCTGAAAGTTAACAGTGGATCTTCTATATTAACAAATCATATGAAAAGAAGATCACAAAAAAATTACATCCACGGACTCTCACAACCTGCTCATAACAATTAACCAGCCACTGAAGACCCTTTAATTGGTATTCTTTGAGGGTTCCTTTGAACAACTCTGGTGTTTGAACCGTTGATGTTACAGGCATGGTTGAGCTGCATATATTGGTAAATAAGTTGATTAAACCTACTGTGAAGAAAAAATAAGAATGAAAATACTAATTGTCACCAAAAACTCAGCTTTAAATGGAAGAAATTATAAGGACTTACGGATTATGCAGATCTATGTTACTAGATCCAGCGACCGAGGCATCTTGTGAAGGAAGCTCAGATTCAACAACTTCACGTAATTTTGAACATTCCGTATCAAAAACACTTGTTAACAATTTCTGCTTAGAGACAGCATTTTGAGCAGCTCTCATTGCCTCCTTTTTCAATTCAGCCTCCTCAGGATCCTCTTCCTCACCAGGACTGACATCTGACGAACTCAATAGCATTTCTTGGTCATTTGATTTTTCATCTCCCACAGGCAAAGCTTCAGAGGGCTGTGAATTTGACTTGTTTTGCATAAAGTGACTGTAAAGCTCTGTCTGCTGAATGAGAAAATTAAGCCTTTGCTGCTGTCGCTTAGCTTCTCGAAGCTCCTGTTCACGTCTCAAAGCTTCCGCAGCCTCTCTTTCCTCCCTTTTCCTAACTTCTGCCTGCAAGGAAAGAGATTAACAGAACTTAATGCAATATACGGCACAAAATGCCAGATCACTCTGCTTACCATCTATCCAATAAGTACAAACCATCTAACAAGAAGTGGTACTTAACATTGTTTTTTAATCCCTGAATTTATGCCTGGAACTTAACAAATAAACAGTACCATACTTTTTCTAGTAACAAAATAAATTAAGAAAGTCATAGATACAATCTTCAAATATGAGCAATGCAGTTTCCAGATTACTGATTTGGCAGAACAACGTGCACAACATAATTACACATTAAAATTTATTTTAGGCAAACATACGTCTGGAAATACTAAATTAAGGCCCATCAAGCATCTATTTGTGATAGCATACATTCATAAACATGACAAAAAATCATTAAACAGACACAGAATATAGAGAAAGCATGCAAGCAATGGAAAGAGCAATAGTGTACATGAACATCCACACAATTGACAAATCTTTATTTGGCTTCCATCGAAATTAAAATTAAAATGCTTATCTAAAAGAAGAAACTAATTTGTATCCCAGTAAGTTAAAATGAATACAAAATAAACTTCAGAAAGGAAATAGAAAGTTACCATCTCCTTATCTACTCGCTTCCAAAACAATAGCATGTCTCTAGTCAATTTCCTTGTGCGAAGTGGAGCACCCCTCATCAACTTGAGTGATCTACTCACTTTCATTTTCACCTATTATAACAAGCAATCATCTCCAAAGCATCAAAATATGAAACTACAGAGGATAAATGGTATCATCAACAAGTAGATGCAAAACAACTACAAATCTACAAGTAAAACTATAACTACTGCATAACATTATGCATACCTCTCTTTGACAATTCTCAGAGAACCTCTTGGCATCAATCAGTAGCTTCCGGTGAAAAGTAGTAAAAATCCTATGATGCTTTGGTATGTCCCTTCTAACAATGTTAACCCAAACTTTACCAATTTTCTCCATTTCCTCCCTCTCAATCACCGAAGGGTCTTTCTTCACCTTTGGCTTCTTGGGTAGAGCCCGTTCAATGATCTGCAGCCAAGGGAAACTGAACTAAGATTTAAATAGAGAGATAAAGGAAAATAAGTGCCATCACTAGTTCCACCTATAAAACAGAAAGGAGGATAATTTTTATAATATAATTGTAATTCAAATAGAACAAAGACCTCGTATGTGTCTCCTTTTTCCAAAACCTTCACATAGTAAACCTGCAATACACCACCCTCTGACAGTATAGATCGTTGGATATTTCCAGCAGCCCCTTCTGGGATGGAAGAAATCCCAATATCAGAAACCTTGAGACTAAACTTCTGGGCTGAGTTAGAAGCTGTCAAGGCCTTCAATCTGGCCTGCAGTGATTCATATTGAGGCCGAGGCTCTCCCATCCCGACTCGATTTCTTGGCCCAAACCTTTTATCATTAGCCATCATTGCTGCTAAGGATCCCAAATCTAAGGTACCCTTCAAATAAAACTCCTCCACTTGAATATCTGAAAAGCTCGGTAAGTTCAGAGATGGTGCCAGCTTATCATAAGTAGGAGGGATCCTGTAAGTGATACCCTCCCCAATATCCAAATATGCAGGTTCATACATTATTCTGCAAAGCATGCACAAACACAATATATTTATGTACAGTAATGGATCATATTCACATAAAAAAAGATACATTTCCATATATTGGAGCTACTATATTGCTAAAGCAACAAAAGGAGTACACAAACGTATCAGCAACATACTTGGGTGTAAATTCTGCCTCTTGATTATTCATTGGCCTCTGAGGACTAATATCGTTGAGCCATTCAGATGTAGTTTCCATTTCATATAAACCCCCTCGCTGTTCACTCCCCAACTTCCTAATTTTTGAACCACCCAAATTAGATTTTGGAGCAGGGATCCCCATCCGAGGTGGAATTGGAGCAGCTGGGGTATCCTTGAACCTCCTCTTGTACTTTTGGATGTGTTCTCCAAGCATTGATCGATACCTTTCCTCAGTCATGTGTGTCCCATAATATCCGTCTTCATCCTCCTCGTCACTGTTGTGAGATCGCCTCTTTATCTTGCCCAAGTCAGACATATTCCCATTACTGTAATTCACCCTTGCTCCACCTATTGCATACCCCAAGACCATTCAGAAGCACAACACATACACACATAAGTAACAGCTCGCTGTCCCAAATTATCTATCACCAGAATGACAAAAAAAAAAAAGCTACTACCACCAATATAACACTCATTACTCATTAGTAACTTACATGGATTTTTTTTTTTCCAACAAAATTGAAATTACAGGCAGGAAAGTTAAACAGATCCTTGAACATTTGTGTGGAAAAACAAAAAACAAAAAAAGAGATTGAAAACAATGTGTACCTTGGCTACCTCTGCTCTCATCCTGACTACTATTCCCATAATAATCAAAATCATCATCTTGTTGTGGAAGTTTGAAGTTCATCAAAGACTACAATACAACCCAAAAAAAACACTAAAGAAAAGAAAAAACAAAACAATAACAATTCAAAATCAAAAAAACACAAACTTTAAAAGAAGATAACAAACAACTAAACTGAATTTCACAAATTCAGCATGCCCAATTCACATAACCCAATAATAAAAAAAAAAAAAAACACAGTAATTATCCCAAAATCCGAAATTCCACAAATCCATACGATCAAATAGAAACAAAAGGAAGTATTAAGATAAAATAATAAGAACCCAATTGATAAGAGCAAAAACCCAAGTGACAAACCTCAAGATTGAAGAGATTCGAGTAAGACGAGGAGTCCTTGGATTGCTGCCTCCTCTTGTCCATGAACACACTGTGAAGAGAAAAACCCTAACCCTGGGTTTTTGAAGAGCATATAGAGAGAGTGGGAGCTTCCTGAGAGAGAAAAAGACGAAACCCTAAAACTAGAAGATCGGATACGACGGGAATGTTGAAAGAGAAGAGGACGGGTGCGTAGGATAAAAAAAGCAGAGGAAGAACGAGAAGGGACCGTAGTAGTCACAGAGACGCTGTAGGATACATCTGAAGATACTAACGTGCGCCGTGTAAGTGCCATCTGTTAACGTGTGCCACTGTTTTTTTTTTTTTTTTCATTTTAGATTTTTTTTTTTAACTTTCTCTTTTCGATTTTGTTTAGCCGTAGAGATGGGACATATTGCTGCCTGGATTTGTGCAGGCAAAATGTTGGGAGAGAAAATATGAGGTTATTATAGGGTACGCTGATTATAGGATATGCTATGGTGTTCAGCCAACATGTGGCTTGTTAGATTAATGAAAGAAACCGGGCCCGTTAATAGTTGATGGTGGATTGATTTGATTACCTTGGATGGTTTGATGAAAGTGATGAAATGTGTTATGGGGTGGAGGTTGAGAAGTATATATTTCAAGTAAAGATGTAAATCGAATCAAATAATCCGAATTCAATCCGATCCAAAAATTAGGACAAAAAAAATTCCAAATATGAATATACTCAAATCTGAAAATTGATCTTAGGCTGAGAAAAATACTTTTTGGATTTGGATAATTTGAAAAAATCTCATATCATGTTCAATCCAAATCAAAAAATCTGAAAAGAAAAAATAAATTAGATTCGAATAATCCGATCCGATTAACATCACTAATTTGAAGTCATACTATTATACAATTTTTTATAGTTACACGGATGATTAATAGTTATTAGATTTTATTCCAACGGTCTATAAAATTTATAATGTTGGAAATTAAAAATATAATATTAAAAACTAAAAGAAAATTTCTTACACTCTTGACTAAGGCGGTGTTTGTTTTTTTGTCAGAAGTTTGAATAGGTTTGAAGTTGACTTAAATCTAAACGGTGACTTAAATCTAAAACATGGATAATATATTTGTTTTTTATTTATGATGTCTAAATATCAATGTCTAAAAACTAATAAAATGATAATTATACCCTTTTAATTATTGATAGATTTATATATTAATATATAATATATCGATAGATTTATATATTAATATATATAATTATATATATTATATATTAATTTATAGAATTCTCTAGAACTCTTTTTCTTCTCTTTTGGACAAAAAAAAGTCCAAATATGAATATACTCAAATCTGAAAATTGATCTTAGGCTGAGAAAAATAATTTTCGGATTTGGATAATTTGAAAAAATCTCATATCCGATCCGATTATGAATCTGATTCTGAATCTTAATTCGAACCTAAATTTGAATTTGAAATAATTGAATCTAAATCCGATATTTGAAATAATTTTCAAAAAAAAAAAACTATTGTTATCTTTTTTATCAAATTTATAATAAATTATATTTTATGTTCAAATATACTTTTTTTTTAATTAATTAGGTTCTATGGAAAAAAATAATTTTAATATTCCAAGTTCCAACAAATAATTTTCTATGAAATTTATTGTTCATTTTAATAATTTAAAATAAAAAAATCTTAAAATAAGTCTGAATTCAATCCAACCATAAGTCCGCATTTGGTCCGGAATTATGCATATCCAAATCCGAATCTAAATTCGAAACCAAAAATGTCATATTTGATCCATTCCGAATCCGATTGGACGACTTTTTTTAAGGGAAATCTAATCCAAAAAATTTCAAATCATGTTCGATCCAAATCAAAAAATCTGAAAAGAAAAAATAAATTAGATTCGAATAATCCGATTTGATTAACATCACTAATTTGAAGTCATACTATTGTACAATTTTTTATAGTTACACGAATGATTAATAGTTATTAGATTTTATTCCAACGGTCTATAAAATTTATAATGTTGGAAATTAAAAATATAATATTAAAAACTAAAAGAAAATTTCTTATGCTCTCGACTAAGGAAGTGTTTGTTTTTTTGTCTAAAGTTTAAATAGATCTGAAGTTGACTTAAATCTAAATGGTGACTTAAATCTAAAATATGGATAATATATTTGTTTTTTATTTATAACGTCTAAATATCAATGTCTGAAAACTAGTAAAATGATAATTATCCCCTTTTAATTATTGATAGATTTATATATTAATATATAATATATTGATATATTTATATATTAATATATATAATTATATATATTATATATATTATATATTAATATATAGAATTCTCTAGAACTCTTTTTCTTCTCTTTTTCTCTCTTCTACAGATCTTCTTCTCTTTCTTAGGTCTCTTTTTTCTTTCTTGTCCAGTTCTTCTTCAACTAAAGTATGTGTGTTTGGATGTGGATTGATGAATGAAGTTTGTATTTGGATTTTTTTTTGTTTTTTTTTTTGGAGTTTGATTGGAAATTTGGGTTATTGAATGAGGTTTGTATTTGAATGAGTTTTTATTTTAATTTTTTATTCTGATATTGATGAAGTATGTGTGTTCTTGAATGAGGGTTTTTTGTTGGAATTTGATTTGAAATTTGGGTTATTTTTTTTCTAGATTGAAGAAAAAAATTTGATGAAGAAATTAATCATTTCCTAGTGAAGAGGAAGCCGTTGCAATATGAAGAGTTAGGGGTAAGATGGGGAATAGAGGTTAAAAGTTCTCCTCACTACTGTTTAGTTCAGATAAAAGCTCAAATTTTCAACTTTTTTTCTTAGATAATTTTAGGCAATTCTCAAACTTCAGATAGCTGAAAAAACAAACAAAAATGCCTTAGTAAGACATTTTATGGAACTTTAAGTTTTCAGATGAAAAAACAAACAAGCCCTAACCCTGTTTCATATTTATTAAAAACAAGGCTTTAACATGCTTTACACGGGGTTGGCAATTTGAGGGCCCAAGCCCGCACTGGACCCAAGTATTCAAAAAGGCCTTATAAATTAAAAAGGTTTAAACCTAGCCCACATAAGAATATTATGTATATGGGTAGGGTTGGAACCAGGCCTATAAAAAACAGGGTAAAGCCCAAGCCCGCCCTTTTGACCTGCATTATTACCATAGTGTGAATTTGGATCTGACTGTTGACCTGGATGATCCGAATTCTGACCCATATTTTTTGACCTAGATTTTTAACATATTTTGACCCGGATTTAGATCCAATTTTTGACCCATATTTTTGACCCGAATTTTTTACACATTTTTTTTTACCTATATTCATTGAGTCACAACTTTTACAAACCAAATTAAAAAAATTCTATTAAACAATTAATCCAAATAGAATAATTTTTACAATTCAATACAAATAGAACAATTTTTACATTCTACTAAAAATCAATAGTAACGCAAATTAAAAATCCAAAACACAACAAAAATCAGGACGGTGCTACTAACTCTTCGTCGTCTATTCCTTCAATAGCATATACTTCTTCCGGGATACGATCTAATAATAAAAAATAAAAAAAGTAAACAGAAAAAAAGAGTATAATCAACAGCAATGGTAACTAATATTATATAAAAGTATAACATAATTTGAAGATTTTCATATCTCGAAGAGGAGCCCATATCCAACTTTATGCACACATCGAGGCCTCTAACGTGTCCGGATACAATCTTTTACGATGTGAACTCAAAAATCTACCGTCAACACTAAAAGCAGACTTAAAAGCCGCCGTAGAGACGAGAATAGCCGATATGTCTTTAGCAATCTTAGCCAATATCATATACTTATCTTTGTTAACTTTCCACCAAGACAATATGTCAAAGTTAGGGTGTTATTTTCAACTTGTTCACCCAAATACTCTCTAACTCTGACTTGTTCAGACTACTAACAGTCTGGCTCTTATATAATTCAAATTCTTCATCATACCCAAGAACTTCAATAGAATAATCAAATGACGAAGATTCCTCAACTTGTTCAACTCCCATAAGTAAAGCTTTCGACTCATACTCTATAATTAACTACTTCAAAAGTCCATTCACTTTATCTCGTTGATGATCTACATCAAAGCCATATAGTCTACCAAAATGAAACTCAACCCGCAACATTTTATACCTTGGATCCAAAACCGCTGCCACAACCATCACACCAGAAATATCACTCAAATATTTTTCAAACTTGGCAATCATACTGATTACCAGGAGAACTAACCCACCTATTCATTGTCTCTCTCAATTTGCCAATCGAGGAAATGGTGAAAAATATCACCTTTTCCAACTCACTTGATGACAAAGTGACCGGTTTAATAACGTAAGTTTAAAAGACACTAAAGTAAGTGATTTCCCAAAATGCCCTTATTTTACACATTCTCTTTCTTACTTTAAAGTTTTTTGAGATTTTTTCTTTTCATATTCCTCTGTAACAAACCTTCAATGGAGGATGAAGGTTGAACACCATAACATTATCAATTCATCTCCTTTGGATAATTAATTTTGTAGCGCTACGCAGACGCATTCGGAGGTCGAGCTCCCCGTTGAGCTAGCGGTGGTCGAGCTGCCCGGTTAGCTAGCGGGGGTGCAGGGGGCAACGCCCCCAGAGTTTTTTTTTTCAATTCAAAACCCTAACTGAATTCCTTTTCATTTGTTATCTAAGTCTTTTGTAAGTCTTTCTCTGGTTATATGAATTTTGAATCTAATTGAAAAGTCTCGGAGAAGTAATGAAAAGGCTCGGACAGTTCATTAAAAGGCTCAGAGAAGTAATGAAATTAACAAAAAAAAAATTGTTGAAAAGTCTCGGAAAAGAAATGAAAAGGCTCGGAGAAGAAATGAAAAGGCTTGGAGCCTTTTAATGGACTATCCGAGCCTTTTCATTTCTTCTCTGAGCCTTTTCATTACTTCTTCGAGCCTTTTAATGAATTGTCCGAGCCTTTTCATTTCTTTTCTGAGACTTTTCAACAATTTTTTTTTTTGTTAATTTCATTACTTCTCCGAGCCTTTTCATTTCTTCTCCGAGACTTTTCAACAATTTTTTTTTTGTTAATTTCATTACTTCTCCGAGCCTTTTAATGAACTAAGCCTTTTAATGCCTTCATTTCTCTTTTCAACAATTTTTTTTGTTAATTTCATTACTTCTCCGAGCCTTTTAATGAACTGTCCGAGCCTTTTCCCTTTTCATTTTTTCTCCGAGACTTTTCAACAATTTTTTTTTTGTTAATTTCATTACTTCTCCGAGCCTTTTAATGAACTGTCCGAGCCTTTTCATTTCTTTTCCGAGACCTTTCAACAATTTTTTTGTTGTTGTTAATTTCATTACTTCTTCGAGCCTTTTAATGAACTATCCGAGTCTTTTCATTACTTCTCTGAGCCTTTTCATTTCTTTTCCGAGACTTTTCAACAATTTTTTTTGTTGTTAATTTTGAATTTCTGAGCCTTTTCATTTCTTATCAGAGCCTTTTAATGAACTATTTGAGCCTTTTCATTACTTCTCCAAGCCTTTTCATTTTTTCTTCGAAATTTTTAATGAACTATCCGAGCCTTTCTAAGCTTTTTCCGAGACTTTTTCGAGCCTTTTTAACAATCTATTTTTTTTACTTCGTACAATCTGTTTAAGGTTTACAAAAGAGTGTTTTAAATTGAAAAAAAGAAAAAGAAAAAAACAACTAACAAAACGGTTTGTATCTCAGATGTAACTAACAAAGGGTGGGACATAAAAAAAGTCGCTATTGTGTTTGGTCGTGGCCCACCGTCGTCCATTGATGGAGGATTTTGAAAGAAAAAAAAAAAACAAAATGGTGAAGAAGGCTACTGTGGGAGGTATTTTTGTCCGTTCACCATAATATGTGCCTTTTAAACTTAAGTTATTAAACCGGTGACTTTCTTACAAAGTCAGACCCAAATAGTAACAAAAAAATTTTGAACCCTTTGCAAATCATCGGAAAAATCAAATTCACAGTGGGGTATTTGGTGCCTAAAAAGTTGAAAACTAGATCAACTAACCATATAAAAAAAATAACAAAATATAAAATTTAAACACTTAGAAAAAGAAATAATACCTGAGAAAAACTCTGTTAATTTATAAAAAAATGTTGCAAATGCTCCACCATAATTGTTACCAATTGCCAATCTGATTCTTCAGGCAAACATTTATAATGCGGATCACGTTGTTGAGCACGAACAAAAACATCCTTGTATATCAACGCAATTGAAAACATAAAATATGTTGAATTCCATCTTGTAGGACAATCAAGCACAAGCTTTTTAGCATATTTTATTTTCAGTTGATTTGCCACATACTCAAAAGCTTCGATTCTTTTACTTGATGCTATCCAAAAACAAACACTATCCCTAATTTTCTCAATTCCATTTGCGATCACTTTCAACCCATCTCGTACTACCAAATTCAAGATGTGGGCACACCATCTCATATGGAACAATTTCCCACCTAACAACAACTTATCTGAAAACTCGTTCTTGATTTTATCAATCATTGAATCATTAGTAGAACAATTATCTACGGCAACAGCAGACAACTTTCTATCAACATTCCAATCAAGCAAACATTTCACTAATGGATCACCAAGTGATTCAGCATCGTGTGTAGATAACACATGTATAAACCTCATTATACGACTATGTAACACCCACGATTTGTCAATGAAATGCATAGTAACAACCATGTATCCCATTTTTGTACTGGAAGTCCACATATCTGTAGTAATTGCAACTCTACTCTTAATGCTCTCTAACAATTTTTTTGTTTTATCTCTCTCAAAATTATACAACATAAAGATCTCACTTTTCAGTGTGTTTCTACTTATTGATTCAAACCTAGGTTGACAAAACTCCATCATTTCCCGAAACCCGGTGTATTCAACAAAACGTAAAAAAAGTTCATGCATAATAATCATCTTGACTACTTTAACCTTACCAACATTAGGATCAAACAAAGTATTTGTTTGATCTTTGGCTGCTTGATGTTTCCTAAGACATTTTTCCACGTGTCTTTTCAAACTAGACGTCCCCGTCCCTTGACTAGCAACCAATAGTTTTTAACAAAAGTTACACTTTGCCTTCCTTACACCGTCAACATCAACGCTTTCCATATGACTCCAAATAAATGAAGTTTCACGCTTCCATTTATAACCACCTGAAACGCTACTTGGTTCAACATCTCCTATTTTATTATTCCCACTACCCGTTGAAGTATCTATCCGACTTCCTTCTTCAACACTAGTCATTGTGTTTTACTACCTAATTCGTTTAAAAAATTCAATCAAAAACCAAACCCAACACATATTTAAATGTATCTATATAACGCAATCATTCCATATGTAATATATAACACATATTTGAACTCTTGGATTGAGTTCTAATATACACAATTTAAAGGTAAACAGTCGACATACATATACACAATTTAGAATACATACAACAAACTACAAACCTAAACAAACAATATATGGCAAAAAAACCCGAATTATCAGATCACCAAATCTCAACATTCCACTTAATATTAACCCCCTCACAATATTTACCAAAAAAAAGCCCCATCAATTCACTTTTAAATGAATATCATTTGTTTAATTAAAGAACTGTTGAATTAAATTTAGAACTGATTCTAGAGAACAGAGTGGTAGTCGACTAGGATCTGAGAGAAACAAAACTAGAAACCTAGAAAGGGTTAGGGTTTTTTATTTTTACTTATATATGTGGTTCATACCAGTTTAAACCGATTTTGGAAAACCAAAACCGGATTGAACCGAAAAATTTTCAGTTTTTTTTAATTTTTAAACTGGTTTAAACCGAATTTAATCTATGAACCAAACTGAACACCCTTTTTTGGGTTCGATTCAGTTTGAAACTTTGTGCGCACCCCTAATTGCATCACTAAAAAGAAGTAGAAACACAAATTTACGAGATTCTCATTCAGCCCCATCATTAATTCTCTGTATTTTGAAATGCCCAGCTTCTTATGATTGTCAGCCGAGCACTTCTGGAGTTTGGCACTCCAACCAACAAGTAAATGAACAATATTCGCGTAAAAATCCACGGATGTAATGTTCTCTCGAAGTTGCAGGTAACCGTGAGAAAACTTGGACTATGTTCAAAAATGAATAATTGTAACACATTTTATTTCAGTCATTTACTAAACTACAATTGTATAAAAATTATACTTATCTGCAAAATGAATGAAGCACAAGCCAATGCCATCCCATAACCCCAATTTGATTATTTTTGTTTGCATATTGCATTTCATTCATTTCATCAAACACTATGAGTGGGAGTGGAATGCATAGAGAATGAGCTTTAAATATAAAGCCATCATTGCTCACCGGTGACACCTATGCCTTTTGAAAAGAAAGAATGGAGTCCTTCCTTTCGGCTGTTGACGAGCATGTGTGGATGGTATTCATATTCACATCTAGTTAAGCATTTAGCATTATTCTAGCACATCTTTGCATTGAGAATTCATACATATTCAATTAGACATTAATTCTTTTTATTGATTCCAAATCTTGTGGCCACATGTGGTAGTTACAAAAGCAATGGGAAGTCTTGCAACCAAAGGTGTTGGTTGGCAAGCAAGTGTTAAGAGTTACTATAAAAGGTCTGCAGGTAGATAGGTTTAACTTACGATTTTTGAGAAGAGTGACTAGAGTGTCAACTTAGGATGTAATTAAACTATCATTTAGTGGATTTCTGCGACTAAATGGCTAGCATGACTAGTCCCGTGGATTTTTCCCGGTTGAAGGATTTCCCATGTAAAAATCAAGTATTGTTTATTTTCCACATTATTTACTTGGTTTTTATTATTTGTGTTCAGTTTTGTGTTTAATATTGACTAACCAAAAAAGTTGGTAACGAAATCGATTAACAACTCATTCACACCCCCCTCCCCCCCTCCTAGGTTGTTTAAACACATTTTAGAGTTATTTTCAATCTCGAATTCTTTATTATCCACATCTAGAATTCATCTACAAGATTAAGGTAATAATTTATATACATTAAATATTGAGAGAATATTTAAATTTAAGAGGGGTGTATTCAAATTTTCACTTTAAAAGACTTTTTGAAGTGAATGACTTTCGTAGAATTCCATAAAAGTTATTGACATTTTGAATATCTCTAAACTTCCGTAGACTTTTAAAAGCCATCATTGAATATTCTCATGACTTTTATAGAGGTTTTAAAATTCTATATTGAATACATCTAAACTTTTTAATTCTATAAAGATCTTTAAAAGTCTTTTAAAGTCCAGATTGAATACACCTCCTAAATCATTCATGATTTGTTCATGTTATTTGAATTCTTTAGATTGTTAGGGTACTTAATGAAGTTGTCCACGGTTTCATTGAAACTTGTTCTTGAATGATTTGTTTTATATATTAGAATTCTATTATCCATTCAGTAATTCATGTTAGAAATATATGTCCTAGAAAAAGCATATAAATAAATATTTGTTGTTAATGATAAGAAATATTCTTAAAATCCAAGTAGGCTCTCCACCAGGGTGCACATACCAGCAACAAGCACGATCTCTAAGAGACCAAATCACAATTGCAGAGAAGATTCGTCCATGAGAAAGAAGAAAGTATATGCCACGCCATCAGTCCAAAAAGAGAAGTAAAAGAAAAGGATCTAGAAGGTAGGAGTGACAACAGTATTGAAAGGATAAAGACAAAAAAATGGCATTTTGAAATTATTTGATAGAGTCCTCACTACAACAAACAAGATAGTGAGAGCAAAAGGAAGAAATAACTGAATCAATGAGACCACCCTAAATCCTTTACAACGAACCCAACAAAATAGGAAAGGAATACTCCTGTGCGACCCTACCATTAGAGACTTCCATGGATTAGTATCAAAGGACCAATAACAATGCCCCATGTCAGCAAAGGCTGCCACATCGCCTAAAAGAAAACAGAAAAAGTGACACCAAAACCAAATTGGTTTCTTCTCTCCAGACAAAATGAATTTGGAATATTCTAGTGTCAGGGAAAATTGTAAACCTATGGGAAATGGACACTTGTCCACCCACTTGCATGAAATTGTACTATAAATGGACCATCAGCCCTAATAAAAATCTCTAAACTTATTTCTTTACAACAATTCTTACAAAGAAAATGTTTTATTTCTTTTTAATCTCTCTGAGTTTTGTTCACAGCTAAACCAGAAAATGATTGTCGATCATCCATCGACATCGTTTTCTTCCTTTCAATCTCCTTAAGTTTCTGTCCAAATTTTCCTAAGAGCAAAATCATCACAAATTCGTCTTCTTCCTAAAGAAACGAATCCACCTTAAACCATATTTCCAGCAAATAGGAAGTTCATGTCCAAGAGTTCTTACTAATGGTTCTCTTATAGATCTGGTTAACATGAATTCTAGTGTTAACAATTGTTATTTATTATTTTTGAAATATATAAATGTTTCTCATTTATTATTATTCATGTGTAGTCTGTCCAAATTTTCCTAAGAGCAAAATCATCACAAATTTGTCTTCTTCCTAAAGAAACAAATCCTTCTCAAACCACATATCCCACAAAGAGGAAGTTCATGTCCAAGAGTTCTCACTAATGGTTATTTTCTAGATCTGATTAACACGAATTCTAGTGTTAACATTTCTTATTTATTATTTTTGAAATACATAAATGTTTGTCATTTATTATTATTCATGTGTAGCAATATATATATATATATATATATATATATATTATGAGCATCGGTCCCATTTATTGTAAAATGTATTTGATTCATACGTGTTTAGACAAATGGACGTAGATAGAAATGAATCAAAAAATATTTATCAAAAAATATTTAGTTCCATCTGTTTATGATTATGGGCAATCTAAAACTGAGGTTGTATCACTTGTAACTTCATGATGGGTGGAATAACGGTGTCACTACAAAAAAAAAAATGTGACGATATTTGTTTCTGATATATTTTAAGTCCACCACTAATGATAATATACTGTGATAGATTTTAATATTTGCCATTTAATTTAGATAAAAATTAAATTTTGGTTAGTTTGAGACAATTTTTGTTTTTTATGTGTCACAAAATTGTATCATAATATACTTACTCAGTAAAAAGTGATTATACAAATTGCCACTAAAATCAATTATTAAAAAAAAAAAAATTGCCACTAAAATCTTAAATTCCCATTAAATTTCCCTCCACCAAAGAGTCAAAGACCGCTCCTTCTTTCCCTTATTTCAACTTACAATGAAAATCCCTCAAAAAAATCATTGAATATTTTGTTTATCAAAATCACTGACCATGAAAATCCTGAAATTTTCATATTCCTTATCTAATTGCCCATAGCTTTCTTGATTGCCCACAACTTCCCTAAATACTTTCATCTAATTTCTCCAATATGCTTTAGAGCATCTCCAGTGCAAGCATGACTTGTGAAAAAAAAAGATGCCACATAGGATTAATAGACATTATGTTAAAAAATCTTTCTCCAATGCAATCGTACATATTCAACCTCAAGCTGACATGACAAAAAAAAAAATGTTAGACATTGTCAATATGACCGTATACTTTCAGACGGTTTGTTGCACAACTAATTTTTTGATTGACTCAGCAAGTATTTAAAACTGATATTAATTTTTCATCTATTTTGGTATGGAAATAAAATAAAATAAAAAACGGGAAAAAAAAATGGACACGTCATTAAAAAATTATGTTTAAGAAGGAAGCATTGAAGACTAAATTTTGAGTTGATTGTCTATCAAGTCTATTTGTATGTCACATAGGAAGCAAGTTTCTTGATATTATTGCCATGTCAACAATTATTATATATACAAACCATTTTTGCATTGGAGATACTCTTAGGTTTTTATTTTATTTTATTTTATTTTTTTTATAGAGTTGTAGAATCTCTTGAGCTCTCCTTCGAAATCAAGCTGAGAACTTCAATTGGGTAAGTCTCCACCAAAGCACACTTTTCTTCTTCTTCTTCTTCTTCTTCCTTCCATTTTGCAATGAAAATCCCAAAAAATTTCACTGAATTGTTTTGTTTATCAAAATCCCTAACCTTGAAAATCCTAAATTTTCCTTTTTTATTTTTTTATTGCCCATAGATTTCTTGATTACTCACAACTTTCCTAGTTACTCTCATCTAATTTCTCCCATCTTCTTAACTTTTTTTTTTATAATTCGGTTTTGGTAGATTTGTAGAATTTTGTTGAGCCCTCTTTCGACATCAAGCCAACGTTCAATTGGCTAAGTCTCCACTAAATTCTTCTTTCCATTTATTAATGAAAATCCCCAATTTTTCCCAGAAACTTTTTGTTAAACAAAATCCCTAACCTTGAAAATCATTAATTTTTCTTATTCCTTTTTGTAATTTCTCCAATCTTTTTTTTAATACAGTATTGTCTGGATTTGTAGAATTTCTTGAGTCATTATTCGATTACGTATAACTTTGTACTTTCAAAATCAAGCTGACATTCAATTGGTAAGTCTCCCATATTTATTAAGTTTTTGTTTTGCTTTGTTTTATTGAAGTTACTGTGATGTTATTTTTTTCTTCTCAGTTTTAAAATATGCATATTTGTTTTGTTTAATTAAGATGAATGTTTATGATTTTTGAAAAACGGTTTGCATTGCCTATTTGAAGCCATCAGTTTTTTTTTCTGGGTTTTCAACATGTTATGTTTTACTTTTCTTTCTTTAATACAAAACTTGTATTTTTTTTTTTTTCATGTTTATTATAGTATTTTTTTTTTCTCTTGCATTGGCATTGGATTAGTGTTATATATATGATCCTATGTTGTTAATTTATTGTAAATCTTGATTTATCATCATATGCCATCAATAACTTGTGTAGTTTGTTTTGTTTTGGTGTTTGGAGGTTGGTTTCTGTTTTTTCTGGTGGTTTTGTTTCCAGGTCTTGTTCTATTTTTCTTTGTGGGTGTTCTTGGTTTGGTATGGGCATCTTTACCTCCTTGTTGCTTGCTCTGTCCCTTTGTCTTTGCTGTAGTGCCATTAAAAAAAGGACAAAAACAGAGATTTGATCAAAATTAGGTATAAAAGTTTAAAAAAATAACAAAAGAAAACAAAAACAAAATAAAATAAGTTTCAACATTCATGGCAAATCATTTGCAGGAATTGCATGATTTAACTTTTTTCTTTTTTGAAACAATGATACATGATTTAACAACCACATTAACAATAAGCATTAGAGACCTTGCACTGCAGCACTAGACCTTGCATTGTCCTTTTAGCCTTGTTGTTGTAGGTGCCTGTTGCATTGTTCTTTTTCTTGGGCTTTTGTTTTGTTCCTTAGCTATGTTGGCTGTTTCAGTTCTTGGTGACAGAGGTGGTCTTTTTCTTTGATTGCTTGTTTGTGTCTTGTTGCTTGTTGGTTGTGTTCTGTTTTCCTTTATTTTGTGCTGTGCCTTTTGGCTTTTATTTTCCCTTTTTTTTTTCAATAAATCTTTTACGGTTAACTTCCTAACTATCTATCCACAAATAGTTAATAGATATTAACCAACTAATCATAAACCTCAACTACTCTGCTATATATAAAACTAATCTCCTGGAGCCAATATTAGACTATTTATATCTTCACAAACTTTGCTACACATCAGACTTGTTGGACCATTTAGATATGTTATCTTATCATAATTGGGTTATTTTATGTCCATTTACTTAGTTTTGGGTGATTAGCATAACAATTTGACAATGTAAAGTTTAATGCACACTGTCAAGGTTAGGTTTTCGAGTTGATTGAAGAATTCATCTGACATTATCCTAACTACAGCACACTGTTTATATATTATAAGCAAGGACAAGGTATGCTAGTATGACAATTCTTTTAAAATGTGATTCTAAATCATAATCATTAATTTCTTTGTCTCCTAACCATTTTTTTTTCTATAAATATGATAAATGTAAAGCATAGGATGATAGCCACATGGGCTTTACAAAGGTGTTTAATTATTAGCTTCAAGAGCATAGGAACAGTAAAGTGACTTTGTTTTTTATTATGTGATTGACATAATTAGCATATCAAGATTTTGTTAGTGACTAATTACTATTGATTGATAATTATTGTTGATATGATATCATTTTGTTTAAGCCAATTATCACTCTAACAAATTTGGGATTTTGTGATAAAAAAATTTGTTATGAATTTACAATTCATCACTAAAACTGTAGATATAGTGACAACAACTTTTGCTTCTCACTAATTTAACCAAAGTGATACATATTAGTTATCAAATTCTGTTTCATAACTATAATTTTGTCACTAATTCCCTTTTCTTCCTATTAGTTATAAGATATTTAGTTACAAATTTACATTTCCTCACTAACAATATGATTATAGTGACAACTATTAATGTCACTTACTAATTCTACCAAACTGATTTCAATCGGTCACCAGAATCAATTTTATAACTATACTTTTGTCACTAATATTTTTTAGTGACAACATATTTTGTTATGAATTTACAATTCATCATTGAAAATATAGATATAGTGATGACCTTTCACGTTCCTCACTTATTTAACCAAAGTGATAAAAACTAGTTACTAAACTCTATTTTATGACTAAATTGTTGTCACTAATTCCTTTATTGTACTATTAGTTACTAAATATTTAGTTACAAATTTACATTTCCTTGCTAAGTATTTATGATTATAGTGACAACCATTTTTGTTTCTCACTAATTATACAAAAGTGATTCCAATAATATCACCACAATCAATTTCTTCTCTATACTTTTGTCACTAATATTGTTTAGTGACAAAATATTTTGTTATGAATTTACAAGTCATCACTGAAAATATAGATATATCAACAACCATTCATGCTCCTCACTAAATTCACCAAAGTGAGATACACCTTTTGATTAGGTTTAGTTGGATATGATCTCTCATCAAATTTGAAAGTAACATTACGAATAAAATATAAAAAAATAGACTTAAAATTTGATTAATCTCATGATATATAACTCTCTAAATTGCCTAAAACTTGATTAAGTTTTGGGATGCAAATTATCCTCAAATAGAATATATATATATATATATATATTTAAATGAATAACCTTTATATTTATTCTTTTAACTTTTTTTTTTCTGTTATTTTTTATTAAAATTTTCCATTATGTTTTTAAAAATAAACAATATTAGATAAAATAAAAATTAATATGAAAGTCAAATATACAAGAGAATATTGCAATGATGGGTTGGAGGAATGCTAATTTCTATATTAAAAATGCTAATTAAACCAAGAATGAATATAAATCAAATCAGTCATGAAGTAAATGGTCACTAATAAACTGCAGTTGATTATTGACATAAATCAATAAAGTATCATGAAAATATAAACCAGTAAAACATTGTTAACAAGTAAGCCAAACATTCTTGTAAAATCTATACCATATATGTCATCATATATATATATATATGATAAGGTTGTTGGTGATCGGAAAGTAGGTGCACAGGGACATCCCAGTTGTGCTGGCACCTTCTTAGCACAATCATCATCTACCTCATCCCAACATATTATTAAGTTGAAAAAAAGAAGAGACAATACAAGGGTTTAGAAAGAAAAAGAAAAAGAAAAAACAAGTCAATAAAACCTAAAGGCCTATTTCAAACATCGTTATAAATAAAAGAAGTGCAAAAGTCTAGAGTAGTCAACCACCATGTAGGAGTAACGATATTGGGGCTCATAAACGTTAAACACTCATGTGTGATCCTCTTAATCAGAAGAAATATAATCTTCATCTGTATCGTTCTCATAATTAGATAAAATGTGGTCTTCCTCGTTTTTGTCATCGTTGAAATGGGTGTCGTCTGCATCACTATCATCATCAACAAAGTTATCAATGAATTCATTTTGGTCTTCAACATTCATATCCACATCTATCATATGCATATCATTCCTGCATAACAATATGTCATCATTGTCATCTTCAACAATATTGATAATGTCTTCTGATTATTCTTGTTGATAAGGATCATCAAAATCTAACCCACCTTCCTTTTCAACTTCCTATTCCAGCACATTGTAAGTCCCTCGGGTTGTGATTTATCCACAACTCGCAAATCATTCTCCAACTTTATGTCATTTAAATAAAACACTTGCTGTGTTTGACATGCCAAAACAAATGGATCATTTTTGTAAAAAGTGTTCCTTACATTATCACTAATGATGTTGTGTTCATCTATTAGAATTCCATTGGTACCACTAAGGTATCACTAAAGTCCCACCAATCTCATTTGAAAATCACAACTCGATTCTGGCCAAGGTATGGAACCTCAATAATATCTTTCAACACCCCATAGAAATCAATACGTTTACCTACATGTTCCCCTTTCACCAAAACTCTACAATTTTGAGTTCTTCGATTACAATTACGATTTTGTGTATGAAACCTAATCCCATTAATAACACATCATGTGTGTCTTGTTACTAATTTTTCTGGCCCCTTGGACAAAATTTTCAAATCTTTAGTAAATTTAGTTGATCCTTCATCTTCGAATTGTTACACCTATATATATATATAACAAATAAATTAAAAAATATATAAATTCAATTGATTAATTTATAAATAAATTAAATTATATAAATGAATATCAAATACTTACACGTTTAGTAAACCATTTGAGAAACTCCACCTCCTGTTTCTTCTCTATATTCCTAACACAATCGTTCTCGAGTTCTGCTCTGTGTTCCCTACATATGATGAGATGCAACAATGATGAAAATAATTCAGCCATATATGAATATGCAATATGATAAAAATTAAGAATGTAAATTTCTTACATTAAATACGGATACACTTCATCACAATTATTCAACACATACCACCTAATTTTTCCCCAGTCAGATAAATTTAACTCATCATATATTGGCGCCCCTAAAAGGCGGACATTTGGTTTAAATATAGATATGCTTTTCATCTAATTTGCTTCATCTCCATCATAATTTTGCTCTGGCTGATTAAATCTCGTCTCAATACCACGAAAGTATATATAACAGAAAGCTAAGCATTCATGGTCGGTATAACTTTCAGCTATTGAGCCTTTTAGATGGGCTTTGTTTCTTACATAGGCTTTAAAGTATGCATTTTCTTGTTAACATATGAAAAAAAATTGCAACCTTAAATAAATGTAAAATTTATCAACGAACGACAAGAATCACTATGTTAACTAAATACCATTACCTTTCAAAAGGATATATCCACTGATATTGTGTGGGACCAGCAAGCATTGCATCATGAGCTAAATGAATAAGCAGGTGGATCATGATATCAAAAAATGAAGGTGGAAATATCTTTTCCAACTTGCATAATATCAAGACAATATCTGTATTAAGTCGTTCTAACACGTCAACTTTCAAAGTCTTCGAAGTCAACTCCTTAAAGTAAACACATAGCTCAATTATTGCTTTACAAATATCCCTTCGTAAGTATCCACGTAATGCAACATGAAGCAATTGTTGCAGGATAATATGACAATCATGACTTTTTAATCCTGAAATCTTGCAATCCCTAATGTTTACACAATGAGATATATTTGATGCCATGCCATCCGGATGTTTCATCGAATGTAAAAATTGGCATAACCCCTTTTTCTCTGTAGATGACAATAAGTAACATGCTGGAGGTAGCTTAGTTTGACCATTAACACATATAGGATGCAACTCACGTCGTATTCCCATTTCTTTCAAATCGAGACGGGTCTTATACGTGTCCTTGGTTTTTCCGTCAATGTTCATTAATGTCCCCAGAACACTTTCACAAACATTATTCTCTATATGCATCACACCGAGATTGTGTCGTAATTTCAAGTTTGCCCAGTAAGGCAATTCAAAAAAGATACTTTTTTTCGTCCAATTCAAATATTTTTTCAGATGTTTTCTTTTGTTATGAGTGTCCGGTCCTTTTCGAAACATGGTTGTATTACATGAGACAACTGGCTCAGAACATTTTCTGTTGATAAAGATTCATGTTTTAAGTCGCCTTCTATCGTACCATCAAAGGTTTTACTTCCACACCATTTATGCATGATTCTCTAGCAAAAACCTACGATGGCGCATGTACACAGTTTTGTTTCCATGTTTCAACCGTTTATTAGATGTGTCTTTGTTGCATGAAGGACATGCTAGCTTCCCTTTTGTACTCCAACTAGACAAATTTCCATATGTCGGAAAGTCATTGATTGTCAATAACACTACAGCCCGCAAACAAAAATTTTGTCTAGCTGCATCATCGTAAGTATTAACGCCAACATCCCATAATTCTTTCAATTCATTGATTAATGGTTGTAAATATACATCAATGTCATTTCCCGAAGCTTTAGGTCTTGGAATTAGCAATGACATTATGAAAAACGGGTCTTTCATGCATTTCCACAATGGTAAGTTGTACAGGACAACAAAAACTGGCCACATACTGTAGGAATTACTCATGTTTCCAAACGGATTAAATCCATCACTTGCTATTCCAAGCCTAACATTACTTCCGTCCATAGCAAATGACATGTGCTCAAGGTTAAAGTCTTTCCAAGCTTTTGAATTAGCTGGGTGTCTTAATACACCATCATCAATCATCAACAAGTTTATCCTTATGCCATTGCATGTCTACAACTGTCTTTTTGTAAATAAACAACCTTTGCAATCTTGGTATTAAAGGAAAGTGTCTTAGAAGGGTGTATTCAATTAGGATTCTTGTGGACATTTAAAGACATTTTTTAAGTGACAGATTTTTATGGATTTCTACGGACTTTTATAAATCCACATGCACTTTCATTGATTCGTTTATACATCTATCTCAGACTTTTATGGATTTGTTTAGACATCTATCTCAGACTTTTATAGATTTGTTTAGACATCCATGAATTTTCATGGATTTATTGTCTCTGACTTCTATTATAGATGGAGAATTATACCACTATATGACCCAATAACACAATCTATACACTCAACCAATATGATACATTAATACAATTTGCAGTACTAACACAAATCTATGCTTTCTTCATTTTCTCTTCTATTACTTTTCACCTTCTTAATCAGCTATTTTCTCTATTACATTTATTACCACGGTTTAATAAGTATATCATGAATATAGATTTTCGTCAATCACACTGGTATCTATGGAGGGACAATTGTCTTGAAGAATAATCTTACGAACCATAGTGTACCATCGAATGATACACAATCATCGTGTACCAATATACCATTGAAGATACTTTTCTGATGGTCAAAATAAAAGTGAAATGAAAAGAGAATGAATATCAATTTGGCTATTCATTTTTTCATAGTGTTCATATTTTTTTATTGCCTTCGGATACATAACTAATTTCCTTTTTTTTTTTTTTTTTTGAAATATCTTGTATATCTTTTTTATATTTCTTTGATGTGTATAATTTATTCCTAAAAATACATATTAATGGTATACAAAATATATTATTAGTTGTAGAAACCGGCTTCAAGTCAAAAATAAATTATATAAATAATTACATTACTTGTTGATGAACTGATTTTGCATGTCCCAATTCACGTCAGAATTTAATATAAAAAATATTGAATTTTAAATTTCTATTTTTTTTTTCGCTTTAAAAAAAGTAAAATAAGTCACGACAGCGAATTTTATATATGTTTATGTTTTGAGAGAGAGAGAGAGAGAGAGAGAGAGAGAGAGAGAGAGAGAGCAAGTCCACCAAAATCTTTGGGGAGAAGGTTGGACATGTTATGACATTTGATATTTATATCTCTCACCATCAAGTCCACCAAAATCCATCAAAATCCATGACATAAGAAAATCCTTTAAAATCTAGTCATAATTGAATACACCTTAATTCTTGTAGACATTTTTAAAGTCCTAATCCAATACACCCGAATTTGGAAAGATTATTTAAAAGTCCATAAAAATCTGAATTGAATACCATTGGATTAATATAGACTCTTTTAAAGTCTTTAAATATCCGAATTGAATACACAAAGATTTATAATGTCTTTAAATGTCCTTAACAATCCTAATTGAATACACCCCCTTAACACTTTTTGAGGCACCCTTTTATTCTTTCCATTGTCATAAACATATTTTGGTTCTTTGCATTCATGACATTTATTTTTGAATTCATTTTCCTTCCAAAATAAGACGCAATCATGTATACATGCATGGATCTTATCATAACCAAGACCCAAATCCCGAATATCCTTTTTGGCCTCATAGTAAGTGGCAGGTAGTGTTTCATCTTCTGGGAACACCTTTTTAGTAACTCAAGCAACATATTGAAAGACTTATTGCTCCATCGATTAAATGTTTTTAAGTGAAGTAATTTCACAAGAAATGACAACTTAGAAAATTGCCGACAACCTGGATACAATTCCTGCTCTGCATCCCTCATCAATCTAGTAAATGTATCCGGTTCCAATGTAGGGTTCCAATTTCTATCAACATGATCATAATTTGCATCTTCATCTTGCAAATCATGTAATGGCATTGGACCACGAAGATCATTAAGTATCTTATTAACTTCATCTATTTTGTAAGTTTTTGTGAATTTTCTTTTTCTTTTTCGTTGTTTCTTAGCTTCTTAAGTTTGCAACCGTTGGAGTTTTGTAGGATTTATGGATAAGAGTCGGATTCGTGAGTCTAGAGTAAGCAAGACTTTTGAAGACGGTGCGATACAATTCTTAAATTTTGCATTTGCTAACAGTACTGATGGAAGAATAAAATGTCCATGTGAGAATTGCAAAAATGCATTTCGGCGTTATAGAGATACTGTTAAAAAACATATGATATGTGATGGTTTAGACATCTGATATTTTAGTAACATATGGATATACCATGGCGAACTTAATTCTACACAAGCAAGATTTAATAATGAACAATCGGTTCAAATGGAAGACATGCATGGAATGTTGCGTAATGTATTTAGTGTCCTTGATGATGGTAGCGGTGAGTTTGATGGTGTTGACCTTAGTGGTGGTGGAGATGACAACAATGGTGGAGGTGATGAGAATATCGATGGTGGTAATAGGGAAATTCCGAATGATGATGTAGAGACATTTTACAACCTAATAAAAGATGCCGAACAAGAATTATATCCTGGTTGTAAGAAATTCACTAAGCTCTCTTTCATTGTTCGGCTATTTCATATCAAATGTCTTTATGGATTGATTGACAAATCAATTACAATATTACTTGAGCTTTTCAAAGAAGCATTACTTGAAAGTGAAACTTTGCCAAAATTATTCTACCAAACCAAGAAAATTGTTAGTGATTTAGGACTTGGGTATAACAAAATTCACGCATGTCCTAACGATTGCATATTGTATTGGAAAGAAAAAGCTCAAGAGATAAAATGTAGTTAAAGTATTAGTGCATCGATAATACATTGAACTAGGCCATACATGTGAAACCATCCGTATAAAGATTATTGTTCAAGCGGATGTATTAGTGCATCAATAATACATTGAACTAAGCCATACATGTGAAACCATCCGCATAAAGATTATTGGTCTCTTTAATAAATTCTTGCCGTTTAAAAAAAAAAAATTGTTTAAGCGGATGTGGAGTAACATCATGGTTATAATGATAACAATCTTAATCCGGAGAGGGTGGTGGAATCATATTGAGTGATCGAGCCATATGATCTATCAATGAGTATAAACAGTCAGATACCTAGATAGGTCGGTGTGTTCATTGCTTCAATGGCGTAGCTAGAGCTATTTTTTTCGGGTGGACTACCTTAAATTTTATTTCTTCAATTTGAAAATATTATTTTGTACAAAAATAATTTATTTTTTGATAGTCAATCTCAATGGTATAATTTTTTTTTTTTATTAATTAGAATAAAACATAAAACTAATTAGAGGGGCAAATGAATTTTTACATCATATATATATATATATGATGTAAAATTAAATTCGTTTGCTGATATGGCACACTCTAAGATTTCAATGAGAAAAAATTATACATCAATGCAAATGCAAAAGATAGGGGGGAAACGACACACTATAGGATTTCAAAACGTAAAAAATATCATCATCATCTCATTCATTACAACATTAAATCAGCACACATATGCTGATATGCATAGCCAGAAGAGTAGATGTTATTTGAAAGTTATAACTTTTAGCGATTATGCTTGTTGGTGTGTTCTTTTTTTAATCTTCTTTCCTTCAATCATATAACATATTTGTTGTATTTTTGAAGCTAATACACCTTATTTTATATTTTTATAAGTGTTTAATAAGTATTACTTACATAATAAGATAATACAAATGATAGTTTAAGAAAAAAAACATGTATAATTAACTATAAAATTCTTTAAAATATATATTACTGAGATATAATTGTATAAATAAGACAGTTTTTAATTGAAATTTTAAAAGGTGAATATTTTAGTTGACTTCTTATATAAAGAATTTAGTGGACATCTAAAATGGTATTATATATACAAATTTATTAGGCTTTCTTATAACTTTTATATAACAATTTTTATTTTTATTTTTTTCAAAACTGTTGGCCGGATTATAGTCCAACCCAGCCCTTGAAGTTCTCAGCCTTTGATTACTTCTATATAATTGGTTAAGGACATCAAATATATTAGTACTTTGAAATAATATTTATATTTAGAGTTCAATTATGTTGTTAGAAGTTAAGGACATCAAATCTATTTTTATTTTGGAATGAAGTGTAGAACAATCCGGAACAAGATGAGGTTGGTCTGGTGATAAACCACTCATACCTACGTCATGAGGTTGTGGATTCGAGTTCCCTCCCTTAAAAAAACCATGAATTTATGTAATATTTCAAAAAAGTATAGAAGAATCCGGTGCAATAAGACATTGGTCTCTTATGCATAGATTCTAAGCTATGCATATTGTCTTGATGGGCCTAGTTCTAGCCCAATTCATCCTCTTGTAGATCCTACTTGATAGGCATATCTTAGTACACAATAAATGAGAGTTTGACATATTTAAAGAGTTATGATATTTGTACCATTAAAAAATTGTATGTACATCTTACCCCTATTTATATAAGCATCCCAATAAATTTTTTAAAATGCTTATATTTTGTAAACACACCCCTTACATTAACAACTATATTCTTATTTTTTATTTTGAAAAAAAAAAATTACAAGGAAAAAAATTATAAATAATTAAATTGAATGAAATAAAAAAGGGAGAATTCACACCCAATTTGGGAGGAGTAGCGCAATGGCTTTCTCCTCATTTTATGGAGGAGGCTACTCCATCCCTTTCGATCTAGGATAGAGAAGGGCAGGAAGCAATCTCTGTCATCCTTTCAAGCGTGGGGAATGGCTCCCAACTTTTCAATTTAGGTTTTTTATTTATTTTTTAATTAATTTTTTAATTTAGTTTTAATCGGTAAAATTTTCTGTTGAAAAATAAATAAAATAATTATAATATCTTTTCCTTAAAATATTAGTAATCTAGTTTAATGGTAAAATTGAAATTTTAAAGATTTATAAATTTGGGATATACAGACAGTTTTAGAGGTTGCTACCGATCAAAATGCATTTGTCATGAGAGCAATTTATTACCTCCAAGGCCGTGTGTTTTGACACCCTCCCTAGTAAATTCGTGAATCAACTCATATTTATCCCTTGCGATTTTTTTAAAATATGAATTCGAATTGTTACATAGAACGGTCATTATTCACCAAAGAACAAAATATTCTTATATGCTGGTTGAAATTTTCAGATCTAGATATACAAAATTCAAACTTACACATTGAAGATTTCTACAAATGGTATATAAAATTCAACTTCAATTACAATAAAATGGAATTGAATACGGTTGAGCAAACTTTAGTTTATTATAGTAAACAGTTGATCATGTGCTTAAATTGAATACGGTCTGCATTTCATGTGATGAAATTACAAATAGAGACTTTTGTCTCTGCTTGGTTGTAGTTTATATGATAGTGGAAAGTAATTATTAGACTAAAGCAAAAAAAAAAAGTATCTTTGTTATTTATTATTATTATTATTTTTAATTGTAAAGCAAAAAAAAAAAGAAGTCATGTTTAAAGCTAAACCGAGCATTTTCATTTAAAAGTGGTTTAGTTGAAGATGACACAACTTGACCTTATTCATCCTGGTCAATTAGGGATGTTAATGGTACAGGTTGGGGATGAGTTTTTCATTACAATCTTCAATCTCAATTTATGTGAGAAATACCATCCCGGTCAATACTCGCCTTAAAATAAATTGTACGAATACGGGAATTTCTCATTAGGGGATCGACTTCTTGCCTCAGACCATCCTCATCCCATTAACGTATTTTTTTTAATAGAGATCATATCAAAATTATTGAATAATATGAAAATTATAAAACAAAACCGATAACAATTAACAAATTCTAAATCAATTACAGTATAACACAACTCATTAACAAACTCTAAAAGAGAGAGAAAATTGCATTGAAAGTTGCAGTTTTATATCTAAATCTTTTAAGGCTGTAGAGCCATTTTATATCTGTTGATATACATAAATATTGGATAACGTTCTTCAACATAAATAAATATATATATATATATAACGGGTATGGGGATGGGTCGGGGTGGGGATTGAAAATCTCAAAACCATCTCGAAATTAAAACGGGGATTGAAATTACTAAAGTCATACCACAACAAAAATGGAAGGCACTAAACCCGCACCTAACGGGATGGGTCTCCAGACCAATGGGTAATTTTAACATCTCTATGCTCAACTCAACCTCGATATCTTAAGTTAATTAACCAAAAACAATTTTAGAAGGTACTTAATTTTAAAAGGCCAAGGGCTTCGATTAGTACACCGGTATACACCGATACACCCATTGTGATCATACTTTTTTGGTCACGCTTGCATCAACTCACATGTGATCATATACAGTCATGTGTGATCACATTAAAATTTACTTTTGATTTGGCATGATCAAATGTAATTCATTTATGATAATATTACATATATACAATCACATGCATGTCTCAATATATATATATATATATATATATTAGTCCTTTTCTCCTTGGTGCATACTGATATATATTTATCAGTTTCCTAAATATTAGTCATTAGATTAAACTATTTTGACTCAATCAACATTCACTTATACTTAATCAACGGCTTAAATGCAATGCACTGATAGGAAAACCACCGAAATATATATATATATATATATATATATAGTTCAAAAAATTAATAGCACTCATTAGTAATTTAATTTTGAATACAATTCTATTTAAGTGGTCAAGAAGGTTGGTAGTACATCTCCTTTTCACATAAGTGGTGAGAGGTTCAAATCCCACCATGTATATTTTACAAGCATGTGTGGGGAGTTTCATGTGATGAAATTACAAATAGAGACTTTTGTTTCAGCTTGGTTGTAGTTTGGATGATAGTGGAAAGTGATTATTAGACAAAAGCCAAAAAAAAAAAAAAAGTGTTTTTTATTTTATTTTATTTTATTTATATTTTATTTTAACTGCAAAGCAAAAAAAGTCATGTTTAAAGCTAAACTGAGCATTTTCATTTAAAAGTGGTTTAGTTGAAGATGACACAACTTGACCTTATTCATCCTGCTCAACTAGGGAGGTCAATGGTACAGACTGGGATGAGTTTTTTATTACCATTTTTAATCCAATTTGTATGAGAAATACCATCCCGGTGAATACTTGTCTTAAAATAAATGATATGAGTACAGGAATTTCTCATTAGGGGATCAATTTCTTGCATCATACCATTCTCATCCAATTAATGTACTTTTTTAATAGATCAAATCAAAATTATTGAATGATATGAAAATTATAATACAAAACCGATAACAATTAACAAACTCAAAATCAATTATAGCATAACACAACTCATTATCAATCCCATAACACAACTCATTTACAAACACTAAAAAGAGGGAAAATTACACTGAAAGTTATAATTTTATATTTCTTTCTTTTAAGGGTGCAAAACAGTTTTATATCTGTTGATATATATAAATATTGGATGATGTTCTTCAACATAAATATATGCATATATGTAACGGGTACAGGGATGGGTCGGGGCGGGGATTGAAAATTCTAAAACCATCCCTAAATAAAAACAGGGATCGAAAAAATTACCAAACACATACCATAACATAAATGGATGGCACTAAACCCGCCCCTAACGGGATAGGTCCCCTGACCAATGGATAATTTTGACATCCCTAGTTGCTTAACTCAACCTCGATCTCTTAAGTTAATTAACCGAAAACATTTCTAGAAGGTACTTAATTTTGAAAGGCCAAGGGCTCCGATTAGTACACACACACACATATATATATATATATATGGTACGCACTAAGCCCTCTTCTTACATGACGGGTCCCCGAATCATTGGGCAATTTTGACATCCGTATGCTCAACTCAACCTCGATCTCTTAAGTTAATTAACCAAAAACAATTCCAGAAGGTATTTAATTTTGAAAGGCAAAGGGCTCTGATTAGTATACCGATATACACTTATACACCTATTGTCATCATACCTTTTTTGTCACGCTTGCATCAACTCACATATGATCATATGCAGTCATGTTCGATCACTTCAAATTTTAGTTTTGATTTGACGTGATCACATGTAATTCATTTATAATAATATTACATATATACAATATTACAATCACATGTATGTCTCAATATATATATATATATATATCAACCTTTTTCTCCTTGGTGTATACTGATATATATATATATATATATAGGTTTTCTAAATATTAGCTATTATATTCAACTACTTTGACTCAGTCAACATTCACTTATACTTAATTACCGACTTAAATGCACCGATAGAAACACCACCGAAATATATATATATATATATATAGTTCAAAAAATTAATAGCACCCATTAGTAATTTAATTTTGAATACAAATCTATATAAGTATTCAAGAAGGTTGGCAGTGCATCTCCCTTCTATATAAGTGTGAAGGGTTCAATTCCCACCATATGTATTTTGCAAGTAATTGTAAGGAGTTTTCATGTGATGAAATTACAAATAGAGACTTTTGTTTCTGTTTGGTTGTAGCTTGGATGATAGTGGAAAGTGATTATTAGACTAAAGCAAAATAAATAAATAAATAAAAAAGTAACTTTTTTTTGAAATGTAAAGCAAAAAAAATAAAAAATAAAAAAAAAGTCATGTTTAAAGCTAAACCGAGCATTTTCATTTAAAAGTGGTTTAGTTGAAGATGACACAACTTGACTTTATTCATCTTGCTCAACTAGGGAGGTCAATGGTACAGATTGGGGATGGGTTTTCCATTACCATCTCCAATCCCAATTTGTATGAGAAATATCATTCCGGTGAATATCCGTCTTAAAATAAACGGTACAAGTACAAAAAATTCTCATTAGGGGATCGGTTTCTTATCTCATACCATCCCCATCCCATTAATGTATTTTTTTAATAGATCATATCGAAATTATTGAATGATATGAAAATTATAATGTCCGGTGAATACCCGCCTTAAAATAAACGGTAGGAGTACGGAAATTTCCCATTAGGGGATCAGTTTCTTATCTTATACCATCTCCATCCCATTAATGTATTTTTTTTAATAGATCATATCAAAATTATTGAATGATATGAAAATTATAATACAAAACCAGTAACAATTAACAAACTCTAAATCAATTACAGCATAGCACATCACAGCACATTAACAAAATCTAAAAAGAGAGGTAAAATTACATCGAGAGTTGCAATTTTATATCTATTTCTTTTAAGGCGACATAACAGTTTTATATCGATTGATATACATAAATATTTTGATAACATTCTTCAATATAAATAAATAAATAAATATATATATATATATATATATATATAATGGGTACGGGGATGGATTGGGATGGGGATTGAAAATCCCAAAACCATCCTGAAATTAAAACGGGGATCGAAAAAATTACCAAACTCATACCATAACATAGATGGAAGACACTAAACCCACCCCTAACTGGACGGATCCCCGAACCAATAGGTAATTTTGACATTCTAATGCTCAACTAAAACTAAGCCTCGATCTCTTAATTTAATTAACCGAAAACATTTCTAGAAGGTAATTAATTTTGAAAGGCCAAAGGCTCCGATTAGTACACTGATACACACACACACATATATATAAATGATAGGCACTATCCCCTTACGCGACGAATCCCCATGGGTCTCCGGTCCAATGGTTAATTTTGACATTCTTATGCTCAACTCAACCTCGATCTCTTAAGTTAATTAACCAAAAACAATTCTAGAAGGTACTTAATTTTGTAAGGCCAAGGGCTCCGATATATACACTGATACACCCATTGTGATTATACTTTTTTTTGTCACGCTTGCATCAACTCATATGCACTCATGTGCGATCACATCAAAATTTAGTTTTGATTTGGTGTGATCACATGTAATTCATTTATGATAATATTACATATATAGTTTTGATTTGGTGTGATCACATGTAATTCATTTATGATAATATTACATATATGAAATCACATGTATGTCTCAATATATATATATATATAGTAACTTTTAAGTAAGGGATCTCTCACTTTAATTTCGGTCTATACCTTGATGAAATCATATCGATTTATATGAATTTTGATGTGAGTGTTTTTTGTGGATAATAAATTCATTGAAATATACTAATAAATAAAATTTTGGAATTTTCAAGAACTAGAACTAGTTTTTGAATTTTCTAGTACTTAAAAAATTCTCAAATTTTATCTATAGGTATATTTCAATGAATTATCATTCATAAAAAAATTCATATCGAAATTCATACAAATCGATGTGATTTCATCAAGGTGTGGACCGAAATTAAAGTAAGGGATCCCTCACTTGAAAGTTACTATATGTGTGTGTGTGTGTGTGTGTATCTTTTTCTCCTAGGTGCATATTGATATATATATTTATCGGTTTTCTAAATATTAGTCCTTACATTCAACTACTTTGACTCAGTCAAATTTACTTATACTTAATCAACGGTTTATATACAATGCACTCGTATAAATACGCACCGATAGGAAAACCACTGAAATATATATATATATATATATAGTGGAATTGATGGAAAATGTCACCTTTTTGAACTGATTTGGTGACAAAGTGAGTGCTTTAATAAGTTAAGTTTAAAAGACACTTATTATGGTGAATTACCAAATTGCTCTTAGATAATCATTTTTATATTCTGTTTGTACTTCCCTCTCCACATTTCCAACAAAAACGCCAGTAACCCTCTCTCTCTACAATAAACTTGTCCTCTACAGATAAACTTACCAGGTTGCCTCCCTTTTCTTCTTCAACTTAGAAAAAAGTGGACTTTCTTTAGTACAACAAGGTAATATATCTCTTAAATACTTATTTTCATTTATTCACTTTTTCCGTTCTTTTTCATTTGTTCTCCGAGTCTTTTGTAAACCTTAAGTCATTGTGAGAATTTTGGATCTCCGAGACTTTTGAAGTCTTCCCTGAGCTTTTTAAACTTCTATTCGAGCCTTTTAAAGTATTCTCTGAGCCTTTTCAATGAATAAGTATCCAAGCCTTTTCAAGTCTTCCCCAAACCTTTTTAAGTCTTCCCCGAGCCTTTTCAATGAACCAGTATCCGAGACTTTTCAAGTCTTTTCCGAGACTTTTCAAAGAATCAATATCCGAGCCTTTTCAAGTATTCTCCGAGTCTTTTTAAGTCTTCCTTGAGCCTTTTCAGATCTTCTCCAAGCCTTTTTAATATCCTCATCCGAGCCTTTATAAATGTAATATGTGAAAATATTTTGTAGTCCTGGGTTTTTATCAATTTAAATTTATCAAGAACAAAAAGGAAATCGAAACATTCACTTACAACTGTCAAGCGAAGGTTCTCGTCGACTTCTACTTACTGTAGCGCCACTGTCAGTGCGTTCACCGTGAGATTTTCAGACATATTTCTTGCGGTCGATGCTTTCTCTCTCTGCTATTCTCTCTCAACTTTTTTCTTTCTCAGTTTGAAAATGATAGAAACTGACAAAATAAGGGTATTTTTATCAGGTCACCTAAATAGGTGCCTTTTAAACTTGAATTAGTAAAGTGGTGATATTCTTATAAAAACAGGCCTAAATAGTGACAAATTTTTTTTGACCCCATATATATATATATATATATTTCAAAAATTTAATAGCACTCATTAGTAATTTAATTTTGAATACAATTCTATATATGTATGGGGAGTTTTCATGTGATGAAATTACAAATAGAGACTTTTGTTTCTGCTTAGTTGTATTTTGGATGATAGTGGAAAGTAATTATTAGATTAAAGCAAAAAAAAAAAAAAAAAGTGCTTTTTTTAAATATATAGCAAAAAAAGTCTTGTCATGTTTAAAGCTAGAATGAGCATTTTCATTTAAAAGAGGTTAAGTTGAAGATGACACAACTTGACTTTATTCATCCTGCTCAACTCAACCTCGATCTCCTAAGTTAATTAACTAAAAACAATCTTAGATGATACTTAATTTTGAAAGGCTAAGGGCTCCGATTAGTACACCGATACCTTCATTGTGATCATACTTTTGTTTTTTTATCATGGTCGCATCAACTCACATTCGATCATATGCACTCATTTGCAATCAGTCATATCAAAATTTAGTTTTTATTTGACGTGATCAAATGAAATTCATTTATTATAATATTATATATATACCATCACATGTAAAAGTATACTAGTGTACTAATGTGCATACATTAGAATGTCTCAATTTTGATATATATATATATATATATATTAATTAGTCTTTTTCTTTTTGGTGTGTCATTTTCCTAAATATTAGGCATTAGATTCAACTTCTTTGACTTAGTCAGCATTCACTTATACTTAATCAACAATCTACATGTAATGCACTGATATAAATACATCAGTGCGCACTGATAGGAAAACCACTAAATAATATATATATATATATATATATATTTAACTAAATATCTGAAACCTTTAATTAATAATAATAAAAAAAGAATAAAAAAAAAGAGCAAAGCAGAGATGCGCGCATACCCTCAAACATAAATCTTAAAAGGCACGCATGCCTCAATAGAAGGCAAAGAAACATGAATCTAATTAACCAGAAACATGAATCTAATTAACCAGACCCGGAATTATTCTCTTCTGCCTCAACATGTGTGGCCCAATTAGCTACAAGGTGTAATTCTGTTTGGACCGTTGAAGCCACAGATTCATGGCGAATCTTGGTCTCAATAATAGGGAGATGTTTAGAACTTTCCGTACTCTGAGACTTGGAATTAGATAAAAACTTAAAAATTGGCTTCATTTTTCTTTTTAATTTGGTCACCATGGGAATCAAATTATTGTCAAACACGAGATCTACTGGACTATGATTAGAATTTGAAGTATTAATTTTTCCTATTTTATCTCTTGAAATCCCAACCAAATCTTGTTAAGGATTGTCAAAAATTACCCTGTTATTAATTTAAATATTCTCTAAAGAATACTGAGGATTCTCATTATTATCTTCAAAATTTAAATACTTGGTATTCAAATCATTGGAGATATTAACATTAATTCCCGCATCTTGATTAGGAAATTGTTCAGCTGTTTGAATTTGAAATGGAGAAAAACTCTCCATTAGATCTTGATCTTCCACAAATGCACTTGTAAGTTCTTTAAGTTTGATTGACTTATTTCAGTGACGAACCACATGTCAGGTTTGATGTAAGGGTAGCTTAGGCTTTTGATGATTGGTGTTTTGCACAACCAATGCCCTCTCAAGACCTCAAGAAAAGAAACACCAAAGGTAAATTTCTAAGTGCTTAATTGCTTTGAAGAGATCTAGTTGCACACACTCACAACTTATGTATATCTCTAATTCTTGTATGTTGTGTGTTTTATTTGTGTGCATACATGTTCTTGAATATCTCTTCATGCATGTTTTATTGATTGCATCTTGCTTGTTAAATGCCATAACATGTTAGGCATTAGGATGCATTCACTTCACTCACACACTTGCACTTATTGCATTATCTATGTGTGAGAAATTGCATGAGAAGGCCTTGCCTCTCACTGCCGCTGTTGAAGTGTCGTTTTGACCAACAACGGCAAGCCGAGCGACATCAATTCTTTTGCTGTGCCGCGATTGAAGTGTCGTCTTGACCAATCACGACATTCACGCGACAGTAAGTTTTTTGCTGCTGTGGTCGAAGTGTCGTCTTGACCAACTACGGTAGTCCGTCATGTGCATAGCGCGCCCAAAACGCTACGGTTTGCTTGGACACCTATAAATACACCACTTTCATTTTAGGTTGTCCCCAAGAGTTCAAAATCATATTTTTAACTAAAGATATTTTCTAAGAGAGAAAATCATCCAAGAACTCACCTTAGATTACTCAAACACTTATTCATATGCATCAAACATCATCTAGCATCATCTTTGATCATCTAGGTGTCATATATGCTTGGTTTTTCTTCAACACACTTAGCTTGGTAAGTTGATCACTAATATCTTACATATTTTGTGTCTTTCTTAACAAGCAATTTCATTTATTACTTGTATGATTATAGAACATATTCAATTGACAAGATTGAGATAATTGTGTTGATTGTTTGAGAGTTGTATTTTGATAGCTATTATTAGGATTGTTTAATCTTTGATAGCTATGTTTTATGCCATGTCATATAGCAAAGATTGATATCTAGGATTGTGATTATTGTCATCTTTCATTCTAGATAAGCATTTAGTATAACCTAGTATTACTTGCTCTTTGAATATCATATTATTCGCATTAGGTTGTTTATTCTCTTCATTGAGAAATAAGTCTTGTGACTACCGGTGACTGGTGCAAGCAAATTGGACTAGGTCCATTTTTATAGGCCTACGGGTAGTAGTGGCGGGTTATAGACCGTGAGAGATTGAGGTCAACTTAGGTTGTAAACGTCATTGCAATTAGTGGATTCAAAGTTCGTGTGTGGCGTACATAACAGCCCATGGTTTTTCCTTGTTGAAGTTTTTCCTTGTCGAAGGTTTCCACGTAAAAATCAAGTGTTATTTAAATTCCGCACCTTAAACTTGATTTATTGCTTTAACTAGTTTGGAGTATTTTCGTAATATTGACTAATTGCGAAAATTGGTAATAATTGTTTAAAATCTATTCACCCCCTCTAGATAGTTTTATACACACCGTGTATTATTAGTTTCAGCACTAAATGTGCCGGTTGTCTCCGAAAACTGCCCTTCCTGAATTAGAGTGTTCCCAGTAACATCACTAGCTCCATCATGCGGCTTTAAATCATTAGTAGTACCATTAAAAGTTTCCTTAGATGAACTTCCACTCTTTTTTATCTCTCTAGAATCGTGATTTGAATTCAGGCTTTCACAATTTGCAGCTACTCTAATTTCTTCTAAAACCTTTTTTGAAATCTCCAAGTCCTAATTTTTTTTTTTTATCTTCCACAAGCCGATTAACTGGCTAAACTTCCAAACTTTTGATCTCTTTCTACCCCCAACGGAATTATTGGATTTAATCTTTCTACAGGCAACAACTTGGTGTCCAATAATACCACAATTACTACAAATGTTGGGAAGATTTTCGTAATGTAAGTCCACAGGAAATCCGTGAGTTTCTCGCTCAATCATAATCGATTTTGATAGATCAGTGGATAGATCTAAATCAACAAGAATTCTAGCATAATACTTGTAAGTGCGATCTCTTGTGGCCTTGTCCAAATGAAGAGGAGTTCCAACACCTTTGGCAATTTCAAATAAAATATGTGGATGCAAGTATTCCGAACACAAACCATAGATATGAATCCATACCTGAGCATGGGTTTGAATCTCTAGTTCATATGGATCAAATCTAGTTTCCATTGAAACCATCGAAAGACACTAGATGTGAGAGTGCAAGTACCGCTAGCCCATATTCTTCTCATATCATCTTCCAAAGAAAAGTGAATAACGTAATATCCTCTAGCCATGGGAGTTATTGCCAATGTCTAATAGGATTCCAGTGGGAATAGAGATGTGATTGAAGTTGTTCCATCTTCAAAGGTTGTGAACCCTTTCTTAACATAAGTCGACTAATCAGATTTGAACAACCTTATTGAACCTATTGCTGGTATATAGTTTCATTCAGTTTAATGAAAATCATGTCTCCACGCTTGATGGGTTGAGAGTTTTTTAAAATCAATCGTGATCTCTAAAGAGGTAGCTGCTACTTCGGTAAAACTTCTTGTTTTGATAGGAACTTCAGATCTAGTGAAGATGTGTTCTTTCCCTTCCGGCACACGAGAACATCCATTGTTTTCCATATGGAATGACTTCACCTCGAATGATAAAACCATAAGAAGGTAACATGAAATCAAACAAATCACTTGTTCATTCAAAATTTATCAAAATCCAACTAAAATGTTGTGAACATGAGCTATCCACTGAAATATATATATAAATATACACACGGTGGTTCTCTTATAAGGACGTCCTAAAATTATAAATTAAGGACGTCCAACCACAGTCATACATTTATATTGGATGTGAGTATTTGTTAATGTGGGACAGTGGGCCCACTGTGAATGTGTGGCTGTAGTTGGACGTCCTGAAATTATAAAGTCAGGACAGTCATGATTAGAGAAGTATTATATATATATATTTATATGATTGTATTCAAAATTAAATTACTAATGAACCCTTGTATTTTTCCTCATCTTTCACCTATAAACTCTTCGGTTGATTATGTTATACCATCTTAAATTATTTTAATTTTGTTTCACATCACAAGATAGTATCATAAGAAATCTCTAAGTTTTTTCGATGGCAAATTGATGGTCTTCTCTAACCTAATCGAAACACAAGTACACTACCTAATAATATAAATTTTTTTATTTTTTAAAATTTAACCCCATGTGCTGAACTGAAGATTGGTTTATGGGTTTCAACATTAGAAATTTCTGGGTATTTTAGAATTGTTAATGGAAATACACTACACAATACTATATAAGTGATCAAGAAGGTTTAAAAAAAATCAAGCAGTTTATCCGTAACCATATTAGCAGATTTTGAAGGCAACAGAAAAATTACAAGAAAGTTGAGAGATGTGATTATTCCGGGCCTATGTCTGTGACCACCATTTGAGAGTTAAAAATTAACAGTAATGCTACACATTCCATCTACAATCTTACTATTTTCATCCCAACACAAGTGGCAGCTGATATGTCACTTGGTGAGTGGACAAACATTAATTGGTGAGTAAATACATAGGTAAGAGAGATAAGTATCAATTAATGTATATCCACTCACCAAGTGACACCTCAGCTGCCACATGTGTTTTGATGGAAATAGTGAGATTGTAGGTGGGATGTAAATAAATATTACTACCAATACTCATCATAATACCAATAGTACCCTCATTGAAATAAATTTATTCATTTTAATACATATTATTTATAAATAATAAAAAAAACTTGTTGATATCTACGTCTATCGTTAAATATATATATATATGTATATATATATTATCGTTAAATATATATATATATATATATATATATTGATAGAGTTCAAAACTATACATAAAAGAAAGACAAAAACAATATGATAATGTTGTGATGATGAGAAAGTTTGATACTTGAAATAACATTATAGTTTAACTAGGGTTTATCATAAGTTTTTTTTTTTTTTTTTTTTTTTTTGAAAGGTAAGTTTTTTTTTAATAAAAAAATATAGTTAAAGATATGAGTGTATATATTATTTGATTTATTTTTAATTAAAGTAATTTGACTTTATTGGTAAATTTCTATTGAGATATTTTTGTAACTAAATTTTTTAATAAAATTTGGGTGTACTAATAAGTTTTATGGGTGTCAATATCGACACCCAATGTATAATTGTTATTTGGGCAATTACTAATTACGTCCTGGATTTTTATTTTATTTTATTTATATTCCAAGTTGTTTACGACTTTTACAAAAGAGATCAAATTGATCCTCAAATTTTTTCCATGTGCCAAATTAGTCTCTCTCTTTTTAAAAGTGACCAAATTAATCCCTCTAACGGTTTAACAGTGTTAAATATAACTGTTGATTTTAATGATTTCAGCTAAAGTACATAAATACACTTCATTTGTCATATTAGAGAAAATTTGTTTTGTCTTTTATGCATTAAATTCACCATTATAATTGTATAAAAAAAATCCAAAAATATGATTAATGAAACACCATTTGTACCTTTTTAATTAAAATTTTCTGAAAAATCTAAAAATATTTTAATAAGACAATGTCAATTATACCCTTATTTTATAAACAAAGCTACCATTCATTCCTAGTTTAATCTTTTACCCTTTTTATTTAATTGCTTTTTTTTTTTTTTGTTAATATTATATAAGCATTGTTGTTAAAATTATTCAAAAATCAAAACCCACAAATAAAATAAACAAAAATATATGTGTTAAAAAAATATGCATGTCATTATTTTATTGTTTAGGAGTAAATTACAAATTACAATTTTACCCATACATAGTTAAAGTTAACTGGCAGAACTTAGTTAGAGAGACTAATTTGGCATTTGGAAAAAATGTAATGATCAATTTGGTTACTTTTGTAAAAGTCGTAAACAACTTGGAATTCAAGGACCTAATTGGTAATTGCCTTTGTTATTTTTATATTTGATATCGGTGTTTTAAGTAAATTGCTATAGAGAGATATTTTTGGGTGACAATTAAGGATGGCACTTACTGGTTTTACTCTTATGAAACATCGTGCATGCTTAATTTTTTTTTTTTTGCCTTTGAAGATCCATTTAGAGTTTTACTTGGTAGTGCTTTATATTATTGTATTTGTATTTCTCCATGATATATTATAAATAAATAGGAGTTTTGTATTGTATATATATAAAATATATAAAAATAATAATTACATATTATATATTTATAAATTAATATATTTTATGGGTTGATGGGTGTGACCCGCGAACCCGCAGGTGAAACCTGAACCCAAACCCGTTTATTTTCACAAGTTCACGGGCGGACGTGGGTGAGGAAAATTTCTGCAGGTGCAAGTTTGGATTTTGCAAAACCCACCCGAACCCGACCCATTGCCATTCCTAGTAACAATAACCCCACTTAGTCTCTAATGATCTAAATTCCTATACCATAAGGTTTTGAGTTCGAATTCTCACTCACTTAAAAGAAAAAAAAAAAACCCAAATTTATGTAATATATATAACGCTAGTCATTACCTCCTCTTGAACGTAATTAGGCACAGTAAAATGTTCCACTGTATAACCTTTAAACTTCTTTCATCCAAAAAAGTTCAAAACATTCTCTATCTCTATATAGTGGTGGCAATGTGGGCCGGCACTGCCCATTTGTGCCGGCCCAAAGGAGCCCATTTTTGAAAAAGTGCTCGGCTTGGCATGGCACAACAAGTTGTCGTGCTGTGCCAGGCCCGACCCATTTTAAAAATGGGAGCCCAGCACGTGCCTCATGAGTCATTCCGGCGGGCTGGGCGCCCGGCACGCATGCCAACAATTTTTTTATATAATTTAAATATTTTAATTCAATTGTAGTACATTATAATAAT